>CM052718.1:30501147-30669339 GCA_028551405.1 Uromys caudimaculatus | reverse complement strand
AATGTCAAGGTGGGAATAGGGGGATGGGTGGGCGGGTGGGTGGGAGGTAGAATTCCCTCGTATAGGTAGGGATGGGGAGAGGATAGGGGGCTTCCAAAGAGGAGACCCAGAAAAGGGGAAACATTGGAAATGTAAATAAAGTATCAAAAAAGAAAAAAAAGAAAAAAAAATAAAGAAAAAAGAAAACTACATCTAGTCTTGAGCCATAGGCCAGAGCGATGAAAAGGGGGGAGGGTCAAGGTGCCAAAACTCTTTCTCTTTAGCTAGTGCCATATGCTGCTCAATATCAAACTGAATGACATCTATAAGTGAAAGCTCAATTGTGAAAACTCAGAGGTAGAAGAAAACAAGGCAGGATGGACTAGGAGGAGAGGAGGGAGAGGAAATTGTACTCGGGATGGAAAGTAAATGAATAAATTAATTAATTAAGGAAAAGAACTTGTACTATTAAAGTAAACAAGCCATTTTATGGGTATGATTCAGGCAAGAAGGATAGTTATCAAGCACGGAAGACTATAAGCTAGTTAGAAAATATAGATTAATTATGAGCATGGACTTCTTGCCTTTTTAATAGCTCCAGATTGACTTTCTGGCTTTATAACCTATTATCTAGACGCACACATATTCTACAGTCATTAATCCTTTGGTGCACATCTTCTCTTTGCTGTCTCTATGTCCTTGGTTATTCTCCTCTTTATTGACAAAGTCTTTTAGGCCACTGTCTGCCAGCAGCTTGCTCACTTGAAATACTTTAACCTAATTCTATTGTCTCCACACTAAACATCATGCAATATGCTATATAATGTATGCATTCAATCAAAATTTTGTTCTGTGAAAATTTGAACTGAAACACAAAGTATGACAGAGTAAATGTCCTGCAGCTGCTGCCTGTGTAAATATCCAAAATGTCCTGAAAAATCTAAAATGAAGAGCAGTACAGGTTTCTATCACAAACTCCTTACAGCTGTTTTCTCTTGGAAGAAAATGCTCAATTACCTACTTTCATAAGATGTGAATTCTGCTGAAAAAAGATTATTCTGGAATCTGTCTTCAATTTAAAAGAACAGGGTGGAGTTGAAAGCAATGGTAGGGTTTTTTTTTGGCACAGATACATTTGTAAAATGGCTAAACACACATACATCATAATATATAATAAAAAATATATACACATTTGTAGACATATAGATGCAGATATTTATATAGGTATGAATATACATATATCACACACACACACACATACACACACACACACACACACACACACACACACACACACACATTCAGCCTAAAATATTCACTGTTTAAATTAAGGAGAAAAAAATTATTAATCCATGAGTTTAAATGAAGTACATTCATGTCCTAAATACTATAAGTCAAACAAAATACCTTTGTTCTGGTATACATGTATGACTATTTGGTTTTTCCTTTGGCATAAAGGGAGCATAGCACATTGAAACAAGGTGCTGAGATAACTATTCTCTTAATTTCATTACTTTATTCTTAGCATTGTTTTCTGTAAAAGAGAGGTGTGGATTCATGCTAAAGTTTTGTATGTAAATAAATGACTTGGATCTTAGCTAGAATCCAGCCCAGAAGCTACTTTTTTTCAACTATAATATATTGAAAATTTTCAACAGAGATAAACACCACAGATAAGTCCTAGAAATTGCTTGGGAATATTTTATGCTAATACAGAATGAGAATATGGAAGTCAAAGTCAGTTGGATGGTTCAAGACATCTCATCCCACACAATGGTAGAATTTCTCACTTCAAGTTCTTACATTGTGTCAGAACTTATAGGCTTATTTTATATTAATTAAATTTCTTTATAAATAGAGTAAATGTTAACAGACCTTTTTCTCCAAAAATTATTTTAGGTTAGAAGGCTTTATGGTGTAATGTATTAACACTCAAGTTTTTCATTATAACATGAAACTAACTATGGAGTTTATGTAAACATGTAAGCGTGACTGGATTCCAGTAAGATAATATTTTTAACAAAAGAAGATGGACAACTATCAAATTTTAGTACATAGTTTATAATCCTGATACATATAATACATAAATTTCTATAATCCAGATGAAAGACAGAACCACATACTTTGGCAGTTCATATGAAATGCAAAGTTTATGGTATATTTGTTAGGTTAGTCTTTTGGGAGTGTAGATGAGTGAAAGCTAGGAGTCATAAAGAATCAGTAGATGAAAATGACAGAGAATTTAGAACTCTGATGCTGCCTGTGGATTGAGATGACACAGACTGAGATGAGAATTCATATTGTAAAGGGGAAAGGGAAAAACAATGACCTAGCCTAGGACAAGCAATAACATTGCCTTGGCTACCCTTGACTCTCAATGGCTCTTCCAAACTTAGTTCCTGGCCCAGATTTATAGATATGAAAGTTCCTAGCAAAAGCTCTTGATTCAACATACATGAATGTCATAGATTAGTCATCAGGGATGAACAAATTCTTTAAATTTGTTATCAACAAAATACTTACAATATCATATCTAACTTATATGTTTAGTATGGGAATTAAATTGGCCAAAATGTGTATTTATTATGATAGCCTGAAAGTGTTAATTTTTAAATATTTATTAGAATTAATAATTGTATTAATAAGCAAATAGGTTATGGAATGATGCACTATCACTGATATGTTAGCATAGTGGGAATATACATCTTGAGTACAAGACCAATGCAGGGACATCATGCTTAATGTTAGATTGTATAATTTTGACTGACACTTCAAATTTTGGATTTATTTAACCTACTACAAATTCTTTCCTTACTTGCATAGTGAAAAATCTAATCTACTAGATTTATAGTCACTAATTTTCCATTACATCCATCTTTGCCTCTTTGAAACTATCATTTTTAAGTCACTTTGATTAGAATTTGGGTATTCTTGATCTCAGTCATACATGGCAAGTGACCAATCTCTCATTTCTGTGGATAATTAATTTTATCCGCTGTGCATACTCTCGTTCCTGGATCTCTTAGAATAGTATCCATTTCTCTACCTATTTATTTATTTTTTGTTGCTCCTACCTTAGTTATTATGAGATAGATGCCCTATATTTGCCTTCTCTACATTGCATTCCTTCAAAGAAGGAATAATGGACAATAATGTGACCAAAATTGCAACAATGATTTGAATAGCTATGATTCTATGTGTCCGTCTAAAAAACTTTCAGTACATTCTCAATTTAAAATATAAAGGAGTTGATAGTTCTTAATGTTTTAAAAGAAATGCAAAGATTAAAAAGTTACCTTTCTCACTGCTGTGACCAAATACATAACAGAAAGCAGCTCAAAGAATTAAGACTGACTTAGGCTTATAGATGCCAGTAGTTCAGTACAGTGTTACTTGATCCTGTGTTTGGAGAGAATATTATGATAGCAAGACCACGCTGTACATGAAATTCCTTACCTCATATTGGGTAGAAAGGGTACAGGTGGCATTCAGGAAGAGGCCAAGATATGATACCATGCTAAGGACATGTCCTCAGTGACCTATTTCTTCCAAAATTCAAAGCTCTTACTTTTTGTCTCTGAAGAAGTCACTATATTGTGAATAATAAGTATTAATCCATTGGTTAGGTCTCATGACAAAGTTGTCTCTGGACAACTATGCTCACAGACATATTTATGCTTCAGAGATGCCGTAAGGGTTTCTGAATCTGTAAATGCTGTTGATCAAGATTAACCATTGCTGCCTGTAGAGGAACACTAGATGCGAAGAAATGGGATTTCAGGACAATGTAGGTCACCATATATCTCAGGAGTAGCAATGATGGTCACAGGGGTACAACCACCTCTTCATCACTGATACCTTCCAAATATCAGTATGGACATATTTGGTTCTTTGTTCATCTGGTAAGTAACTTTAAGGTAAGGACGAACATTATTCACATCACAAACATACAAACAAACATGAAATTTCATTTTCTTCATTAAAGTCCCTTTTTCCCAAAGGCTGGAGGGATGGCTCAACAGTCAAGAATACTTACTGCTCTCACACAGCCCTGACATTCAGTTCCCAGCACTCATGCCAGGTGGTTCACAGAAACCTGTATCTCCAGCTCCAGGGAATCCTATATCATCTTCTATCTCCTAAAGGCACTTAAACTCACCGGCACATACCACCCCTCACATAAAGTAAAATTTTAATAAACATAAATGAATAAATAAGTTCTTTCTTCAATTTATGTCGAACCCTTCCTAAGGAATGGATCATCAAATTCTGAGAGACTGTACTTCAGTTTCATTAAAGCTTTCCTCTTCTTGCTTTCGTTGTTTCCTTCTGGTGATAATCCTAGCCTCTGGGCCATGAACTGTGTGTGGAGTCATGCCATGATGCATCTTACCTTCTCTCTCTATGAAACTGTTCCAGGGTTTACTGGAGTCCTAGTTGATTCCACAAGCCCTAGAGAACTGTATTGAAGAATACCACTATATCACCTCATATTCTTTAATCAACCCTTCTCTAAATTTATCATATTATTTTTTAAGCTACATTCATTTTTTTTTAAATTAGAAATATAAATGTGTTTTTTCAGAAACCACCAAAATATCTCTGAGATGCCTGTATAAGGTATTTGTTGGATTTGCATTATCACAGTAGTCTACATGAAGCACACCAGAAAAAGAAGGTGGGTTTAGGGAGAAAAGCTAAGATGATGTAGGGTTTTCACATTCAAAGATAGTACCCACTTGGTGAGTTATACCCTTTGCTTTGGAAATACATCATTGAAGATGACGCCTCACTTCAATAATACTATTGGAACTTTCTCTGTCCAACTAAAATGAGTACAGTGACAGTTATGTGCATCACCGTATATAAGCGAAGAGACAACTCAAACAACGTTATATGCTGGCATGTCTGTAAGAGGAATTTTGAAAATTACTAGCATTATATAGGTAGATTGTAGATCACACACCTTCAATAAGGCAAATAAGTGTTTTTCTATCTGCTGAGGGCCTGTTATTTTCCAGTAGCTGAAGAGCACGTTTACTTTCTCAGCTTAAGCTGATAGATCCATCTTTTTCTACCCTTAAATATTTGTAGTTCTTCTTAGGCCTTTATAACCATCATGGAATTTAGATTACTGGCTTTTCTGTTTCTCAGACTTCAGAGTGTGATCTACAAGAGTTCAACCTGCCTCTCTGAGACTCTAGCTTAAAAAAAAAAAAAACATCTTGGGACTTACCTGTAAATCATGTGTGATATCCTTCCTAATAAATGTTTATATATCATCTATCTACTTATTTAGCATCTAGTGATATATTTACATATATGTCTGTTTGTCTATCTGTATCTACCTATCTATCTATCTATCTATCTATCTATCTATCTCTCTATCTCTCTATCTATCTATATAGATTAGACAGACATGTAGATAGATGATAGATAATCTATCAACATTTGTCTTTCTCATTAATTCGCCTACCATTAGTCTGTCTTTTTTTTTCTGTATCTGGCTCATACTGGTTTATATCTCTAGAGAGTCCTTTCTACTAACATAAATTTTGACATTGGGCATGATACTAGAAGAATAGAATTTTTAAGGGGTGATATGAATTAGTTCTGTGGCTTCTGGGTTTTTCTATGTAACCTGAAAATATTGAAAAAGGATGACCTGATTAAGTTTTTGGTCAACCTGATACAAAGTAGAGTCATTTGGGAAGAGGGGATCTAAATTAAGAAATTATGATTATCAGATTGGCCTAAACGTAAGTCTGTAGAACATTTGCTTAACAAATGATTGATGTTGGAGGGTCAAGATTGAGTGAGGCCAGTCCTGGGAAGGTGCTCTTGAATTGTGTAAGAAAGCAGGTTTGAAGCCATAAAGACCAAGAACTGAGCTGCTGTCTTCCATGGCCTCTGCTTCCCTTCCTGCCTTCAGGAACCTGTCCTGACTTTCCTATGTGATAGAGTTATAAGTTAAAACAAACCTTTCCTCTCTAAGTTGATATGGTCCTGGAGTTTTATCACTGCCATAGAAATCATGAGACAGAAACCAAATTCTCTATTTCCAACATTAACAAGAACATCAGTAGCTTACAGGGATTTTGAAAATATTTGCATCAACTCTTTCTAACCAATGATTTATAAAAAGGAAGTTAGGTGATTCTGTATATAATTCATCTTAATATTTTGGATTGTAAACAAATATGAAGATGTTGATTATCATTAATGGTGCTGAGTAGATTATTAAAATAAAAGATGATTATGAATTTCCTATGCAAATTTCAGGGCAGAAATGAGAACGTTTCTATTCAAAACTACAGGGGAAGTCATCATGTGATAACATGGGAAAGGATTTAGATGAATTACAACTCTGTTTTGGTGATTCAATGAAAGACAAAATTCATAAACAATAAAATTGTATGTTTATATAATGGTTTCCCTAAGCAAATTGTGAAGGATAGGATTTAGGTCTTCCTGGACATTTCTCAAGAATTGAGAAGTGACTTAATAATATGCAATTGTTAAGGAAAGAAGCACTGGTATTTAGGGATTTGGAACAGTATCAGCTTACCCATATTGAAAACACTAAATAGATAGAAAAATTACCATATGATATGGAGATTAATGTATACATTCTACAGAGTTAACCAGCCACTGTAGGAGAATACTGCCAATTGGAGTTGAAGAAGAAGCAAAAGGAAAGAATGAACAACCATTTTTAGACTTGATTAGGAGCACGAGTGAGTTTTGAAGATAATGGGTTAATAATGGATCAATGGCTTAGAGAGTAATTCAGAGGTTATCACATCTGATTCTTCAGTTTTAAAATGTTAACTATAGCCTCACTTGTAACAAGTTCAAAAGGGCCTATGCAGGGCCACGATGAAAAGTCACCTGGTAGATGAGGGCTTCAACCTCAGTGGATCTTGAAGAATGAATTTCTACCTGAATGGGTCTGGATTTATTAAAATGGTTTCAGTGCACTCTCAGACATGTGAGGAGACAGCATGAGAATGATAGCCTAGGAAGCAGGAAGTGTGTCCTCAAGGAAAACTGAACCTATTGACTTATTGATTATAGACTCCTGGCATCCAGAACTTTGAAAGATATGCTTCTGTTGTCTGTAACCTGAATCAGTCTATAATGATTGTTATAGAAGCGCATGTAAACCAGGAAATAACACTCTGTTGAACTAACTGTGTGTTTAAAGAGTCTATAAATGTTAACACCACTAGCTTAAGAGGAATTAAAAATTAACTATCTCTCATATATTCTATTCCAACTGCAATTTCTCCTCCTTTTCCCCAGTCTCTCCCCTTTCTTTCCCTTACTTCCCATATACTCTCATCCTTTGACCTCCCCTCAGAAAAAAAGCAGGCATCACAGAGACACTAACCAAACATTGCATAACAAGTTTCAATAAGGCTAGGCACCTACCATCACATCAAGACTTGACAAGGCATTCAAGTAGGAGGAAAACATTCTACAAGTAGGTAAATGAGTCAGGAATAGGCCCTGCTTCCACTGTTAGGATTCCCCAAAGAACCTTAAGCCACTCAGCCATAGCATATATGTAGAGGACCTAAGAAAGACTTCTACAAGCTCCCTGATCTCTGTGAATTCCCATGAGTCCTGGTCAGTTGATTCTGTGGGCTGTGTTCTTATGGTATCCTTGAATGCTCTTCTTCCCATTCTTCCTCCCTCTTCCCTGCTGGATCCACTGAGCTTCACCTAATAATTGTCTGTGGTACTCTCCATATGCTCCCATTAGATGCTAGAAGTCTCTCTGGTCTCTTTGATGATGATTCTCTTAGGCTCTGGTCCCAGCAAACTCTGTAGGTAGAACTAGTTGTAGGGTCACCATTTTGTGTTGGGATGGTGTCCTAGTCCCTCCACTTGAGGCCTTACCTAGTTATAGAAGATGGTCATTCAGGCTCCATGTCCTCCAATACTAAGAGTCTTTGCTAGGAGTACTATTGTGGTTTCCATAGCACTAGGCTTCTACCTTGCCTGATGTACTCCCCTATTCCAGTCATTTCTCTCTGATATTCTTACCTTATACCCACCAGAATGGCTAAGTTCAAAAAGACTAGAGATAGCACATGCTGGCAAGATTGTGAAGCGAGGGGGACACTCCTCCACCGCTGGTGGGAGTGCAGACTTATATAACCATTCTGGAAAACTATTAGCAGTTTCTCAGAAAATTTGGAACAGTTCTACCTCATGACCCAGCTATACTACTCCTTGGCATATATCCAAAAGGATGTTCCACCATCCCAAAAGGATACTTGCTCATCTACGTTTATAACAGTTTCATTCATAATAGCCAGAAACTGGAAATAACCTAAATGTCCCTCAACTGAAGAATGGATGAAAAAAATATGACTCATTTATACAATTTAATACTACCTAGCCATTAGAAACAAGGACATCATGAATTTCGTAGGCAAATAGATGGAACTAGAAAATAGCATTCCGAGTGAGGTCACCAAGATCCAAAAGGACATGCATGGCAGGAACCTACCATAATTACTCACTGTGAGGCTCTGTCCAGCAACAGCAAATGGAAAGAGATGCAGAGACCCTTAGCCAAACATTAGATGGAGCTCCAAGTCTTATGGAAGATTTGGGAGAAGGATTAAGGGACAGGAAGTGGACAGGGACTCCACAGGAAGACCAACATTGTCAACTATCCTGGATCCCTTGAGGATACTGAATCATCAACCAAAGAGCAAGCTTGGGCTGGACTTAGGCCACCTGCACATATGTAGCAAATGAGCAGCTTGGCCTCTAACAGCAGTAGCAGAGGTTCTCCCTGAATCTGTTGCCTGCCTGTCTGTGGATCCTGATTCCCTAAATGAACTGCCTTTTCTGGCCTCAGTGGTAGAGGATATGCCTAGTCCTGCTTCAACCTGATGTGAAGTGGGGTGGAGGGCTGAGAGGTGGTGGGCGGTAGTGGTAACTAGAGCGGGGGCTCTCCCTTCTCAAAAGAAAGGGGGAAGGAGGAATGGAGGGAGGTTATGAGGAAAGGGAGGTACTGGGAGGAGAGGGGAGCTAATATTGGGATGTAAAGCGAATAAATCAACAAATTTAATAAGATCTGCACTCTCTTGTTTCTAATCTCACTGGGTTGCATCTTACCTGTTTTCTTATGGCTGCATTGGTTTCTTTGAAGGTCACCACTCTAAATCCTATCTCAAGACCTTTTGGGCTTGGTTTTTCTTCTATCTGAAAGATTCTTCTCTTATATTTCATCACAGATGCCTCTTTTTTCATCTCTCCCTGTTTCTGACCTTTACTGATTTCTTGTTCCTGATTTCAGTCATTCATTACAATAATAGAAATTCATTCTCAACATTCTGACTCCTTGACAATCACTGATATACTCTGGAGGTTGATTGGTACATGGGTTTTTTTATATCTTCATCCTACAAAATAGAAAATATATGAAATGCTACAGTAATTATGTAAGATGGTATATATTAAATAAAATTAATTCATTTAATCATTTTGCATGTACCTGCATATCAAAGAAGCATTCTTTAACTATATATAATTTTTATGACTAACACAAAATAATAACAATTGAAGAACAACTAAAATTGAAAAAAGACAAAATTTCAATATGATTCTCATCAAATATGTCAGGGGATGGGCAATTTTCTCTAAGACAGAGAACAACCACCTGAAATGGACTGAGAGCATTAGAATATGGAGAATTGAAGTTACCTCGCCAAGGGAGCTGCACAGTGTTCCTGGCAACAGTAAACAACTGAAGTCCCAATAAGTTAATTCAAAAGGGAAAAAGTATGTTCTAAGATTTGGTGTTTGTTCAGATGGAGGTTTCTTTTGTTTTGGTTTCAGCTGTGCTATAAATCAATAACCATTCCTTTACCTCTCCTTGTGAAGAGATCTGGGCTCTCCTGTGGAAGGCACTTAGGCCTGTCCTAAGCATCTTTCTCATTACATTATTTTGCCTCTAGAAATTCTATTTGTTATGGGCAAGAATGAGACCCTAGTTAATGGTTTCATTAGAAAAGATCATCTGAGTCTACTATATAACTTTTCTTATTCTGTGGCCTCACATTTAATTAGAAACAGTCCTGTTTTGAGAGGATGAAATACAACCTCTGTCAAGGCAGGGCAGGCATGGTGGTAGGAGTGTGAGATGGTTATTTAGATTGAGGCTACAATCAGGAAACAAAGTGTGATGATTGTTGGTACTCAGTCTGATTTCTTCTTATTCCATTTATATTAATTAAATCTGGATAGCAAACTCATGGGGGAAAACACCACATTCAGTTTGAATCACTGCTCTTCTAGAACAGTACCTTTCACTAGAAAGTATCTCACACACATACCCAGAAATGTTTCTCGCATATGGTCCTAAATCAAGTCAAGTTGAGTTTGAAAAATGATTAACACAGCTCCTAAGAACAGGGTTAGATTAGATTCTGTTCCAATTGGTAGCACATCTTCTCTTCTCTTGTTCAGACTTTTAGTCACTGTTTAGATCAGCTGTTCTCAATCCATGAGTTTCCCAATTTGGCAAACCGCTATCACCATATATATTTACATTATGATTTGTTAACAGTAGCAACATTAGAGTTTTAAAGTAGCAGCAAAAATAATTTTATGGTTGGGGTGGTCATGGCAACATGAGGGACTGTATTAAAGGGTTAAAGCATTAGGAAGTTTGAGAACACTGGTTTAGATGAAACCATTTAGATGAATGCACAGATCAGAGAAGTATCCAAAATCCTCCATGAATCACTGGAAAGTAATTCTGGGGTAAATGAGGATGACTTTGTCTTTTGAACTAAACTGGGCACTGAGTTCATTGTAAGGTTTTTTTTTTTTTTTTTCTCTTCTTTAGCCTTCATATCTTAATGAGTATCTCATTGTGAGTCCTCAGATTTCTTAAGCTGCTCCTCTATCAAAGAATGGGAAGAGAGTCGGGAACTGTCTGGCAGCAGGCATAGCATCTCAAAGCTCCTTTAAACTGGCTGAGGTTATCCTGTTCACTGTTGCACAGGGTAGTAATTTCCCTAACTAACTTAGTCTGTAACACTTCTCACTGCTTCAATACATTTCCCCCGAGGCCCTGGGCAGGTTGAGTTGTGGTCTATTGGGCCTGCGACCCATTGTGGGCTTCCTCCTAAATGATCCTGTAGTTGCTATTGGGTTTGTCTAAGAAACCTATCAAATAACAGCTTAAATTCTAAAATTCCAGATTATGCTTTTTCACTTAAAATCGTCTTTATTATTATTTTGTTTCACAGAAAGTAGAGCCAATTATGAGACAGGACAATGTCATATGTGTTTCCTGTTTTTTGTTTATTTGATCTTTTTGCCTAAAATTTGTGTTCAAGCTTTATTTATGGAGGGACTAATAATACTGGTTATCCAGTAGATTGTGGGCTGACAGAATTAAATTAAGTTATCACATATAAAATTATTTGGATATTATCTTTTAATAGTTAGGATTAATTTCCTGTGCAGGGGAGTTGGGTTGAGTGAAGCTGAGGCCACCGAGGGAAAGGAACAGAGGGGAAGTAAAATACAGTATTTCTTATTGATTTTCTTTGTTTGTATTTGCTTGCAATTTTTTTTCCTGAGGTACTCAGAATTTACTAAAGACAAGAAGTAGTTGGCTCTGGTGGTGTATCCTGGAGGGTATAAGAACCTTTCGCATAAGCTCCAAGAATCTATATTCACAACACCTGTGTGTACTTTGTGTACTTTGTGGGTTAGCTGTAGGAGCCCACTTCCTGTCAATGAGTATGGCTGGATCCCCCCTGGTTCGATTTAGTCACATTACCAATCCGGAGCCCCTCTTCCTCAGAAATGTCTTAAAAATAGATTCAGAGGCTGGAGAGATGGCTCATCTGTTACAAGAATGTACTGCTCTTTTATAAGACTGAAGTTCAGTTCCCAGAACCCATATCAGGCAGCTCACAATAGCCTGTGACACCAGCTACAGGGAATTTGACAGCTCTTCTTGCACTTTCTGGCCATCTCCACTCAAGTGTACACCAGAACTATCCTGTAGAAAAATTATTAAAAGAAACAATTAATCTAAGGTTTTTTTCCCAGAATTGTCATGTTCTTTTGAAGAACCCTGTCCCAGTCATCTTCATCATGTGTACTCTGTCCTTGACTTAGAGGATACCAGCCACATTTCTTGGCTGTGGTGGGTAGAAGATGAAGAAAATCATGAAAGCATGGTATTCTATATATTGTCAGTGAAATGGTAAACTCCTAGTGGTTATTAATTGCAAATTGCCTGAGCAAGACACATAACACCAGCAGATGCCAGGCTTCTTAAGTGCTTGCTATCTTTTAGAGATAGGATTATTTGTGCGCTCTTCTGTACTCTAGTTATGATAGATCCTCTTTTCTTCCCAGTGACTCCCTTTAACGGTGTCTAATTTTGATCTGCTGGATGGGGGATTCTGTGCTGTAGAAGTCTGACCAGAATTCTCAGAATTTATTATCATCCTGTGATTCTTAGCAATTACTAAATGTCTCTGTGTTTCTCATCAGGACTGGATTGTTGAGTGCTGTAGTCTGCTCAGGTCTTCTGCAGGCAGCCATATTATTGAGAATTCATGGGAAAAAGTCCCTGTCACCTCCAGAGGACACCATTTCACAGAAATCTTCTTAGTCTTTCTCCTGTGATCTTCTCCCACCCTCTTTCATTATGTTTCTTTAGCCTTCTCTGTAGAGACTGTGTTATGGATACCATGTTTTAGAAGGGGTCTACCATTGCTACTTATTCTATATGCATTTGACCAGCAGTGCTTTTCTCTAATAGCCTTCTCCTATTGCTAATAGAAAGAAACTTCGTTGGTGCAGAGTGAGCACTAAACTTTAGGATACAAACACAAATATATAGAAGGAAGATGGATACTATATTAATTTAGTAAAATAACATTTCAGTGTTTTTCTAAGTTTATGGTATCAGGCACAAGTTCCCTCCTGTTGAGCGGATATTACATCTGATCAGACATGTGTTGATTATACCCAAAATATTAGTATCCCTATTGCACCATTTTCAGGCCAGTAATTGTATTTCTCAAAATTTACAACTGGTTAGGACTGCTGATAATGATAATATTTCTCCCCTTGTTCTTTGCTCAGTACCTTCAGCTGCTGTGAAATTAACTATAAGGAGGAATCTCCCAGGCCAATCCAGCTTGACTTCTATAGGTCCTAGGACCAAAGTATGTGTTGTCTTCATTAACATGGAATTACTCTCAAGTTCTGGAAAGAATGGTAATAGCATGCATTGTTTAGGAGAGTTTTGTATCCTACTGATCAAAAACTGGAAGGTGAGTATCCATATGGTCTTCAGCTTTTAATGTAATAATCTATTGCTTCTCAGGGGTGGGCAGAGCATCAGCATGGGGTGAGCTTGCTATTATTTTACAGCAGTGCTGCTGCTAGAACAAAGTCATCTCCCCCTAATTTCTGTCTTATTTTTCTCCAGCTCCATGGAGAGTCTCCTCTTTTGGAAATCACTAATTTTCATTATTTATCTACTGGCTTGCTAATTCTGGTATCATTGTGCTTCTTTTTACTTTGCTCTATTTAAAATGTGTAGTAGAGTTTTATTTTCCTGTGTGGTCTTGAATGATTTGGCCTCATACACAGCTTTAGTTTCTTTGCCAAGTATATATTGTTACCCCATTTTTATACCCAGAAACAAAAGTCTGGGCTAGGAGCACAGGTCTTCAGTAGAGACCCTGCTTAGCATGAATGGAGGCTCTGTGTTTAATTACCATTCAATATCCACAAAGCTAAAAGCTTCAAATAAGTCACAGTACCTATTTTTCAGAATCAAACATGAGCTTTTATTCTATTTCTGCCTGTTTGGTAATATGCTCATTCACGGAACATTGGTTGACATTTTCACATTACATATTCAAAGACTTATTCATTCAAGGCTGTATGTCTCCTTTAAATTGTCCCCTTCAAAGGTCTGTTCTTGTCCTAAATTGCTTCAACATCCTATGTTATTTTCTTTTAAGTTTTATCAGTGGCAGCTAGTCAACCTTTCACTCTTTGAAGGAATGTATGTGTTTAAGGAATAGCTGATGTACTGAGATCTTCAGAATGAAGTGATCTTTCTGTTCTTGAAAACATTGTTGAAATTAAACACATGATATGACTACAAAGTGGTAAAACTGCATTCCTGTGAAATGCATGACCTGCCTTGGAATTAATTCATGGAGCTGCACTTAAATAGCTAAATGGGAAGTATAAACAAGTGGGTTGTAAAGATTTTTCTTTAAGACGATCTGGTGTGTTTATAGCTAGAGCAATTTGTAGGAGACAAAATTAATACTGATGTTTGTTTGCTGAACACTCTTGTCACTCAGGGTGTGTGACAGACACATGCTGCTTGGGTGATAGTTGAGTATGAAAACATGAATGAACTATTTTGAGTTCAGGGTATAAGTTCCCAGGATGTTACTGATGGAGAATTTGGCAAAACAAAGACACATGAAATTACGTTGTACAAGAGAGTTATTTTCCTTGTACTCTGCCTGTCAGCAGTGTGATTTACTCCCACTATTTTACTTTATTAAAATGTCATTTATCATCTACTTTTCATGAATTATTTTCTACAATTCCTCTTTTTTTTTTTTACAGATGTAAATGAAAAGACAAAGTGGAGAATGTTTGGGTTAGGTTACTAAGGAAAACAGGTACAACTTCCACTTTTAAAACACTCCAGAAATATTTGGAGTCAGCCTATTTTATTTTTATTTTTCCAAATATTTAGGGACAAGGTGTCTATTTCACTCTGTTGGAAATCTGAGCATCCATATTAGACACTATTAGTACAGGGCTGGGGAAAGGCAGCAAACCAGAAGTTAAATAAGGGCATAGAGAAACAAGCTGGAAGAAGCTGATTTCTTAGGAAATTTTTTATTCCAGCATAGGAGGAGGACAGGACAAGAATAGAAAAAATCAGCACTGAGTAGGAAAAGAGATAGTTGCTGTCTGGAAGACCCTTCTCAACCATGACAAATAGACTGCACAGTATTCTCCCTTCTTCCAGTGATCATGGACTGAACTTATTAGGCCTGACCATTGCATAGCCACCCTGATGGTTATTATTCATGTAAGTAAATTTTTTCTGGGTAACTACCAATATATCACCAGTGTGTTAGTATATCACTAAATTATCCTCACTATGCACATCAGGCCTATTAAAGTCCCCTTCTCTGAAAATCTGGAGAGGGTGAAATGGATACAATTATGCATTGATCCACTTTAAAGCCATAGTCTTGTCTGACAACTAGGACCAGAGGAAGACCCCATAGGTTCAGCCAAGCACAGAGTGTTTGCAGCAGCTATAGTTGATCTGTTGTGCTAATGGCTTTCTCTTCATACTGAAAGATAAGCTTTACAATTTGCTCAACAGCCCTGAATAGCTTTTCTGAGGCCTCACTGCTCCCACTCAGGTCTTGCTGCCTGTAAGCTAAGGCAGGGGTGAGTAGTAAGTACTCTGCCTACCTAACCCTTCCAGGGCTCCCTGCACTCCAGTTATTGACTGAGGAAGGTTCCTGTGCTTGGAAAATTGCCTATAGAAAGCATCAGCCCTGATAATTAGAACTAGCCAAGAGGCAAGCAAGGCCTCAGAGAGAACCCATGTTGGCCTTGGTATCTATTAAAGGAAAATGCATCTCCATCTCCACTTCCTCTGTACAGTTTTTCTGTCTGAGCATGTGAAACTGCTTTCACAGCTCCCATTTTCTCATTTTCACACCACTATTCCTGTCATTAGGCAATACCCCAAGAGTTGCAGTCTCCCTTTTAACATGGAGTCCCTGAAGAAGGCCCTTTTGTTTTGACTCCTTCTTTCTCATAATGAAATGAATATGTCAGTAACTATGTAAGAAAGTGGGCTTTGAATTAGAAGAAATGAGCTTGAGGCCCAGATCTGCCTGTGATGTAGGAGAGAATCAATTGCACTATGCCTCATTCTTTTCCCTCATAGAGTGGCATAGAGCTGGTATATCTACTGACGTCATGCTGTGAGGATTCAATGATGTAGCTAAAGGTTTTGCAACAGTACCTCTACAAACATTAGATAGGATCTCTCCCAAAGCCAAGGTTCAGTGGCAAGAGACACATAACTGAAGTCTTGGTTTAAGATGTAGTTTTATTGGTTTTAGTTATGATAATGCGAATAGGAAATGGGTGACATTGAAAAGATTGTTTGATTTATAGTTCCTGAAAGGATGGAGTGTGCCTCATCACCCAGATCACACAAGGAAGTGTCAGACTTGACCAGAAATCCTAGAGATGGTGATGACACTTCCCCCACTTCTCCTGAGTAACCTCATCGGGCAAGGCTTTCTTTGGGGCACGGTGACACTGTGGCGAGATATGATTGGCGAAGATTTAGGGGTTTGGGGTTGTCTCAAACACAGTATATTAGGTTATGCACTAGGAATTAAACTTAGATCTGCACCCTAATAATGATCTCCAAAGTTGGATTTACTGGGATTCCTCATGTGACTCTGTAGACTCTCACCCCAGCCCCATCCTGTTCCTATAAGAGACAATTTATTGTACTTTCTGAGGGAAGGGTCAGATAAGGCAATGTATGTCCAATGATGACCATCTAAACTTAATGCATTCTTGTAGAATCATTCTCTAATTGTCTGGAGCCAGAAGTGATAGTCTTTCAAACTCAGGAGGGCAACTGTACATATTAACTCAAAGCAGTTGTAATAACAGTCATAAGCCCTGTACAAACCCAAGTGAAACCACATACCATCATGAAGAAGAGAAATGAGCATGAAGTTCTTTAGCATAGTTCCTCATGTTGTAGTAACCCCCAACCAAAAACTTATTTTAATTGATACTTCATAATTCTAGTTTTGTGACGAATATCTGTGCTTTCTTATGGTGTTATCTGACCCTTGTGAAAAGGGTCATTCAACACACAAAGATGTTATGACCTACAGGTTGAGAGCCACTGTTTTAGATTTTCATTACATTTTTTTCTTCACATGGGGAATGTTTTATTTGTATCAATCATTGATAGGTGAATTCTATTTTACTACAGATCCCAACTGTTCTTCTGGAAATAATTAACATATCTTTCACTTTTCAATAATTCCATGAATAAAATCATTTTTTGTCAGCCAGGTTAAGAAAAGACTTTCACAATTCACTGCCTTAACACTATAGACTTTTACTTTATAACATCTTTCATTTTTCAATAATTCCATGAATGAAACCTTTTTTGTCAGCCGGGTCAAGAAAAACTTTCATAATTCACTGCCTTAACACTACAGACATTTTCTTTGGCATGGGTACCATTGAGTAAGATTTAAAGTTTTTAAATATGTCTGCTAATTCACAAATAATAGAGACTTAGGCACTATAATTTTTGCTGTTTTGCTTACTATGAGATTGTCAATCCATAATATCTAACATACTTGGAGAATGCCTTACATATTTATCCCAAATCCACTTCTAAATGTTAAAAGAATTGCTGTTAATATTAATTCTTTCCTGTGACCCCATCATAATTCTCTTAACAATGTAAGAGAAACCTGATTTTTATATGAAGATGATATATTAAAATTTGTTCTGGATAGGCTTGTTTGAAGAATTTAATAACATGTGCTTCAGAAAAGGCTTGTCACTGTGAAGATGCTAATGTGTTATAAAATGTTATGCATATAGTTCCAAAGAGCAAATTTTTGGTGCATTTTAAGAGTTTAGTTTTCTTCCATGCCTTTTGGGTTTATGATATCTATAAAGATCCTTTACATTGTACTTATTGAAGTATAATTAATAGCTGATATAAGGGTACCGATGATAATCTTTTGGGCTTATAGTATAAAAACTAATCTGGTCACAAAGAAAGAATATAATATTCAGGGTTTATATTACTGCTTCCAGAGATAAACTATTGACAAAGCTGTCTAATCAATGCTATTGTTCATGGGTAAGATTCTAGAGGCATAGATTTTACCTATTTAGTCCATGTGTCAAAGGGGCATGAAACCTAAGTAGAAATATTCACAGAATAACATAGATCTAAGAGCACATCTCTTCACCAACTAAGATAACGAGAAATGGAGAAAGCATCAGACATCTTATCTGTTGCTTTTCAATACCTAACAAATTCCTACTTTTCCTGACACCCAGTAACAGAACTTAATTCCCCCTCATTTTCTCAGTCCTGAGGACTGTCTTGCACTGCCCCATGTTTTCTTCATTCCAGGACATAGAAGCAGATCATAGCTCCTGTTCAGATGTTGCCATTTCTGTGTCAGATGGGGCAAGAGAACAAAGAAAATCGTGTGATGACTGTCAGATTTGTATTGACCAGTGTCTTCTGAGTAGAGAAAACTGCTCTAGGCAGAAGTTTAGAAGCCATCATCAGAATGAGGCCTCCCTTTTGCAGATGTCATAAATAGTCTGAACAACCATAAAGCAAATGAGAAAGGTGATTTTTATTTGTCTATGAATACATTTTGAACAGGACATGAGATGGTAAAACATTTTTAAAATACTTTGTTTTGAAACAAACCAAACTAAAAACAAAGTCATAATGATAGTATACCTTATTAAGTCTGTTAATGAGAGAACACACTCCTGCAGAAAATTTGTGCTGATGTTTATGATATGTCTCATTTGCCTGTGTTATACTTTTGCCTCTTCTCAGTTTGTGTTCTGAGCCTACTGTAAGATTTATTTTGTGAAAATAGATTCTTGCATATAATATATCCTGACCACAGTTTCCCTTCCCTATCCTCCTTTCAGGTCCACATCATCTCCTCTCTTCCCCAGATCCACTCTATTTTCTCTTTAGAAAATGGCAGACTTCCCAGAGATAACATCCAAACAGGACAAAACAATATACAATACAAGGAAAATGCCTACATAACAAGACTGGACAAAGCAATCTAATAAGAGGAAGAGTCTCAAGAGCAAGCAAAAGAACTAGAGACACATCTGCTGCCTCTGTTAGGAGTCTCACAAGAGTACCAAGCTATGCAACCATAACATATGTATAGAGGACCTGGTACAGACCCATGCAAGCCCTATGCTTCCAGCTTTAGTCTCTGTGAGTCCTGCTTAGTTGATTGGTGTGCCATGTTCTCTTGGTGTCTTCTATTCTCTCTGACTCCTACAGTCTTGCCTGCCCCCTCTTCTGTGGGGTTCCTCAATCTCTGAGGGGAAAAATTTGTAGACAAATGGATGTAAACAGAGAAATCATCCTGAGTGAGGTAATCCAGACCAAGAAAGGCAAATATGGTATGTATTCACTTATAAATGAATATTAGTTATTCAGTACATGATAATCAAGCTACAATCCATAAACCCAGAGAAGTTAGGTAAACGGGGGGTTTCTATGGGGAATACACAGACCATCCTTGGAAGGAGAAGTAGAATAAATTCTGTGGATGTGCTAGGGCCAGGCGGGTATGGGATCAGGAAGAATCAGGTTGGGGTGGTGGATGGAAGCAGAGTGTGTGTTGAGGGTGAGCTGGAATTAGAAGGAATGGCATGAAATCCTAGTGCAGTTGGAACTTCCTGGAATCTATCAGGGTGACCCTAATAAGGACTTCTCATAATGGAGGATACAGAGTCTGAAACTAGCCAACTTTTGTAGTCAGGCATGGATTACAGTGGTGGGACTGTGTTGCAGTTGGTTGAATTGTTGGCTGACAGGATCCTTAAACAACCCAGGCTGATTCAAGGACAGTCTCTGGAAACCAACCCTGGTACCTATTTCCAAAGACAACATCAAAACAACTCACTGGATCTAGAGAGGACAAGCTGGTACCTGCCCTGAGTCTTTACCTCTGTGTTCTAATCTCTATTATACGATTTTTCTGCTGCCTGTTTCAAAATCCTCACTGATATACTAGTGAACTCTGCATTGGATTGGACCCTGATCCGGTCATCTTACAGCAGTCATAATTTCATCTTTGAGAACTTTTGGTTGGTATTATTTAAACGGTCAACTCATTTTGTAACTAGAAATAATTGCGAGCTTAAATGTTTTCATTTTATTTAGTTAATATATGTGAGTACACTGCAGAATCTTCAGGCACACCAGAAGAATGCATTGGATCCCATTCAGATGGTTGTGTGCCACCATGTGGATGCTGGGAATTGAACTCAGGACCTCTGGAAGAGCAGTCAGCACTCTTTACCAAGGAGCCATCTTGCCAACCAGAGTTTAAATGTGAAACAATCTCACCTGGGAACTGTTTTAATCCTTAATGAGCTTCATTGTCCTACATGGTTGAAAGACTTCCTGCTGATAAAGTGAAAACAGGAAAATAATGTTTGTGCAAAGTGGCAGTCTGGTGACAGTTGAGCATAATGGAATTATTGCTGGAGAAGATTGTGGGAAATTCCCTCTGGTTTTGCATCTGCAGCCCTTCTATGGATTTGAGCTCGTCATGTTAGTCCTGCACATCAAGTCTCATAAACAGATCTTAGTCACAGGAGTCAGTGCATTCATTGAGCAAAGCATGGGTGCTATCACTGAGTGTAACAATACTGTTGAAATGGTGAAGGGAAGCAAAAGTGAAAGAGAGTTGTGTGAATAATCACAATCCTATCTAAGTGGGAAATGTCCACACTGCCCCTCTTTCTGCAATGCCAATTATTCATCTTTTCTCAACTAGCCTTGCCCTTTTCCTATCATTTTCTAGACAAGTTATCAATTATATGTTTTTAGTATTTGTTTTGAAACTAACGTAAGAGGCATTGCATATTTGAAATACTAACACATTATTTGCCAATTAAAAGTTGCAATGCATTCACACAAATGAAGAGAAATATTATTACAGCTAGTATTCAAACTAATAAGAATTTATTCCTAAACTGTATTTTCCTTGAAATTAATCTATATCAATATTAATAAATCTGTAGAGATAATTTTATATATAAAATAAATTGAAAATAACTTCCATGCACTAATTTAATTTCTAGTCCATTTTATATGCATTTGTATTTATATAGTTTTAAATGCAACTTTGTGCAGTTTTATCTACGTGTATATTTTAAGAATTTTAATGTTTACCAATTAACCTTTTTAGTTTGTGCACAACATTAAGAATAGATTTGTAGCAACGTTTCCTTGCCTACTGACTTTCTATCATTTCTGTTACTTTTATAAAAATACACTCAGACAAGATAACATCTCATAAAGAAAACCTTCATTTTTATAATTTTCCTCTATACTGATCCCCAGAAATTGGATACTGGAACAAATATTAATATGATGTTTAAGTCTAATTTTAAAAATGAACAGAAACCATAGCTAATTTTACCTCATATTTATGGGAATTGAATTTTATTTAATTAAAAAAATTATACTCATTAGAATACTGAATCACCAATTTGGCAGATAGATTGCAGTGTTTAAATTTCATACATATGTCAGATATGTCACACGGTTTACAATATCACTAAGTCATCAGGAGAGACTTAAGTAACCACACCAAGTGCTGATATTTACTGCAAAGATAAAATGACTTGACATACATTTAGTAATTCGTTTTCACAATTAAGTGTGTGGTTGCAGTTGGGATTTTAAATTATTACAAGGAACTCCAGGATCTCTCTTAATAAGTTCCCCACTGCTATCTGTGGCTTTAGTTGGCAACCACTGAAATGCATCTCTGTGGTGTGAAACTGTACATTTATACAACATTTGAGGTAGAAGGAAAAGCATACAAGAATATATCTCATACCATATATTTTAAATGTTAGTGAATGGAAGCTGTTAGTTTACATTTCATGTTCACTTGCATTCCTGAATTATTCCAGTGTGTGTATTCACTTAAAGTTGTGTCTACTGAGAAAACATGACCTCGCAGCCATCCTTCTCTAGTTTACTCACTAACTTTGTTTTATTGCCATCTTCATAGGCACTTGATTTTCAGTTTAGTAAAGAGAAGTCCTACTCATTGGAGTTGGATTTCTACTAGTCCTTGTAGACACATCTCCTATTTGGTATCTACAGCATCCTGACTAAGTAGTCATTCAAAGTCTCAAATCAATACTTTATCTTGTATATAAATTTCATTTTATATGCTCAACTCTCAAGGATATCTGAAATTAATTTACAATATAATGACCCTAAATGTGTCTCAGTTACATGAAATTTTAAGTTTAGGCTCAAAGTGGTTTTTTCCTAGGGTTTCTCATCACAGCTAGGTTCTATAGATCATAACTCTTTTTGATTGACTCCAACTTTTCTCTCTCAACATATAGCTTAAATATTAAGACCATGTATTTTGTAGCAATAAAGATTAAGTGTCTTCAAAATCTATAGGCCTTCTAAGTAATAAACATAGATTTACTAAACAAAATCCACAATTGTTTATTCAAATGGTTAACTCCTCTTTTTTAATTTTAGTAGCCAGCAGGAAAAAAAAAATAACAGTAGGTTTTGATTGGTTAAGGCTGTGCCCATTGGTTATGGAGTGTGATTTAGGGTGACAGTGAAACTTTAAAGCTATATTTTCTATGATGGAAACAGTACTGTAACCTTTGTCTTCTACAGCCACATCTTTGAATTGGAATGACATTTTTTCCCACTGAGTATGAGAACTGAATGAGGTATCAGCAGTAAAATACATATTATGTAATTTTCTCTGGATGTATTGACTGCTACCAAAATAGTAGATGAAGTACACTTGGTGGTGCTTCTTTAACACACACACACACACACACACATATATATATATATGGGTGTTTTATATGTATATGTGTGTGTGTGTGTGTGTGTGTGTGTGTGTGTATATATATATATATACAGAGAGAGACAGAGAGACAGAGAGACAGAGAGAGAGAGAGAGAGAGAGAGAGAGATCTTAATCCAAAGTTGTCTTAGTTAGTTTTTTTTTTTTAATTGATACAACAAAACACCATGACCAAAAAGTAAGTTGTGGATGATAGGGTTTATTCAGCTTATACTTCTGGACCATAATCCATCATTGCAAGAAGTAAGGTTAGGAACTCAAGCAGGGCTGAAATGTGGAAGCAGAAGCTGATGCAGCGGCAACGGAGGAGTGTTTGCTCACTGGTCTGCTTCCTATGGCTTCCTCAGCCTGCTTTGTTATAAAGGCCAGCACCACCAGCTCAGAGATGGCATCATGCAACATGGGCTGGGTTATCCTACATTGATTGCTAATTGAGAAAATTCCTTACAGATGTATCTCATAGAAGCATTTTCTCAACTAAGGCATCTTCCTTTCTGATGATACTAGCTTGGGTCAAATTGATACGCAAAACCAGCCAGTACAAAAGTCTTTTTTTCCTCAGATAAAATGCCTCTTTACTTTCATTGAGGCCTAATCTTATTGTATGTTACAGATTTCAGTCAAGAATTTATGAACTATATGGAAAGTAGTTATGGTTAAAATATAAAAGAAATGTAAAAATTACAGCCATAGGATAACTACATTATATTATACTGTACAAAATGTTATATTTTATAAAAGCTTAAAATCATTAGATAAAAGAGTCATGTAAATATGCAGGTTTTGAATGAATAATGATGATTATGATGAAGATGATTATGGTGATGGTATAAGAACAAGCATATGATTAGGAGGACAATAACTTCAACATTGAAAACATTAAAAATATCACCCAAACAGCGTACAGTATATTAGGGTGGGGATGTTGGCAACGAAAGGAAAATTGTCACATATTGCCTCAAACTCAGATCCTTCTCTGTAAGTGCCTTCCAGTCTCCTCTTCCTTCTGATCTTTCTTCTTTTTCAAAATCCATTTCCAAATGAGTACTTTAAACTTGACACAGTTCTCATTTACGATATCATTCTGACTTTCTACCAATCTAGCTGGATTTTGAAGCTTTAATCTACATTTTGACAGATGCATGAACTAAGACTTTTCAAAAGGATTACAACAGTACACTCAATTCAAAGACCTGTGTATTCAAATTTAATTACACAAAACTTTTTGAAGAAATATCCCACTCTATTGACAAATACATTAATTTATGGAAACTATGGCCCATGTTTCTCAGATAGATACATAATTCAAATGTACTGGGCATATACCCAAAAGATGCTCCAACATGTAACAACAGAACATGCTACAGTATGTTCATAGCAGCCTTATTTATAATAGCCAGAAATAACCCACATGTCCCTCAACAAAAGAATGGATACAGAAAGTGTGGTACATTTACACAATGGAGTACTACTCAGCTATTAAAAACAATGACTTCATGAAATTCACAGGCAAATGGATGGAACTAGAAAACATCATTCTGCATGAGGTAACCCAGACACAAAAGAACAGGGTGGTATGTACTCACTGATAAGTGGATATTAGCCCAAAAACTCAGAATACCCATGACACAACCCACAACCATATAGGGTTTAAGAAGAAGGAAGACCAAACTGTAGATGCTTCAATTCTACATAGAACAGGGAACAAAATGATCACAGAAGGTAGAGGGAAAGAGGAACCTGGGAGGGAGAGAGGATGGGGAGGGAAAATGGGTGGCAGGATCAGATATCAGAAGGGACAAGAGAGAAGTATAGTGGGTCAGGAAATTAAATAGAAACATGCAGTATTGATGCATGAGGAACTGGGGTTAGTCACTAGAAAGACCCAGACTTCAGGGAAGCAAGAGGCCCCCCAGGACCCAATGGGGATGACTTTAGCCAAAACACCCAACAAAGGGAAAATACAACCTATGGAGACCATCTCCTGTAGATAGGCATGGTCCCCAGTGGAGGAACTGTGCCACCCACGCATCTCAAAAGTTTACTCCATAAATGTTCCTGTCCAAAAGAAAGAGAGGGACAAAAATGCAATAGAGACTAAAGCAAAGACCAACTAGAGACCGCTTCACCAAGGGATCTATCCGTTCTGCAGACACCAACCCCCCACACTATTACTGATGCTAAGAAGCACTTGCCAACAGGAGCCTGCTCCCTGAGAGGTTCTACCAGCACCTGACCAATACAAATGCAGTTACTCACAGCCAACCATCAGACTGTGCCTGGGGAACCCAATGGAAAAGCCAGGGAAAGGACTGAAGGAGTTGAAGGGGATTGCAACCCTATAGGAAGAACAATATCAACTAACTGGACCATCCAGAGCTTCCAGGGTCTAAACCACCACCCAGAGAGTTTACATGGAGGGAGCCATGGCTCCAGATACATATGTAGTAGAGGATGGTCTTCTCTGACATCAATGGGAGGTGAAGGAAGCTTGATGCTCCAGCATAGGGGGATGCTAGAACAGTGAGACTGGAATGGGTGAGTGGGTGGAGGAGCAACCTCAGAGGCAAAGGGAAGGGAGAAGAAAAGGGATAGGATAGGGGTTTGTGGAGGGGTAACAGGAAAGGGGGATATCACTTGAAAGGTAAATGAATAAAATGATTAATTAAAAAAGAATATAAGATTGCTGAAAGCCTTGTGAATATTTGGGTGAGTCTCATGATAAAAGGAACAAGTAGAGGTGGAGGGTGCGCTGTGCAGCCGAAGTGATGGTGACTGCTATGAGGTGTATTTTATCTATGTGTTGAAGTGTTTCACCTGTCCAACTGCTGTTAACGGAACTTCAGATGCACTATCTTCTTCAATGCCTTCTCTTAGTACCGTTTAGCATTTGACAAAATATATCATAAAGAAATGGGGCTCTGATTATCTTCACATTCTATACTTTCCCTGTCTTGAATTCCTAACCTGAGCTTCTAGAACTTTCTGAATATCTCAGTTTAAGGCTTTGTGTTTGTTTGTTGTCTTGCTTGTTTACTTGATCTTCATCTATTTACACTTTTCAAATTCATCTTCTTCTTCCTCCTTCTTTATTCTTTTCTTTTTTGGAAGTTGCTATGTAGTCCAAGATGGCCTTGAACTTCCAGAGGTCTATATGTGTTTGACTTCTGGAATTAAAATTATATACATTATGGCAGGCCCTTTTAAAGTGGTTTGTCTGAGCTTTGCCTCTGCCTTTTTACCCCCTCTCTTATTTTTCTTATGACATCATTTCATTATTTGTCCTAACTTTCATTGACTGTTTGTAGCTAATTACAGGCCTCTTTAATTGCACCTAAAACCTCAGGATTTCCTGCCATTATTCATCACCATGCCTTATTCCTTTCTGATTTCTTTCATACTGCTGCTCAAATCTCCTAATTTAGGTTAGAAATGTCTTTTTAAAAATATAATGATGCTGTTTTCTGCCTAGAGAGTGACTTTGCTTTTCTGTTTTCTGAGAACCCTCTGACCCAACTAACGTCCTGAGATGAGCTGTGAAATACATGTGGACATTTTTCTTCCTATGATGTCTCCACACCCAGGAACTAAGTCCGTCATTAAAGTTGGACTGTATTAGATTGTGAATTCAATTGTAGAAACAAACTAACAACAACAATAACAACAATAAACTTTTGTGTTGGTTTAAATAGCACCTAAACTAGCACTGGAATCAAAGCTCTCATAGTCTTATCATTTGAGAATTAAATAAATGACAAAATGAGAGTATAAGTAAATTAAAGAATTTGTCCCTAAATGTGGTTTCTCTATGCAAATTAGCCAGTGCCTGCAAAAAAATGTGATATTCCCTCCAGAGTCAATTAAACAAGAAAAAAAAAAAAAAAAACTGGCAATGTGCCCTGCTAACTATATCCTTTATCCATTAGACCTTAATGGGTAAGGTGACCTCTAATTTAAAAATGATATTTTAAAAAGAGCAAAATGATGTACTTAAGGTTTGCAATGTAAAAATGCCACTGTAATCACCATGTGCACTATGAAACTACTGAGCTAGATTAAGTCTGACATTAACAAGAATTCTAACAAGTCATTACCCAGTGAAATCTTCAGTGAAAGGCAGCAGTTTTGAATCATAAGAAAAGCAATGAGACAACAGGTCTGAAGAGGATGAGGAAAAGCACAAGTATCTCTTAATAATGTTAAGCCAAATGCTGTAAAGAAAAAGAGATAAAACTTAAGTATGCGTTGTTTTAACTCCATAAGAAGTGGACATTGGAATCTAGCACTTAATAGAGGATTGTGGTTCACTGTCAAGAAAAATATCAGGGTTGTTTTGACTTGCATTTCTAAATGACCCTGAGATTCCACCTCACACCAACCAGAATGCCTAAGATCAAAACCTCAGGTGACTGCACATGTTGGCGAGGATGTGGAGAAAGAGGAACACTCCTCCATTGCTGGTGGGATTGCAAACTGATACAACCACTCTGGAAATCAATCTGGAGGTTCCTCAGAAAATTGGAAATAGATCTACCTGAAGACCCAGCTATACCACACTTGGACATATACTCAAAAGATGACCCACTATGCCACAGGGGCACATGTTCCACTATGTTCATAGTGGCCTTATTTGTGATATCCAGAAGCTGGAAACAACCTAGATGATCCTCAACAGAAGAATGGATACAGAAAATGTATGTGGTTCATTTACACAATGGAATGCTACTCAGCTATTAAGAACAAGGACATCATGAGTTTTGCAGGCAAATGAATGAACTGGAAATATCATCCTGAGTGAGGTAACTCAGACCCAAAAGGACATGCATGGTATATACTCACAAATAAGTGGATATTAGCCCAAGGAAGTGTACAGAATACCTAGAATACAATTCACAGAACTCAAAAAGGTTAACAACCTGAAGGGCCCAAGTGAGGACGCCTCAATCCCGCTTGGGAGGGAGAAGAAAGCAACGACAGGAGAGCGGAGGGAAGGACCTGGGAGGGAAAGGGGAAGGAGAGGGGAAGAGGGGAACATGATTAGGTATTGTGTGGGTGGGGTATAGGACTGAAGCCCTGAGGGCCAGCAGAAAGAATGGAAACAGGCAACATAAGGAAGTAGGAGGTGGGGGGACCCTCCAGAATGTACCAGAGATCTGGGAAGTGAGAGACTGTCAGGACTCAAAGGGAAGGACCTTAGATGAACTACCCCACAGTGTGGAGAGGAAACTTGTAGAGCCCACCTCCAGTAGAAACACTGGGCATCAAGAGGAGGGATGGGGTTGCCATCCCACAGTCAAAAACTCTGGCCCAGAATTGTTCCTATCTGAAGGAACTACAGGGGGAAAAAATAGAGAAAATCCTGAGGAAAAGAAGGTCCATCAACAGGCCCAAATTGAGATCCATCTCAAGGGGAGGTCCTATGGCCTGACATTATTACTAACGCTATGGTGTGCTCATAAAATGGGCCTATCATAACTGTCCTCTGAAAGATCCAACAAGCAATTGAAAGAGTTAGATGCAGATATTAATACCCAACCAATAGACAGAAGCTGCTGACCCCTGTGGTTAAATAAGGGAAAATCTGGAAGAAGCTGAGGAGGAGGGCAACCCTATAGGAGGACCAGCAGTCTCAACTAACCTGGACCCCCGAGATCTCTCAGACACTGAGCTACCAACCAGTCAGGGTACACCAACTGATATGAGGCCCCCAAAACATATAGAACAGAGGACTCCTGGGTCTGGACTTAGTCAGAGAAGATTCACCTAACCCTCAAGAGACTCGAGGCCCCAGGGAGTGGGGAGGTCTGATGAAGTTGGGCTTAAGAGTGGGAACATCTTCATGGACACAGGGGCAGGGCAGGTATGGGATGTGGAACAGTCAGAGGGTGGACTGGGAGGGGGATAAAGCCTGGGCTGTAAAAACATTAAATAAAAAAACTTAAGTAAAAAAATAAAGAAAAATGTCAGTTGTTATAAATGTTATCGTGTTATTATCAGTTTTCTATTCTTTTATATATTACATCCTGGCTACAGTTTTCCCTCATTCCACCTCTTCTAATAGCTCCCTCTCATCTTCCCTCTTCCCCAGATCTACTTCCTCCATTTCCCTTCAGAAAAGAGCAGGCCTCTCAGGGATATCAACCAAGCCTAGCATAACAAGTTACAATAAGACCAGACACAAACCATCATATCATGGCTGGTCACGCAACCTAGTAGTATAGGGCACATGGACCATGCCACCAGATAGGCATGGGATGAGTGAGGTTGACCATGCTTAAACACTGGAAATATGAGAGATTTGAGATGGCAGATGTTGAGCTGCTCCCTCCATGTCTCCATGCTTACTTTGGATCTTGGAACCATGACACTTAACTAAGGTGACCACAGGCAGTCGGTTACTTAATACAGCACCTGAAATGCCTCTCCATGCTAATGAATCATCTTAGTAGCCCTAGCCTTAGCCAATAACCTTCCCTTCCTGGATATTCTCATGCACTTCCCCCAAATTCTGTAATCCCTGGTTCACTCCAAACAAAGCCTACACATTCATATCCACACCAGTAAAGAAATAAGAACAAGCTAAGAGAGTCTCAGCGAGTGACTTAATTGAAGTTCTCCATGGGGAAGGCCTCCACCTAAACAAGACATAACACTAAGACTCTCAAAAAAGGCCTTCTTTCTTCTCCCATCCTTCCAGCACTCAGCACACACTCCCAACTGGACCTGGATCCTGATCGTCCCTGTCCCTCTGCTTTTCCCTACTGGCCTGGGATGGAGTGGCACTCTGATTACCTGAAGGGAAATGTGGACTGCAGTTTGCTGTCCCAGACTTTTCCCTCCATGAGCTGGTGTATCCACAGCACTCAGACACCCCCAGAGGAGAGGCAGAACACGGGGCAATGAACTCTTTGGAGGAAAAGTGTCCCAAGAGCAGGCAAAGGAGTCAAAAACAGTTATTACTATTATTAATATTGTATAAACTAACATTTATGTTAATCAGTCTAATACTGACACTGAATTTCACTAGGAATAGCTTGATATGGCATTTCTTTATGAGAAAAGAGTAAGAGGTGAAACCATACTTAGGGCCTCACAGGCACCAAAATATGCTTACCTGAGCCCATTCTGCACATTCCCACAGGTAGAACAGAATGGGTGTTCTTTGTCTTCAAAAAGGTAATTTTTCTATGATAAATGATAACTTAAACTAAGAAATATCAGTGTAAAATATTAAAGCAGTTTGGGATGCAAATAGTCACACATGCTCTAGTTTACTGAGACTCTACCTTACCATTATCTCAAATATCACCAGCATTCAGCAGCCCTTTGACACCTGCTGATTTGGGATTAATGGAATGTGAAATCAATAGAATCACCCAGACATATCTTCCTCACATAAAGCTCATCCTAATTTTCATCATATACTAGTCTTAAGTTCTACTTTAGAAGATGAAGTCAGATGACAACATTAGTAAATAATCTGATAAGCTCACAGGATAGAAGTGTCCAAAAATCCACTTACATGATATTTTTTAAAATGTCAACAAATGAAAAAGGAAGATATATGCAGTGTGTCTTGGGGTTTTACTGTTGTGAACAGGCCCCATGACCAAGGCAACTTTTGTAAGGAGAACCTTTAATTGGGGCTGGCTTACAGGTTCAGAGGCTCAGTCCATGATTATCAAAGTGGGCACATGGCAGCATCCAGGCAGAAATAGCACAAGAGGAGCTGAGAGTACTACATCTTGTTCTGAAGGCAAACAGGGCTCTCTTATAGGCAGCTAGGACAAGGGTCTTAAATCCCAGGCCCACAGTGACACACTTCCTCCAACAAGGACACACCTACTCCAACAAAGCCACATCTTCAAATATTGCCACTCCCTGGGCCAAGCATACTCAAGTCACCTGTTTTTGTCAGGATTTCTATTCCTGCACAAACATCATGACCAAGATGCAAGTTGGAGAGGAAAGGGTTTGTTGAGCTTACACTTCCAATTGCTCTTCATCACCAAAGAAGTCAGGACTGGAACTCAAGCAGGTCAGGAAGCAGGAGCTGATGCAGAGGCCATGGAGGGATGTAACTTACTGGCTTGCTTCCCCTGGCTTGCTCAGCTTGCTCTCTTATAGACCTCAAGACTACCAGCCCACAGATGGCACCACCCACAAGGGGCCCTCCTCCCTTGATCACTAATTGAGAAAATGCCTTACACCTGGATCTCATGGAGGCATTTTTTTCAATTGAAGCTCCTTTCTCTGTGATAACTCCAGCTTGTATCAAGTTGACACACAAAACCAGCCAGTACACCACCTCACAATTGTAAGTGTACATTGGCATTTTATGTGTGTTCAGCATTTGCCATTCATAAAAACATTTTGTCAGATTTTAATGTGCTTACTAATATGCTTTAATTAATCAATAAGTAAATAATTAATACTTAGTATTAAATAGGTCTGATTGTTGAGCCAAGCTTCAAGTGAATGATAAGATCCTCTACAGTTAGGCGCTATAGGAGAAACTGATACTCCTAAATTTGTTACTCCTTTTTTGTATATATTTTGTTCACATGCATGACTGTAAGTGGCATGATCTTCATTTATGATATATTACTTGCTTATTTTCCATGTTTAAATACAACAGTACTACTCATTGAAATGTTTCATTTAATATAGTAATTTGATATTTTAAAGTTGGGTTCTGGGAAAAATTAAATATTCTTGGTAAAAACTTTGATTGAGGGGACAATCTGGAAAATATACATTTTATCAAAGCACATCATTTTATTTGGGGGAAACACTAAGGAGAATAAATACAAGTATACTCTTAGAGTAAAATTTAGTGAAATTTATTCATTGAAATATGCTCTTCTCCTCACCGCGTGAGAAGGTTAACCTTGATCATCAACTGGAAAGGATCGGGACTACCCAGGGGACACATCTGTGGGCTTGTCTGGGAGGGAATTTTCAGAGTATTAAATAGAAGGGAATATATTTCCTCAGAGTAGGTAATGCCTATCACTGGATGGCTCAAATATGAAGCAGTTTCAGGGAAATGCAGTCTGGCTGAGATAAAAAAAATGCAAATGAGAAAATTTCAGAGAGTAACAGAAAAGGCCCCTCCAGGAGAAAGCCCCCCCTGAGCTTATTTCTGCCAGGAAGCAGACTCTGAAAAGCCTGTGCTATTATGGGTACATGAAAGATTAGGGACCTGTGCTGATGACCCATAAAATGTCACTGAAGACCTCATCACAGCCCCTTTCTTGTCTCTCAGGGGCCAGCCTACAGGAACACGGCATACCCTGGCTCCAATCTCTATCTCCTCCCACGTAGACTACTGTCTTGTAACTATCCATGGATCTCTGTTACTAGTCACTGAAACACGGAATGTGGAACATCTTCCATATAAACTTACTTCTGTCAAAATAAATCTATGAAGTTTGTGAATTGAGTTAAGATACCCGCATTTTATATTAATAATTAGTCCTCCTTTGAAGCCCTTCTCCAGACCACTTCTACTTTGGGTCTTCTTTGTTTTCCTCAAGATATGTCCTAACTTCTGCTTAGAGCACTGTGATTTTCTGTCTGGGAGAAACACCTTACTCTTTACCTGAACAGCTTTGTATTTAGTCAAAGACTTAAAGAAAACAAGTGACCACTCCTAGCTCCTTTTCTACAAAGCATCTTCTGAAAGGCTGTTTGCTACCATCTACACACACCACTATCCTGGTCCTTTCTAACTCCAAATTATAATTAAAATTCATGTGTTCTGCATGCAAAGATACTAGAAATTTCCTACTGGAGGAAGGATTCATCATAAAGTTCATCGTTTCTCTGGGGTTCATGTCTTACCACCATTTTCTCATATTTTGGTTGTGAGTCTAGCCTTTAACGGCTGAGCCATTTTTCCAGCCCTTACCACCATTTTCTAATCTTTGCAAACTTCTCACCCCACATTTATTGTTCCTGACTTTGTAGTTGTTTACAGAAGGGGTCAAGTTCTGTATTTTCCATATTATTATATTTATATATGTTTGATCTTTTAACCTCAGCCCTGCAACAAAACACAGAATATTCTCATTTAAAAATGTACTTCTATTAATGATTGCTCAAATTTTTAATTATGGGATATATTTGATAAAGTACATAGTATCAACTTATTGAAATGGATCTTGGACATTAAAGCCACCAGTTCTTTCCTATTGTACACTAGATAACATCAAAATCATTAACTTGCATTTCCATTGTTTGATACTTAAACATGCCCACTGTGGTATATATTATACATTTTCTCCATTTCACAAATTAGTCACATAGCCTCAGAGAATTTCAGTGAATTTTTAAAGGTCTATGGCTCGTAAGAAGCAGCAGTGAATTTCAAAGCTAGATCATTCAGACACTGGGACCTGGTTATTGCAATAGTGTCACACTGCCACTAATCTCTGTGAAATTAGCCTGCCAAGTACTTTGAACTCAATAATTATATACTTCCTAGCTCCTTTCTAATATTATAAGAAAGTTAAATACATATTTTTTATTCTTTTTATTCCATGAAAAAAAAAAAAGGGGTGTTATAATCGCCTTCTGGGAAGGTAAAAGTTGAAGGAAATTTTGTTTCTAATTTTTAATTTAATAAAACATTGCCATAAAACATAAAAATGCAAAAAACAGGCAACCATAAGATTCTTTTTTAAAAATGTCAGAACCAATTTTATCTCTCACCTGCCCTTAGAGTGGAATTTGGAGCCCAAAGAGCAAAGCAGCAAAAGAGAAAGAGCTTGCTTTTCAGTTCTTCAGCATTCTTTAGGGTGTTTCAGGCTGCCAATCACGAAGCATGCCTTTTGAGAGAAATTAGAACCCCATCTTCCATTTTTCTTCCATAGAAAAGATGTTCCAGATATGAAAGAAATAATTTTTGAATGATCAAACAGATTAGTTGAAATCACAAGTAAGCATATACTTGTCACGCACATGGTAATTGCACATTTTTATTCTTAGATATATTATTCCTACCCTGGCTGTTAAAATCCATCCAGTAAGACAATCCTCTCCTGAAAATAAAGGGTCAGCCAGTTTATGGAACATTTACTTTCTAATGCAATTTGTACATTCCAGCAATAAACACAAATAATTTATGATTATGGTGTTGTTTTCCATAGCCTGAATTTGACACTGAAAACCAAGGCACTTTGCCGTTATCACGGTTACACATGTGCAAGGTGTGGATTCCGCTCCTTTGGACCACTGTATGGCTGGCTAGCTGGCTGTGCTTCTCCCCGTAATTGTGAAGGTTGGCTGGAAAGCTCAGGTTCTTACAATTCTCACTCTTCATTTGTGTGCAGTGAGCTATCCCAGGGGTGCTCTTATCATGAGAATGACAGGTAGCAATAGGGAGAAACAGGCCATAAGGTGTTTTTGCAGTCTGAGACTGAGAATTGGTGTTTGTTTGGTTTTTTTCCACCATGGCTTTATTTCAGCCAAAGCAAGCATGGCTAAATCCATAATCAAGTATCCAGGAAAACATTCTGCCAATTTCTGAAAGTGATCAAAAAGACATTCTTTCTAACATGAAGAAATGGGTATTTAGGACTTGTGAGCTATTTATGTTTCATATTGTGATACATTTTGTAAAATTACTTCCAGTGCAACAGATGTGTGTGTGTGTGTGTGTGTGTGTGTGTGTGTGTGTGTGTATGTTATGACATAAAGTGTTTGATTTTAACTATACCTATATCTCGATCCCCATTTCTGTTCTATTTGGAATTGGTGACACAAATTGTTGAGTTCCAATCATATGCGGAGTACATAAGCCTGATACAAAATCTTCACCACAGACTCTTCCAAAGTCAACAACTTCTTCAGTTTATTAAATTCATTATTTCATGGTGTTCCAGTTTGGTTTTCTGTTGCTGTGATGAAATACTGAGGAATACCAATATTTAGAAGAAAATGTATATTTGGTTCTCATGGTACAGCTCATGATTGAAGGAATTCACAGCAAGAACTCATACAGGAACCTAGAGACAGGAACTAAGGCAGATAGTACAAAAGAACACTGCCTATAGCCTTGATATCCTTGGCTGATCAGCTACCTTCTCTATATGGCCCAGGACTACCTACTTAAGAACAGCAAAGTTCACAGTGATATGGACTCTCCGCCATCAAAAAATAATCCAGAAAATGACCCAATGCCTGTAAGCCAATCTGTTAAAAGTAATTCCTCATTTGAGGATCCTCCTTCACAGGTTACTCTAGTATTTGTCAGTATTTGACAAAAACTAACCAGTGACCACAGCAACAAGGAAAACAATATATAAGGAAAAGATATGACTTCTGATCTTCGTTATGTAGGTGATAATATTAGAGACACTAGGTAGTCAATGTTCTGGTGTCTGAGATAAATTATTGGGGAAGGGCTATAGATGTAAACTATGGTAGAAAAATATCATCTAGTGCCATGAACATTTCATTTATTTCCTGGGAAAAATTAATTTGCCTCTTCCCTTTCTCCTAATACCTGGTTACTAATTGGTACAATAGCACTTGTAAGACCATCTATATAATCTTGTTTTACCTTTTTTTTATAATTAAAAGAATGAAAAATGATGGGAAGCTCTGAAATCTTTTTGAGAAGATATGCACCATGTGCATGTGAATAGTTTGCAAAACGTATCAGTTGTGGTGGTTTGAATCTGTATGACCTCCAAAGCCTCTTATATTTGAATGCTTGGTCAGTACTAAGTTGTGCTACTTGACATTAAATGATGTGGTCTTGTTGGAGTATGTGTGGCCTTGTTGGTGGAAGTGTGTCACTCAGATGAGCTTTGAGGTCTAAATGCTCAAGCCAGTCCAAGTGTCTTTTCCCCCTGCCTGTGGAATCAGATGCAGAAATCTTATTTGTTTCTCCAGTACCATGTCTGCCTGCATGAGGCTATGCGTCCTGTCATAATGATATTGGACTAAACCTCTGAACTATAAGCCAGCCCCAATTAAATGCTTTCCTGTATAAGAGCTAATATGGTCATGGTGTCTGTTTGCAACAACAGAACATTTACTAAGACAAATGTTGGTACCTGGGAATGGTATATTGCCATGACAGCCCTGACAATGGCTCTTGTTTTCAGAATGTGCACTTTGGGACTTTGGATTAGGAAAGCAGTTTAACACTTTAATTGTTGCTCACTAGGTCATGCTAGAAGAAACAGGAAAGAAAGTGGTGCTCAGAAAATGTAGATTAGGATGGCCCAGCTCAAATGGTTTCAAAAGAACATTATTGAGTGGTCTAGGGATTGTTTTTGTGATATTTTAGTCAGGAATGTAGCTGAATTTTGCCTTGGTCCATAATCTCATATGTAGATGGTCTTTCCTACTTTTTAGGTCCCTCTTTTTCCCACCTTTTATTGTGTCCCCCACCCCAGTTTCACCCAGAAACACTACATAGGAGAGAAACAGAGGGGAGTGAGGACTTGGAAAAGTTCTAAATCTAATTTCTTTACTTTTATTTCTTCTTTAACCACATCTATTAGCAACCACAATAAACTTTACTAAATGACCAATGACCACAGACCCTGCCACTCAGGGCCCTCCCATTTATGTACCCTCTTAAAAGTTCCCAGAATTCAAAACATCACATAATTGCAGAAATTTTTTTTGGAGCTGACAAAACCATGCTCCTTCTAGAGTGCAAGGCAAATCATGGTCAGCTGCTTTGGACAGTCTGAAGCAGCCCCACATCTCTTGGATGTCTGGGATTAAACTTAAAGTACATTCTTATAATTTTTCTGTGTTTTTAAAGAAACCAAAATTCCAAAATTCTTAAAAATGTCATTACATTCATATGTTTGGATGCTTGCTCCTTAGGACATTGTGTTGCTTGACAGGTATTAGGATGTGTGGCTTTGTTGGAGTAGGTGTGACCTTGTTGAAGGAAGATTGTCATCGGGGGTGGGCTTTGGGGTTTCAAATGCTCAAGCCAGACAAGTGTTTCTCTCCTCCTGCTACCTGTGGATCCAGATGCAGAACTCTTATTTATTTCTCCAATACCATGTCTGCCTTCACATTGTCATGCTTCCAGATATGATCACAATGGACGAAATGTCCAAATAAAAGCAAGCCACAATTAAATACTTGCCTCTGTAAGAGTTGCCATGGTCATGGTGTCTCTCCATAGCAATAGAACATTGACTAAAACACCAGTTCAATCCATGGGAAAACACACGGTAAAGTCCAAAGAAAAGAACAGACAGACAAGCTATCATATTTAATTCTCCAGTGTGAGATAATTGCACCTGGATAATTTTGATACAAGGATTCATAGCTGTGCATGATCAGTTTTCCTAAGACAGAACTATTTATAAAGATTAAAGACAAAGTTTGACTTGGGACCCAAATGATACATAAGATACTCTTGAGAGAATAAGAAACTGAATTCCATTAGCCTTTACTTTTTCTAACAGTTTAAGACAAACGTGAATCAATTATTTAACCAAATATTTTTTCTAGTCAGTTGTTCTCCTGTTAACTCAGGTGCTGAGAACAACACTGACCTACATTAAGCTGGAGCTTTAGAAATAATTCCTTTAAAGTTTGTTGCACATCTGATGGGACGAAGGTGACATTGTAAAACCCATAAAAACCTATCTTGGACTCTACTACAAAATGGTCCCTCTTCTCTACTTGCATTAGAATAGAATATATAGCTGAATTAGGAGAAGAGATGGTTCTTTCCCAGGTCATCTATGAAGGCAGGTCTTATAATTCTGATTACCACCACTGTGAAGGTTTGTTTGATACATATAGAGTTACAGATCCATAAACATCGAGTGTCCAGAGTGGAATTGTACTGGGAAGATAGGCTAAGGGAAGCAAATGTGTAAGTCATGGGACACCAGAGGGAGTTGTTTGGGTGCAACACAAAAATGTGATCAGTATGATGTGTTTGTAATGGGAAGAAGACTTGGACTTTCTTTTTCACATCAATAGGCTAGAGGATTAAAAGGTGAACTATCCTCTTTTGGAAATATATAAACAAAATATAGAAGTCAAATTAGCACCTTTAGGATCTGACTCTGACATTTTTCTCTTTTCTTGTCTTATTGTTTGTGGGTAGTCTTCTCCAATGCCAAATGCTTCCTCCTCCTAATGAGATATCTTGTCTTTCCCTTATCAATGGATCCCTACTTCTCTTTTGTTTGTTAAACTGTTCATCATCTGAGAGTTGAATACTTATAACCCCACTGTGAAACTGTCTCTGCTTTTCCTACAAAAAGCTGAATTCATTTGCTTCTGTGTTGTTGCTAAAATTCAAATTGCCTTACCTATGTCAGAATCTGAAACTCCCCTAACATCTCTTTCATATTCCAGCCTTGATTCTCCCAAAAGAGAGACTGTGACTGAAATGAAGCTTCTAGAATACCTCCTTAGTCATGCTGTGATTGCACAGGCCTGATCTTAATATTATTGCAGAAACTAACACAAAGTTCCCAATACATATCAGTTGACTTTTCCTTCTCAGGTAGAGCTCAAATAAATTAAATGTTTTTTTTTTTTTAATTTATTTGAGGCTGTCATGAGCAAGAATATAAGCAGCACAGAAGTCTTGAACTTCAACTTGCCAGGTTTAAAAGACATTTCCATCATAGTGCAAGAAGCAGGACCTGTATTCTCTGATGGGTCACTATGAAGTAAAAATCTTTGTGATAAACTTGGAAAGAAATATTATATAAGCAACTTATATTTCAGATGCCAACATGATTTTGCACTCAGCTTATTTTAAACAAGCCATAGGAATATATATTGATGCATACACGGAGGAACAAACAGATGGACGTGGGCACTTTTCTCATTCATAAATAGCACACTTGGATCAATTATGGAGAAATCACAAGTGTGAAAAATGGATGCCATACTTTCTTCTGTTGCCTCTATTTATGTTATTTACCATTCTCACCCTACCCTTGAAACACACACACACACACACACACAGACACACACACACACACACACACACAGTGGGAGGGAGAAAGGGAGGGAAGGAGGGAAGGAGGGAGGGAGGGAGGGAGAGAGAGAGAGAGAGAGAGAGAGAGAGAGAGAGAGAGAGAGAGAGAGAGAGAAAGAGAATGAATTACATTAACTAATGTCATTGTCCATGGAAGAGGGACCAGCAAACATTGGGTTTTATAATTAAGGCATCAAAGAGCTTCCAAGAGTAAGTAGGGCAAATTTGGGGGATTTTTTTGCTCTTTCAGTTAACTCAAAGTCAATGCGCTTATCTTACAGGTAAGCCTTCCCTTGGGACACCTCTGTGGCCATTGGAGGAAGGACCTAGTGTTGAAATCGAGATGCTTGCTTCTGTTGCCCCAGTGATACTACATTTTTGTCCCCAGTAGACAAAACACAGTAATACAAACCACGCTATATCTCCATCTGCCCCCTCCTGCATGTAGAACATACCCTTCTCCAGGCAAGGGTAGTTCCAACTGTCACCTGTGTTTTTGTTCAAAATTATAGTATTTGTCATAAAAGTCACATCAAAAACACCCGAGAAAGGGAATTCTTGGTCAAGTGTGACTGGAAAAGCCTTTTCCAAAGAGTGGATGTTAAAACTCTCTCCCAGAGCCTGAAGGCAGTGTCCTGTAAAATAATTTAGACCTCCTATGTAGAGAAGAGTGAAGATCAAAGGCACGGGGGTTAGAGGCACATAATCCATGCTAATAGGAGGGAGAACACACTTCAGTAGAAAATACTTCAAAAGGAAACAAAACGTTGCCCAAGGAAATGTACACCCAGTCCTTGGAGATTTAGTGCAGGGCTAGAACAACCTGATATCTTGTCCAAGGTGCTTAGAGCAAAATCAGACATTGGCAGCAGTTAATTTAAGTCATCTTTCAAGACCCAGGTATCTTTGTGGATAAAATTTTTACATGTATATAATTGATACAGTTAGTACTAAGGAAAAGCAAATAATTAGTACAATATGAGTAGATATTCATGCATAGATATGTAAGCAATATTTTTAATGCCTGCTATGCTTTGCCTATCTGGAAACATACACACAGATACACCCAGGGATGTACTTTCTAAGCAATTCTATATCTAGTTAGGTTCATAATCAAGTTTTATAACCAGTGTATTAGTCAATCAGAATTAAGGAATTGAGGTTGACCATGTTGGTGGCACAAAAGAAGAATGAGATTTGAAGAAAGGAAGAGATTGCTGGGGAAAAAAGAAATCAAAGAAAGTAGAAGTGACTGACTTGTGATCTGGTAAGGTCTACAGCTGCCTATAAGAATTATAATGTGGCTGGTCACTCTGTCAGTAAACAAAGACATTTAGAAATTATATCTATAAACATATATGTATATATAAATAATGCATGTGAACACACATATTATACATATCCTGGGTTATTAAATTCAGCTATATATGAACTTGTATAATATTATTAGCTTGGATATATAGTATAATCATTACAAATATCATGGTTTACATTTAGCATCTTAATATTTTAGTATGAAACTTAACATACTAAGCAGTATATTTTTATATTCTTGCAATGGGATACTAATAAATTTCTGATAAAGACCTTTTCTTGGTGTGAGTACTGGTAATATTCATAATTAATTTAATTTTTTGAGGTAGGGCCATGTTGTGTGAATTTGATCTTAAACTCATCTAGTAAGCCCAGTCTGGTCTTGAACTCATGATTATACTGACACAGCTTTCCAGCGCTAAGGTTCCTAGTGTGAGTGTGCACAGTTATGCTCAATTGGAAGTTATCATTGCTTAAAACATCTGTGTACATAGCAAGATAGTTCCACTACAGGGTCTGAATTCAATATCAACATCTGCATGTGAGCCTGATTCATGCTTTTTCTCCAAACTATCTCATCAACGATGTATACTTGAATACATATACATATTTGCAAATAGCATATGCAAAACAGCACATGGTTATTTAGTTCTCTTATGGCTATCTCCTCTTTTGAGATGCAAGTATATACAGAATTAGTTATCTTTGCTGGAGAATGCCAACACGGCAGAGTGCTTTAGCTGTGGTAGACCTCTAACCATTTGCTAGGCATAAAAAGGACCAGACTCCTACCCCAGACCGCCTTTGTGGAGGGTAGAAACTATTCACTTGATAGTATTTGATTTCAAAGTCCCTAATCCATTTCCATTATGTTTCCAACCATACCTGCAAACAAGCTTCAAGAGACTACATGTTTCTTTAAGTGTATACTAGCAATAAGAAACACTGCTCACAGATGTTCATGTACCCACTGAAATTCCCTGCCTTTTTCTACACAGGGCTACACAAGTTGTAGCTCTTTCATCCTTTACCTATAGCTTGGAGGCATTCAGGACGTACTTAATAGTTTTAAAAATAACTTTACTAATTTTAATTTCATCCATGAATACAATATGTTGAGATCACAGCCATTCCCTGACACTCTCATCAACTGCTCTGAGACCCCTCTCCACATACTTTTCTGCTTGGAATGACACCTTAATCATTTCAATTTCATTTACTGCCACTTGCTGTGTTTCATGCACACTTTTGCTCTTGGAAACATTTATTCTAGGTGAGAATGTAGATAAAGGAGTTGTTTCTATTAATGGAAAGATTCTGACACATGCTTTGGGAGCTAATTGCCTCAGGCGATTTGAGCCCCCAGGGCAGTGTCTATAGAGATTATAAAGGAAATGGTACCATTATACAGGATACTGAGAACTAATTTTTATTAAGTCAATAGCCACTTCAAATAGTGACTTGAGAGTCGAGTTATTCATAGTCTGATTCATTTACTCAGAAGACATCCAGAGTACTATGTGATTTCCTGTGTGTAACGATAAGCACAAGGTGGTTAGATCTCAGTGAAGACACCCAGATGCAGATTTGGGGCTTACCTGGAGAATTCAGTATAGTCTTACAGCAGGATAATCAACCCATAAGCACGGACACTCACTGGATTCTATATTTCTTTGTGTGTCTGCTTAATGTTCAAGACAGGAAAGAAGCAATAGTGAAGACTACTTCTTAACAATGGAGCTGTGAACTTTGGTCTTTTTACATCTTTTTTGCCTTTGTAAAATGCAAAAGAATATTTGAAAGAATTCAAAGAGCCAATGCATATAAGGCCCTGTTTAATAAAGCTTAGCTGTTCCATTAGAAATGATGGCATATGCTTACAGTCTCTGTACTGGTTAAAGTCTAAAAGAGGGCCAGCCAGATACCTCATTGAGTAGAAACTCATTCTCAGTTCTGAGGATCTGAGTCCAATCCCCGTGACCAATATGGTAAAAAGACAGACAATATGGCAAATTGTCCTCTAATCTCTACACATGCACCAGACATGTACACACACACACACACACACACACACACACACACACACACACATTAAATGAAAAGACTCACCATCTCAAAAAAAAAAAAAAAGTGAAAAAAATTCACTTTTCTGTTTAACAATCACCAGATCAGTCACTTGCTGAGACTCAAAAGTAACTGTGTGGAGAATATCAGAAGAAAAAAAAAGCAAGGATGAAGAAAGAAATATCTTCATTCTCGCAATTTTATTCCACATCTAACAATATCTGAGCTGCCAGGTAAAGCTCAGATGGCCCAGCAATTCATAGATTCTATCTCATTTCTACTTTTGTTTACTTTTACAAAGCATTGTACTCTGTTGAAGATACACATTAAGATACACATAAGATGTATATCTTATGTCTGTTTCAGGTTGCTACTATATTTTTTTTTGTCAATTCTATTTTTGGGTGCACCTGAAGACTTACACCCATAATTTTCTATTAATAATAGTGTTGTTCAATGCAATGTCCTATGCAAAATTCAGGAAAATGTTTTCTTTCCTCCAGTGCCTCCCTGGTTCCATCCAGAGTAATGGCAATTCTGAATTTTGTGTTTCTCATTGCTTTACACTTTTATTTCTGTCACATCAGATAAAAAAATGTGTATTTGGGTATTTGATTATTTTTCTAACAGAATATAAAATGATCTCATGGAATATCCTGCTCTTCATTGAAAATTATGCAAGTATTTTCATTCACTCTATTGAACATAGCTGCAGTTTTTCTGATACTTATACCACCATATTCAATATTTATTAAATCATTTAGTCATTTTTCTAAGAGCAGAAATTCAGTTGCTACCAGGTTTTTGTTGATTCATTTTGTTTTGTAATTTTAAAGACTCTATTGATTCATAACTTCTCAAACCTCTCAAAATTTTAATTCTCATTTTTTTTTTTTTTTTTTTTTTTTTTTTTTGTCATTTGGGAAACTAGAGTTCACTCTCTGATTTGTCTTTGCCTGAATGTTATGTGTAGGGAAACCTCCTCATATGCTGAAGTGGGATTTTGTTTTGTCAAAACTCACATATTAAATAATATCCTATATATCATAGTTATATAAAACTGTTACTCAAACAGAAATCTAAGTTTTTAAAGATGAACTGCTTACTGCTCTCTTCTACAATGATATTGGAGATACGAAACCATTGTTGCCAATGCAACTATGGTCTCTGATTGTTCCTTGAACTTATAAAATTTTAAATGAACAGACATATTTACATACATACATACATACATACTTAATACATTCATACATATGCATGCATGTGGGCGAACACCTACACCCCTACACACATATATACACACACATACAATCAGACGATCTTCTAACCATTTTGCTTTTTGTTGTTTGTTTGAATAGAGAGAGTTCTTTGAATCTTACAGAAAAGTAGGGTAAAATAATCAAATTTGCTTCTCTGTAATCATATAATTTAAAAGTTTGGACAAAAATATAGAATTGAATGAAAGTTCTTCTTCTGTGCTCTGCTGTCTTATTTTACAGATCAACAGAAAATCAAACCTAAATCAAACTGAGCACTCAGAAACATAGATTTTTTTTGGGTCACAACTTGGTAGAGTATCTGTGGTCAAAACTCAGTGAGCCAATTTATTATTACCTACTCTTGTGGGATAAACCTTAGCAGTGGTTTACAACCTATGGGCCTCAACCCCTTTCAGGGTGGAATGACTCTTCACAAGGATCAATAATAGATATTCTGCATGTAAGATATTTACATTATGATTCATAGCAGCAGAAAAATTACAGTTATAAAGTAGCAATATAAATAATTTTATAGTTGAGTGTCAACACAACATGAAGGACTGTATTAGACAGCCCCAGGATTAGGAAGATTGAGAACCACTGCTTTAGTGGGCCATAACTATATCCCATATTCAATTTATTTACCTGCAGGTTGGCAGCTAATTCTAAGCTCAACACAGTGATTTCATTGTTGGGTTCACCTTTCCAGATTTCAATCACCCAGGGATAGTTGGTCTGTTGGCCCTGAACTAAGCTCACTTATCTTTCCACTTCCCTGGTTTTGGAGATTGTTTCTCTTAAGATGTTTTATGTTCTGATGTATGAAAGATCTTTCACTTCAGAATCACTTCTTCCATTTAGCAATAAGCCTTTTTTGTTTAGTTCACATCTTTTATCGTTATACAATGAATTTGTCTCATGTAGAAGGCCAATTCACTGAATCATTGTGCTATTGCTTATCTTCTCTGAATTTGAAAGGCTGAGGTCATAGCTATTTCTAATATTTACAAATGTGAGTGAAAGAGCTATAAACATTCCTGGGCATTCTTTTGTTTGAACATTTATCTTCAATTCAAATATGCAGGATAATTATTGCATGTTTATTTGATTATGTCTGCACTCCCTATATCTATCCAGTCCTGTGATCTCTGTCAAAAGGATGAAGCCAAGAAACAAACAAAGAGTGAAAGATAAAGAGAATTTATTTGGGGGTAAAGCAGAGCATACTCTCAAAGGATGACTATGGTAAATGATCAGATAATCACTGTGTTAATAGCAGGCGTTTTATTATATCAGTGTCTCTATGACAAGCAGCTTTTCCTGAAGTTCTTTGGCCAGTCCAGATAGCTGACAGGTTTGTTTTATGTGCTTATTATAGAAGGAACAAATGGTAAGACCTTGCTGTTTATCAGAAAACCTCCTCCCACATAAGTTTAAGCTTTAGGATTCTTGGAACCAAGTTTTAATAATTATCCATTGTGTTCTGGACAGTTCAGAATATCTCATATCCTCCCATAGAAATTTATTCAATACAAAGTTATTTTCTTTATTGTTTTGTTTTGAAAATTCAAATATCCTACTCTGGCCTCAAATTCATAATCCTAATAGACAAGTTTCCTTCACCCACCATTTCAAGTTCTTGTAATTACCATTGGCTTTAGCTACAGTGTTAGAAGTTGAAATTTTCTTTAGGGTGCTGGATTTGCTTCTGAATGATTTTCAGGTGTTTCCAGAAAGTTCATAGAATATGAAAGTTACAGACCTAGTACCTATGATCTGTATTACAGAATCACAACAATGGTGTCTCAAGGAAATATGTAGGTCTAGGAAGTACTCCACAGACAGATAAAGAAGCAGCAGTGTTTAGTGAATGTGAGTTATCTAGGTCTCTTTATCAGTATACAAGGCAAAAGGAAGTTTCAGTTTCCAGAATCCTATAAGAATTTTTAAATAGCTGTATCAGCCCTACAGGCACCAGAGACATGTTGAGAGGCAAGAAAAAGTAAATGCAAGGATTCTTTATCTTCTCTCTTTCTATTTAAGTTGTGTGTCTAGCATCTGCTTCATTCTTCCGCAAGAAGGACAAGTGTCCTCTCTCTCTTTTATCTCTAAACAGACCCAATCACATTCCTTTTAGTTTATAGACTATTGCATGGGCTGATAATGATTTCTCTTTCCTCTGTCCCTCCTTCCTATTTGTAATCTGGCTACCTCCTTTTCTGAAGCTCTATCTTTCAGGTTATTTCTTCACCAGCAAATATAATGCCTTATATAATATCCATCTATATTAATCTAGGCAAATATTGCATTTTCTTTGGTTGGACCTTGACTCATACAGAAATGTTCCAAAATTTCCATGGCCCTTTAGAGCTAAACATAAACTACAGTCTCAGACCAAATCCCCAGCACTCCCATTCCATGCTTCCTCTAATGTGAAATGTTTCTCTGTAAATAGAATAAAAATCTCTAAAATAACATTGCTTTCCCCAGAAAGATTAGAGACTGCTTCTAAAAAATGGATACAATATAATCTTAAATAAGAATAAATATCAATTCAGTGTCACAATTTAAAAACAAATTCAATGGAAGCTCACAAGAAGTAAAACAAAAAGATTAAGAGATACTCAGAGAGGAAATATTTATCAATGAATCGAATGGAGAATTTAAAATAATCTAATATACTTACTCTTCCAGGAATGATAAGACAGTTTGGTAAGTTACCTCTGCTACTAATATCTCTTATTTAAGAAAACACACAAAGCATGAACACCACAAAATCTGTTTAAAGTGACTGAAGAACAATCCAGAGCAGAATATTGGCCTATTATGAAATACTTTATATGTTGTAGATTTTAGGAATGAAGGGGTTTTGTGTGTTTGTTTGTTTGTCCTCCAACTATACATGTTCCTTGAGAAGTACCGAGTTATTGGTTTGCTGGTTTTGAGGTATCAAAACAAGCATTGGCGTCTGGAAGAAGAAAAGAAGATGGAAATGGGAAAACTGGAAGGAACCTAGGAGAGATCAGCAGGAATGGTCCAGCTATGTATGGATATATATTTTTGCCCTTTGCTTTGTGACATTTTTGGGGGAGACATGGATAAATTCCTATTAATCTCAGTAAGATTCTAAGGGCAGACCAAAAAATCATCCTATCCAAGTCTAAATGGGTGAAGCAATAAGTTTAATGGAGATAAATGTGGGATGGTAAATCACTGGGTTGTTGGGGGAGCATAGGTAGCTCACAGGCACCTGCATTACTGAAAATATCACTCTGAATTGATAGCACCTGATGAAGGCTCACCCTGGCGCTCCCTACACAACAGCACAGGAGTCTCTTTTTCCTCACAACTCATAGAACTTCAGCAAGGTGCTATATGGTTCTTTTGACTTTCAGATTGAGTAAGCCTGGAAATTTGCATGAGTTTTTCTTCTTGATCCAAGAAGCAAGGGCTCAGTTCAGAAAAGATGGCTATACAATTTGTCTAAACCAGCTTTGGAAGTTTGGTCTTTCCTCCATTTAACCCCATGTTCCCAGAAATAAGACTCAGATGCAAAATATATTTGCAAATACCTTGGCCATATGGCTAGGCTTTTCTCTGACTAGATTATAATTTTCAATAACCCAATTATTTTAATCTTCCTGTCATGTGGTTGTGCTAAGATACCATGTGTCTGTCTCATCACATCTTCCTCCGTAAATCTCTTGTGCCTGGCTCTATCCCAGAATTCTTTCTGCCTCCTGGATGCTCCACCTTCTAGTCTATCCTTTCCTATAGGCCATAGATTTTATAATTGACAGGGAATTCATCCACATAATACAAAAGTTACTCTCTCTACAACTAGTCATGAAAGTTCTTAGGAGATTTCAAGGGACTCAGTTAAGAAACAGAACATGAAAATGAAAAAAATTAAATAAAAATTTAAGGTGGTGCAAATTACAGATGGGTGATGGGAGAGAATTTATACTTACACTCTACAAAATCAAACTGCTTGTCAAATGACAAAAGGATGAACTTCCTTGGAGGATATGAAAATTCAGAAGGAGAATTGTATATCTTTAAAATATTCTACTAACAATTAAGATATGGAAATTAATATAAAACAATCCTATTGTTAAAAAAGATAGAAACAAGTAAAAGTATAAAATATATCCACATTAATTCAGAAAGGACCATGACACTCAAATGATGAGCTTCAAGATGTAAGAAACTTACTACATTTATTTTAATAAAACACACACTAAAATTAATGATGATGTGGGGAAAAGAAATATAATATTATTCACAGATACTATAATTAAATAATTACCAGATAGAAAATAGATAACTGGAAAGTTCAGTAATTGAAGTAGAAAACTCACTGGGTATGTCCCTGATCAGGACAAAACAGTCATAACGCAATCATAAAAACAGAAGCATAAACAGAGTGATGGGGAACAAATCCTAAGATTTGTTCATATGAGTTTGTACATATCAGTCAACTGCACATCAGATTCACTTCACTTTCAGTAGTAGGGGAAGGAAAAAGAACTCTGCAAACTAAGAGAGGAAACAGTGTTCATATCCAAGCAACATAGCAATATTACAGATAGGTGCAGAGAATCCCATAGACGTTCATGATAGTCATAGTGCAGAAACCCAAGGTTAAACAGGAAGTTTGTAAATGAGAGCAGTGACACAAGGAATAATTAACATCTCCCTGAAAATGATAGAGGTCAGGGTAATTAAAGCTGATACATCTGCAAATACTGAAAATTGTGTTCGTTCTAAATATTTTAGAGGAACTGTCTACAAATGAAGATACAATTACAACATTCATTTGATAACTCCTGCCTCCCTTTCAACCTTCCCTAATGTAACTGACTTATTTCTGAGTCTCAATTCTTTCCCACTGATCTTCCTGTTTACTTTTGTGACAGCACCATGCTTTTCCAGAGGTATTGCTCTGTAATATTAAGGACACTTATAGCATCATTCAGGATTGCTTTGGCTAAGCAGTGTTTTAAGATTTCATGAAAATTTTAAGACTGTTTTTCTATTTTGATGACGTGTTGTTCTGGAGTCATGACCTGGAATGCAGTGCACCTGAACTTTGCTTTTGCTGGCAAATCTATTTTCATAATATTGATTCTTCTCATCCATTAAAGTGTGAGATCTTTTTATCTTCTAGAATCGTCCTTAATTTCCTTCTTCAGTGTTTTCTATTTTACATTGTAAAGATTTTTTCCTTGCTAGGTTAGGTTTACTCCAAGGTATTTCGTTGGTTTTAAGTCTACCATGAATGAGATTCCACCCCCTTCCCCCCCACACACACATGTGCCAATTTTTATTTCTTTTGTCACTGGTATATACAAAGTATACAAATTTATGTATAATAATCTTATATCCTGCCACATTCTAAAGTGTTTGTCATCCTAAAGTTTATGTTATATCTTGATATGTTTTGTTTAATGAGTTTGTAAATATTCATTTTTTATAACATACTTTGCAAAAGATTGGCATTGATTCTTCTTTTTCAAAGCCTTGTAGAACTCTAAAATGAATCAAACCAGGCCTAAGAATTTTCTGCTTGGGAGATTTTAATTGCCGCTTCAATCTCATTGCTTAGAATAGATTAATTTCAATTCTATGTTTCATCTTGGCTTATATTTGGTGTGTCATATTCACCTCAAAATTATTCATTTCATTGAGATTTTTCTAATTTACTGAATGTAAGTTTTTAGGTAAGTCTTTATAATTTTCTAAATTTCATTGAAAAAAATTGTAAGCTATGACTCTACTTGATTTGTTGTGTCACTGTTATGTCACTGTATCATTAAAACTACAGTGTAGTTCAGTGGAATATACATGATAGCAGTTCATGTGGTATTAACAGTAGAATTAGTAAAATGTGATTTGCTGCTATAGTGTTTCTGGCTTTCATTCTATATGACCAGCTGCAAACTGATTTGAAACAGAATATAATTTAATTTTCAAGAAAAACAACTGGAATGAATGTAAAATATTTTGTCCTAAAGCCTATAGGGAGCATAGTATTGAATATTAAAGCCATTACATTAATGAAACAGAAATGATAACAGAAGAATAGAAACCCAAATTAGAAATAGAAAAGAAAATAGACATAATTCCTAAAATGACACAAGAACAATTCAATTAAATTTAAAATGTTATGAATAAATATAGCAAAATATTTTCAGTTCTGGGCATGGAAATGCATTTCAAAGAGAATTCTTATGTAGAGAGTAAATGATAGAAAATGTTTATCATGTGAGCATTGAGCAAACAATACCTTTCTTAATAACCTTAAATAGTATCTAACCAAGCAAGTGAGATTTAAATGATAAAAACATTAAGACAATGAAGAAAAAAATTGAATAAGATTTTAGAGGCTTCAACTCTAAATGAATCAAACTCTTCAACATAAAATAATATACATTGAGCCTGACAGAAGAGAAATTATGGAATAGCCTGAACACATGGCACAATAGAAAATTTTCTGAATAGAATACCAATATTACAGGCACTAAGATCAACACTAAATAAATGTGACTTCATGAAAATGAAAAGCTTCTCTAAGGCAAAGGATATTATAATTTGAACAAAGCAATGGCCTATAAAATAGGAAAAGATTTTTACAAACTCCATATCTGATAAAGGCTTAATATCCAAAATATATAAAGAACCCTTCCAAAAACTAGATATCAAGAAAACAAATGAGCCAATTAAAATATGGGGTACAGATATAAACAGACTATTCTCAAAAGAGGAAACTCAAATGGTTAAGAAACTTTTAAATGAATGTTCACCACCCTTAGTCATCAGGGGAAAACCAATCAAAACTACTTTGAGATTGCATCTTATATTTATCACTAATGACAGCTCATGCTGGTGGTCATGTAAAGTATAGGGAACGGTCATCTGTTGATGTTGGGACTGCAAACTATTACAGCTACTATGAAAATCAGTTTGGCAGTCAAGATCGACGTATACCACTCTTGGGTATATACTTAAAGGTTGCTTCAACCTACAACTGAAATACTTGCTCAGCCATGTTCTTTACTGCTCTGCTAATAATAAGCAGATATTAGAAACAGCCTGAAAGTCTCTCAACAAATGAATGAATAAAGACAACATGGTGTATTTACACAATATGATATTAGTATACTGTTAAAAGTAAATCATAAATATTTTGTAGGTAAATATGTAGGCCTAGAAAAATGTCATCCTGAGTGAGGTATCTCAGACACAAATATGGCATGTATATATTTATATTTAGATAGTAACTGTTAGGTTGATGAGAGTCAAGCTAAAATTTGTAGGATCATAAAGTAAGATATAGCATAAGGGACTAGGAGTGACATCTCTCTAGTAAAAGGAAATAGACTGCAAAGTTATGGATAAATTAGGGGTCTAGAATGGCAGAACCTAGCAGCGGGGGAAGGAGAGACAGTGAAGAGAGGCTTAGGAGAGAGAGTATTAAGATGGATAAAATGAAGCGCCACTTGACAGGTAGTCTGGAAATCTAATAGAGTAGAAGATTCCTAAAATACATACATATGTGAGGCTTATCTAAATGAAATTGCAAAATAATGAGACAGAGCTCCATTTGGTCAAATCTTGTCATGAAGTGAATCTTAGAGTCCTTGAAATGGGTGACATCTCACTGAATCATTGGCCAAAGGAGTCCCACAAAACCAAGACTATTGTAGCTCTCTACAAACAGATGTCATGGCACTATTGCTGAAGACAACATCTACATAACTTCCAGAATGCAGAAAAACCTAGTTGGTACTTACATAAAACCTCTACTCTAACACAGAGCCTTTATCCCTACAATACTGTGTTCATGGAAGTCATACTCCATGGATTGGTATAAAATCAGATGCTGCTTTTCTACAAAAGAAACATAGCAGTAAAAAGAATACTAATGATAGTCTACTATATATCAGTGCCTTGCTCTACCACCATCAATGAACTTTCCTCCAATAGGAGAAGGGAACAAACTGAGAGAATCATAGCCAGACAATATGCATAAACTGAGAGGACTTCAAATATTAGACCTTAAACTGGATGCCTACATCAAATTCCTCATCTTATGGCTTAGGGAATACAGTTCCTCATGTTGTGGTGACCCCAATCATAACACTATTTTTGTTGCTACTCCAAAACTGTAATTTTGCTACTGTTATGAATGTAATATAAATATCAATGTTTTCTGATGGTCTTAGGAAATCCCTGTAAAATGGTCACTGAACCCCCAAATGAGTCACAACCCACAGGTTCAGAAACACTGGACTAGAAGATGAAATCACGTCTTCTGCAGAGAAATAAGCTCTCTTAACTGCTGAGGCATTCTCCAGCCCAAGTTCAAATTTTTACATTTTATTTTTGTATTGGGGTGTTAGAAATCAGGTTGTTTCAAATTAAAACTAATACACTTGGCTTATTTCTTGGTAAAGATATGCAGTTTGGTCACCAACACTGGATCAAAGCCTGTTTTCTAGAAATAAGTCATCTTGACACTTTGCATAAAATAGTTCATGGACAGAAAAAGCATTGAGCAATTGGGCCTGTGTTCTACCACCAACATCAAAATAACAGGAATTAACAGTCATTGGACACTAGTATACCTCAACATCAATGAATTCAATTCCCCAATAAAAAAACACAGGCTCACAGAATGAATGCAAAACCAAAATATACATTGCACATGGTGGACACAGATTTAATGATAAAAAGTACAAAGCATGAAGCACTTATAAAATGATAAATGTGATCACTTCTAAAATGAGGGCATGACAAAGTATTTCTAGGCATTTGACTAATTTAACATGTATTTGGGGAAAAACCTCTCAGTATGTTAGGGAAAAAAGGAAACTCATCACTAAAGATCACCAGAAAATATTGAGAACTAACATATTTCATGATGAATTGATCTGCTTTCACCATTTTGAGTTATCTTTGTTCTAGAAGTCCTATATATGATGAGAAGAGCAAAATAATAAAAAAGAATTAGGTATAAAGGAATCAACAACCTGTTTATAACATATTTTTGTACTAAAGAACATTATATATATATATATATATATATATATATATATGTGTGTGTGTGTGTGTGTGTGTGTGTGTGTGTGTGTGTGTGTGTGTATGATATGATATTAGAATCAATAAGCACAATGAATAGGCTTGTAGAATACATAGTTAAGATACAGCAATCAATGACACATTTAATCACTGCAACTACTGGAAACATAAGAAAGCACACAGAGCTAGTGGCTAAATTTAAGAAATGCAGTTCAGCACAAAATGTAAAATAGTGCTTGAGATTCGGAACTGGCAAGTAAATGGATTTGTGGATCAGAGAATTGATGGTAACAAATGTTAAAATCTTTCACTTTTATTGAAGATTTAGTGCAAAGTCACTAATATTCCCACCTACAATTTCTCTAAAAAAAACAAAAACAAAAACAACCTCCTTCTAAAATTTATCTGGGGATGCAAAGAGCCATGGCTAGTTATGATAAACAAAACCAGAGGTACTTTCAATCAATCACAAATTTCCTACAAAAAAATCACACAGGAAAATGTAATATTGATATAATTATAACAAAGACATCAGTGTGAGACAGAGCCCAATAGCTCAATGCTTTTTTTGCTGTTGTTCATACACTAATTTATAAAAAATGTCCAGATGATTTATTTCTAGAAAATGTGCTTTGATCCAGTGCTGGTGACCCAACTGCATATCTTTACCAAGAAATAATCCAAATACATTAGTTTTAATTTGAAACAACCTGATTTCTAACACCCCAATACAAGAATAAAATGTAAAAAGCAGAAATCAGGTTGGAGAAAGGCTCAGCTGTTAAGAGAACTCATTTCTCTGCAGAAAACTTGATTTCCACTTCTAGTACAGTGGATCTGAACCTGTGCATCGTGACTCCCTTAGAGGGTCAATGACCATTTCACAGGGATCACCTAAGACTATCAGAAAATACAGATATTTATATTAAAATTCATAACAGTAGAAAATTACAGTTATGGAGCAGCAACAAAAATAATTTTATGGTTGGGGTCACTATAACACGAGGAACTGTATTACAGGGTTGCAGCATTAGGATGGTTAAGAATGACTGTCCTTGTACCATCATTAGGTGGCTCACTACCGCTTCTAAGTCTGGCTCCTGAATGCCAATGCCTTCTTCTGATCCCCATAGACACATGCACATACTAACACATATAAATACACAAATCCAATAAGTGACAATAAAACAGTAATTTCTTACATGAGTGGGTAATGAATAATTAAATATTTCTTTAATAAGTCTCCAAACCAATCACCACATAAAGAACAGAAATGGAGTTTCAAGTTAATTTCTAGCCATCTTTTAAATTGTATCTAAATCATTTGAAAATATACATTTAATTTACAATATTTTAAGCAAAACGATTAATATTTCAGAATGTTGTGCTTTACTTTGAAAAGAGTCAATTAAATTTGTCACAACTGTACAATGTCACTGTATTTAACACAACCCTTGATATAGTGCACTTATTGGAAGGTGTTAATTATTGTTGGTCTCTGGTAATGTCTTAAAGGCATGACATGCCAGAGTTCTGATGGTATTTGTGTATATAACATATTCTGACTTAAAATTACAGAATGTGGATATTTGCTAAATTGAGTTTGAAGGATTTCACATTTTTCCTAGAACTTTGTGATCTTTTGTATAATAGTATATATCTTACCTATATATCATTCCTGTGTTTGATTTTACTTGTTCAAATGGGTTACGTATTTTTCAGTATTTTGAATTTGTTCTCTCTCGACATTGGCTCAGTTCACTCCTCCCAAGAACTTTTTATTCTATTCTCTAACTCAGACTTTAATTGCTCTTGGGGTTCTTTATTTTTCAATTTATTATAAATTATATTTATGATATTTTTAATATTATATACAATTATACGAAATTATATATTATATAATTATCATATATTACATAAATATCATTATATTTGTAATTGATACTTCATTTCATTTTACATATTATAGGAGAAAATACAAAATATTTTCATCTCATGAGCTACTTGCAAATGTATAACACTAAATAAATGAATCCATTCATTTATTTAGTCAAGAAAGTCAATTGATGATAGACTGAAGTTGGTTACATAGACAATGATGGATATCCATTTTCAAAGGAAGGTGCCTGAGAGTGGGGGTCAAAATAATTCATCAGATCTCTAGAATGCTGGTACTTATTCCTAAGAATCACAAATGTTAAGCACATTATGAGTATTTATATATGTCCTTACATTAATGTGACAACACAGTAAAATTACATAACAAAATAAAAGCCAAGTGTAATCAAAGAATTTATTGTAAACATTCAAGGATGACTTTAAGTCTGAAAATCTGTAAGTAATTAAAAAAGTAAATTGACTTGAAAATAATCATGGCTAGAAATAATGTGTGTATTTACTTCATGCAATGAAATTTCATTTTGACAAAGCAACATCTTCTACCAGAGTGTTTAAATGTGTTATAATTAATATATATTAACAAACAATCCTAAAATATACAATAACTGCATGTGCTTTCCCGAAAGAGTTTAAATCGTCGAATCTGAATTTGAATATAGATTGCCTCAAAAGTATACAAATCAGTCAAAATGAAACAAATTGTACCATAAGACAAACATATAACATATATTAATATACACTATATAAATATAATAAAGCTTACATGAATTATATTCATGCTTGTACATGTATAATCATACTTCAGTAGGTAAAGGTATAAAAAGGATGCATTCATTGTATCTACATAATTTCAAGTACTTTATATGACTAAAAGGTTATATAAGTAAAAATATAAAAGAGATTTTATATATATATAATATATAATTAAAATTATTAAACATGGTTATATAATTAAAATATTAAAACTCTATAAATTTAAACTATGTGGCTACATGTGAAATGGTACTTGATTATATATTTTTGTAACTTCAAGTTTAATTTTTTCTTTCTATTGATAAACTACATGTTTGACAAATGTAAAATTACCCTCCAATAGTTTGTCTGCTTACTAAGAGTCTGGGGCTGCAAAATACAATAGGCCAAAAGCATTGTTTCAGAACTTACATTTCTATCTAGTCTGGAACAGAGAACCCTTCTGTCGTTGTCTTTTCCCAGAAGATTTTTTTATAAATGGTGCTTCTGTCTGCATGGTTCTACACAGAGCATTGCCCCAACAAGTGCTATGATACAGATTAAATGTATCTACTAAGCAAATTCAACTTTGAATTATTATAAAACAACATTTTTTGCAGTGTTGTCTCAACTCTTCTGACCTCAGCAAAGTGTGTGTTAAAAGTAAGCTGTATTTAGTATTTTTCTCTGAGTATCCTATGCACCATTCCCAAGTACCTATGAAGCTCACTTTAGCATCTGCCTTTTATGTGCCATGTGGTTCCTGACATGAAATAAAATATTAATACCTTATATTTTATGCTATAAATAATTGATGCTGTTATCGCATGCTCTCTAAGTGATATATGCTTTTAACTTATGGCTGTACTTTAGATCAAGCTGTGTCTCCTTTCCTCCTCACATTTGTGAGGATTTCAGGGGAAAAGGAAACAAAGGAGAAACTGTGATAAAAGCCATGTTGTTTACTTGAATATTAATGCTTGGTGCAGTTGGATGTGAAGAAGGCTGAAGAGATGCTTACAAGTTCAAGGCAGGTTTGTCAGCACTGCCTGGCTCTCTCCACAACATAATATCTAGTTTTCATTCTGAAGCCATTTGTCCTCAAAATTTCAGACAGAAGGTACACAGTTTTCAGAATAAGTATCCTAATGGATTATTTCATGTCTGTCAGATCAAATATTCACCTTAAGAGTTGGGCCTCATTTTCTTTGCTTTATGTATTTCATAGTTTGCATTTAAACAGAATAAAGAAGAGAGTGGCTAAAGCCTTAGGACCGAGCAGGAGAGAGGGAGTATGGTCCATTTTTTGGGTGGTGGTCTTCTAATTTAAGTTCAGTTGCCAATGATGGTTGGCCGTGTGTAAAGAAAGTTTATAGATACTTTTTAAAATAATTAAAAAAAAAATTACCAAAATGCTGTTACACAACAGATTTACTATCACTCTTTCAGCCTCATTCCTCAGTACAAGCGTCTATGTTCAAATCCACAGAAACCAGCCTTTCCTAACACACTGGCACATGTAAGCACTCTAGATACTTCCCAGAGTCCCCTCCTTCAGTATACAAAAACCTGTGTTAATGATATCCTCAACACAGTCCCAAATATCCCCTACTTCAACCCCAATACACAAAAATCTCTCACTGTCCAAGACACCCTCACATAGTCGAACACATTATCCTCCTTTGACCCCCATACATAAAACTTAATCAGTGTCAATTAAAAAATAGAGACATTTCTCCACCAAAGGAAAGTTTATTTGGGAATGAAGACTGCGATTTGAATCCAGGACACACATACAATTTTAGTGGCCTCTGAACATAGTAAGAGACAAAAGGAATAGATCAGGGTTTTATTTTCTAAAAAAAAAAAAAAAAAAATCTATGCAAGTTATAAAAAATATTTATTATCGTCTTTGGCTAACCAATAAAGATGACACCAGACACACAGAGTATAACCAAAACAAACAAGCAAAACCATCTAAGGTTCCTCTTACATTCATTGTTACCAAGAGTAAATCTGTGTCGGATGCTTGTTTCTCAAAAAGGTCTTAGTTTTCTCTCTCTCCCTCTCTGTCTCTCTGTCTCTCTCTCTGCCTCTCTCTGTCTCTGTCTCTTTCTCCACCCTTCTTTCCCTCTCTCTCTCCCCCTCTCTCCCTTTCTCTGTCCCCCTTCCTACCCCCTCCTCCCTCCTCTGTGTGTGTGTGTGTGTGTGTGTGTGTGTGTGTGTGTGTGTGTGTCTGTTACATCATAGAAAACATAGCCTGGGAAAGGAAAGAGGGCTTCTTTTCAGAAATCTTTAACAGAGTTTTACAAGAAAGAAGTCGCTTCACTGATCAACCTAACTCAAAAGCATTCAGTAGTGAAAACCAATATTGTCAATGTATATCCAAGTTACTTGCAGTGTTCATGGGGGCAGGCTTGTTTTAAGGTTGCTCTCGACCTGTTGGCTGCTTTCAGAAAATGGTTACCACAACAAACACATGCAAACTGTGTTCTTCTGAGTCAGGGGCATAGAAAAATACATAACTTAAGATTAAGGTTATGAGTCAGCCTAGGTTGTAAAGAATGATTACATGGGATCTCCACATCAAGTATGTTTGGTTATATTGTTCTTCTAAAAGCAAGCCAAGGCTAAGCAGGATAAATACACAATAGGATAGCAGCTTAAATGCATAGTCTTAAAAGATCTCCAGGGGTATTATTAACTTTGCTGTGAGGTCTACCAAGAGTTCAGTCTATAGGACTCAAGAAGTATTTTCATGAAAATGTATTTTCAAGGCTTAAATGAGCAACAAGCTCTGATTGGCAAGTGGAGTTACTAAGAAAATTCAGTCTTAGATATGTACTTGGCCACTCAGTTGACAGTTGTAAGGAAGGTGAGCATGTCCTTTAAGACAGTGGTTCTTGATCTTTCTAATGCTGCAACACTTTACTACAGTTCCTCCTGTTGGGGTGACCCCCAACCATAAAATTATTTTCATTACTATTTCATAACTGTAATTTTCTACTCTTATGAATCATAATGTAAATATCGGATATGTTTCCCACACGAAATGGTCATTCAACCCCAAAGGGGTCATGGACCACAGATTGAGAACCACTGCTTTAAGACAATTCAGAATATTTTGCTGCATTGTCCTAGCCAGGCAGTGCCTGGAACTATCATTGTGCCCTCATTTCTTCACCCCATAGCCCTTTAACATTTTTGGTGAATATAATAAAATTTTATGCATAGCTCAATTTGTAAATTTCATTCTTTTGGTGAAAACCTTTTTTGGAAAGAATCATTGATAATATGTACTAAGTTAGGTCTTTCGGACCCCCAATGCCATCATTGACCTTTCCTGACAGATGGTCTATCTCCATGTCATGAGAGCCTTGTAAGGGCTTATTCAAGACACCTAAAGCACATTTGAACCAAAAAAGAACCTAGACAGAAAAAAATACCTTTGAGAAGAATCCATGTGAAGATGAATTGAGTTACACATTCTTGGCCTTATTGGTATTATTGTAAGAATTGACCTCACAAGTATCAAACAAACATGAACAGAAATTAAACATTATTACAATGTTAAGAATATTCGGAGCCAGGCAGTGGTGGCGCACGCCTTTAATCCCAGCACTTGGGAGGCAGAGGCAGGTGGATTTCTGAGTTTGAGGCCAGTCTGGTTTACAGAGTGAGTTCCAGGACAGCCAGGGCTACACAGAGAAACCTTGTCTAAAAAACCAAATATATATATATATATATATATATATATATATATATATATATATATATATATATATATATATATATATATTAGGTAATAATGAAATAGATCCACTTAAAATATTACCTCTAAACTTACTCTATGCTGATGTAATCAAGTCAACAGATTTTTAAAAAATACAGATATTCTGAGACTGAATTGTTAAAAAGAGATTGTTTGAATTGTGTTTGTGTGTGTGATATTGTCACCTCCCCAGAAGTTTTATAAATAAATATTATATATGCGTGTGTGTATGTGTGATATTGTCAACCTCCCCAGAAGCTTTATATATGTATGTATGTGTGTATATATATATATATATATGCATATATATGCATATATGTGTATGTGTAAACTTACTTTGCATCTGGAATTTGCACATATATATACTTGCTGTGCTAATACAGCAACTAGAAAAAGGTCTATTCTTCTCAGTGCCACATTAAGCAACAGAATTTAGGGACATTGCTTTAGCTACTGTGGTTTTAGCAATGGAGTCAGATATATGGATTATTTGAGATTAATTTCTAACCATTATTTCTAAGGAACTAACGAAAATCAGAGGAAGAAAGGATTACCCTATCCTGATGCACTGATACTACCTGCAGAATATTTCTGACATGATGATTTACATTAAATTAGAATTTGCCAACACTGACCTACCTCCTTTACATTAAGTTCTGACACATTATCAGTTCTATAAAACCTTTTTTCCAATGAATTCAACACGAGATTTTGATTGACCTGATTAACAACCTAATCACCCACTAATCTACTCTTGCAGATGCAACAGGTTCTCATGTGAGTTACCTCACTCATTAAAAATTAAGCAGCTTTTGTAGAAAATATTCAGTGTGTTATTACTAAACTAATACATCTTTGGGAAACATCAAAAATAAAAGTCTTAGGGTTTACTTTTAAAGAGTTATTTATTTTATTATTTTATATGTATGCGTATTTTCCCTGCATGTTAAAAACATTTGCCTGGTGTTCAGAAGTTAGAAGAACTTCACTCTGACAGTTGTCAACTGCCTTATGGATGTGGCAAATTGAACCTGGGTCTTTTACAAGAGCAAAAGAAATATTCTTAGCCTCTTAGGCAACACACTCCCCCCAGGTTTTAAATATTTTTGCAAAGTATTAAGTTCTGGTGTCTCAAAAGTTTTAGGTTGGCGTGAAGGCCCACGTGATAGCTCTTGGAAATCTATGAACAGGTAGCAAAGAATCTGGGCTTGACTGTGAGTAGAACAGGTATAAAATTTGTTCACAGTGTTAAATGTTAAACACTAATGAACCAGGATTTATTCTGAATCATGAACGGATTAGGATTTGGGTGATGAATCCAGCAACTACTTAAGCTCATTCCTATGACAAAGGTTTGGGAAAATAAAAATTACAGGATTATCTTTCCAAGAATAGCAGTCAGTTGTTCTTTACTTCACCGTAGGTAAATTACCCACACTAGTGCTGGCATACCCAGAGGTGGAGTGCAGCATCTTTAAGAGGTTAGATATGAGTTCAGTAGCTGCTATTTTTATGATTAGCAGCTTTGAGACTGACATGAAAAACCCAAGGAAATCTTCAACTAGGCTGAAGGAAAAGCTCATGCTGTCATTTCTATAATACTATGATGCACCACTAGTTGGTTGTCTCCTGGAAAAAATAATCCGAAGAGGCAGTTTTATCAAACTGCCATTATTGTGAGGGTATTGATTTTAAAGATAACCAAAGCTTATGAGTAATAACCATGTTTGTCAGATCATTTTTAATGAACTCGATATTCATTGCATGCATAGAAGCATCAGAGCTGTGGATGGTAGAGACTCAGCATATCTGTTGTTAATACACTCGTGAAAATTTTGGTGGCAATAACTTTTTTTATTTCGGTCTCCTATTGTTTTAAGGTAACAGACATGGGTGATGATGAGTTACATCAGAATTTTATGTGATTGTAAGCCTCATAAGTAGTAATGGATTTATATAAATGCTATATAAAAATATTTGTGTCCCTTAAGTATCTGGTGGAACCTTTTGCACCATCCAGTTTCCCAAATAAGCCTGTTCAGTATACATATATGTATGAGGTGATGTCAGTGTCCTATGAGATTTCCAAGCTGGAAAATAACAAAATTAACGTAGGTCATCAAAATTTAGAGTATTGACTGAAAGTAAGTCTATAAAAAGTGACAAAGAATCCGGAATATTTTATCAAAAGCTCCACGGGTCACTATGACTGGAAGTCATTAATTTAACTAGCATCATAATGAAAGGCTCTAAAGTGCATATAGGAAGCTAACTAGGTGTTGATTATTTAAACCTTATGAAAGCTTGACGTTTTAAAAAAAGAAATGAAGTCTAACAAGGATAAAATATAAAACAATACCCTTTTGGATCATATACATCATTTTATATGTTTTTGTAACTATTGTCTGGTCTTAGGTTTTGAAATACAGCCAAACTATTGGCTCAGATAGACCTCTAATTTATTCCTTCACCAAAGCTGGCTTTGGTTTAAAATTTCTTTGGCCTCAGCTCCTTGAGGTTGTTATTACAGGTATTTACAAATGTTAGTCTTAATAAAACATTATATCTTTGGCATGTAGGTGAGTTTCTAAATGATCAACTCACTACAGTGTGGATTTTCCCCTTCTGGGAGCTTATTTAAATAACTTGAAAGTCATTCTCCATAAAACAAAACAAAACAAAAACAACTTTAATTTATAAAGCCACTGGGAGGGAACAGTACTATAAAGAAGGGTAAAGAAGGAATAGCAGTACTTTGAGTGGAAAAGTGTGGCTCTTGGCAGCTTGGAAAGCTTAAAGCAGTAGTTCTTACCCTGTGGGTCACCGCCCCTTGGTGGGTCATATATAGGATATCCTGCATATCAGATATTTACCTTGACATTCATAGCAGTAGTAAACTAAATGAAAAGAACTCAGCATAAGGAAGGCTGTGAACCATGGCATAAAGTGTTCACTGCATGTATGGAATGATGCAAATATCTCAAGAGGAGCCAAGTGCACAGCATGAAGCTATATTGGATGAAAGGTCTTGCTTTGAAGGATGAAGGCGCTTCTTACAAGATAGCTGGAACTGTAAAGAAAACCTATTTAAAATTCAAATAAGCAGAGCTTGTAAATTTTTATAAGGTGCATCAGGACTGTAAGAATTTCTTATATTGGACTCAGCTCAGGTTTGCACTAAAGCAGTAATGCTTGGTTTCTAGAAAAATCTACCTATGATTTTCTTCTCAGTGGAGCCAACATCATTATGCACACTTGTTGTCTATTACAACATTGTCTATCAAAACTTTCTGCAACCATCCTCAAACTCCTTGAAAATATCCTTGAAAATTGCTAAAGGCTTCAGTGTTGCCAAAGAATTAATTTTCAAACAAAACTTTATTTTTTTCAACACACATATAATCACATACATTCACTATGTATTAGCATTCTTTTTTATTTAGTCCCTTTGATGTCTAAGGAAGGGAAAAACCTAGAAAGTAAGCAATTTTATAGACCAGTATATTCTGGATAAATATAATAATTTATGGAGGTATCACTTCTATAATCTAACAATTGGTGTTTCTGCAGTTAACTTACTTAGAAGTGACAAGTATTTCATGAGAATATTTTAGTTAACATAATGTTTTGAAACTGCATTAAACAATATATTTCTTCCCCTTTTATTAGTCCAATTTATTCATTGTGGATCATCACCATCCTCAACTTGAAGGCATTCAGAATCACTTTGAAAACACATCTCTTGGTTTGTTTGTGAATGGGTTTCCAGAAAGTTCTAAAGAGCTGGGCTGAACCACAATGCTGATGGAACCATTTAGTGGCGTGGATCTCAGCTAAAATAAGAAGTCTTACTGTGTATCAACATTTATCTGTTGTCTTGTAAGCATGGGGTGAGCAGCTGTCTCATGCTGCCTTATCTTCCTTAACATAATTGACTGTACCCTCAAATTATGACCCCAAACAAACCCTTCTTTAAGTCACTTTTTCCAATTATTTTGTCAAATAATGCATAAATTAACAGAGAATTCTTAGCAGGATGTGGCCATTTCTGTGACAAAAGAGACCACTCATATGGAGATTTGGCATCGGGAGCATTCAGAAAAATGAAAATGCTGTGAGAAACATAGAAGGTGGTGGAGGCCCCTCTCACAAGTCTCCACAGGAAAAGAGACTCTTATCAAGGACTGTGCTAGGAGACATATATGCTGCCTTCTGGCAAAGAATCTGACTGTAATCTCCCCAGGTGCCAGGAACTTGAGTGAGGGTGAAATCAGAACTAGCAGATGAGTCTGGTTGAAGGAGTCTCAAGACAGAGTAAAACCCAGGTGTCCTGGGTATTGCACACTTGCCACTGTCCATATCTACATGAGAGGAAGCAACAGAATGAACCAAAAATGTGTAAAGTGGTGCTAAGGACAGACAGAAGGTTAAAGTTAAAAACAAGAGGGATATTGAGAAGGTTGTGTTTGTTACAGAGACCAGCACCATTAAAAGAGACCCCAGGTCTTTACTACGACAATAGAAAAAGTGTTCTGAAGACAAGACTCCGTCCATCAAGTGCTCTAGCTTACAAGTGGGCAGGTTCATTTGAAAGGAGAAAGTGTGAAGGAAGAATGCTCTTATAAAACCTACTGCTGAGGAAGTGATGCTGCCAGTTCAGTTATCTAGGCCTGCAAGGGCATTATGGCTTTGGTCCAAGTGGAGAGGCTGCATCTTGAGTTAATGGTAGAACTTGGCCCCATCGTTCACATGATATTGAAGGCATGGGAGATGTGAGAGTAAAGTGCCATAGGGAATTACATGAAGGTTACAAAGAACTGCTTAGGCCAGAAAACCTGTGACAGCATTGGATCCTTCACCAATGAGTCAAGAAAAACATACTGCGAAGTTATAAGGATGGAGCCTTAGCTGCAATGGAGAACCCAGGCTTATGGGGTGTTAGGTTTTGGGAACACATGTCAAGAAAAGGTGGGTGAATGAAGTCCAGACAGCAGAAAAGAAGAGTTAATTGTGCTCTAGTATGTGGATAGCCTGACGGGGAAGATACATTAAAGTGCCATCTAGATGACATCATGATAACCCTTAGAAGCAAGATATAGAGCTGAAAGATTTGTTATTTGTCCTGCTGGGTTTTCATCTTGCTCTCTGGTCTGATCTTTCTTTATTGTACTCTTCTCTGTTTTTGAATTCTAAAATCATAATACTGATTTTATTAGATTGTGTATTAGAAATACAAGTTTATTTAAACATAAGCTTAGTATTGTTTGAGAGTTTCGCGTACACACTCAATGCTTCTGATCATACCTACCTCTCATTCTTTCTGTGCACCTAGAACTTCCCTCTTCCAACACCACATTTCCCTCAAATTTTACATGTTCTCTTTGTCTCTATGTCTCTGTCTCTCTCTCAACATGGAGTCTACTTGGTACTACCCGTGTGCTTCTATGTGTAGGACCACCCAATAATTTTATAGGTACTCAGAGATAGTAGAACTTCCTAACTCTCAGAAGAGACGGACTTTTGAATAGTATTAGGACTGTTAAAGACTATAGAGACTTTCAGAAATTACCTAATTTTATTTTGCATCGTGAGAGGAAAAGGATGCTCTAAGGACCAGGTTTGAAGTGTTATGAGATGGCATGTGTGTGGCAGGCTAACAAGGCATTTAATTGTGATGGTAAATCATCAGTGTCAAAAGGAAAAGATTGACATAGAGTCAAAAAAAAAAAATCACCGTGGTTACGTTTACAGAAAGGTTTAAGTAAATTTAGAAGAATCACCCTGAATGTATCATACATTCCATGGCTGAAGTTCCAGAATGGATAAGATTAAGACTCAGTTTGAACACCCACCATTATTTTTCTGTGCTTCCTCACTGGGCACATAATGTGACAGGCTGCCTCACGTTTCTGCAGCCTTCCCTTCTCCCCCAGAATGCACTGGAATTTCCAACTGTGAGTTTGTCAGAACTCCCCCTTTATTTGAACAATTGCATTGTTGTTCATGATACTCAGGAAGCAGATAATGTAGCATGACAATGTAATTCTTTAGAGTTGTTTTTGTTCAGCTGTTTCCATGACCTAACTACTTAATACAGATAAATTTATTTCTGCCATATTAGATGCTGACTTTGATGATATATTTGCTTTGATTAAACCACCATTACAGTAGTCTTATTTACAAAAGAGTGACCAAATTAAAATCATTTTATTCTTAGACTTTAAAATACATTGTTGAGTTGTACCATGATGCCTTAAGACCTGCCATTCACTGCATATTAATATGACTCGATTTGTCAGTAACACAGCCACACATCTAATGCTAACAAATATCTAGAAAATATTATTTTTCCTTTGCAAATATTAAAGCTTGACTATGTAGGGTAGCTTTAAACCACCTAAATGTGTCTGTAGTAGGGCGTGAAAGCATTTGACTGTATGCCAAAGAGTAGTACATCTGGCGCATATAGCAGTTCTAGTGTTAATTTTTTTTTTTTTTGAGACAACTCCAGACTGATTTCCAAATTGGCTCCACTAGTTTACACCCCATCGACAGTGTAGATGGCTTCTTCTGCACCAAATCTACAACAGCATTTGTTGTATTTCTTACGATAATCATTGTGACCGCGGTGAGATTGAATGTTAAAGTAATCTGAATTGGCCTGTCCATGGTGGCTATGAGATATTTTAAAAAGTATTCCTGAACCATTTGGACTTCTTTTGAGAAATTTCTGTTCAGTTCCACAGTCCATTGGTTTGCTTCCTTAGTGTATAATTTTCTGAGTTCTTTGCATGTTCTAGAAACTAATTATTTGTCTGATGAATAGCTGGCAAAGATTTTATCCCATTATGTAGTTTGACTCTTTGCTCAACTCATGACTCCTTTTGTCATACAAAATCTGCTCTTATGAAATACCCCTTGTCTGTTGCTTATCTTATTTCCTGTGATACCTCAGTATTGGAATTCCTTACCTATATCTAAAACTTGAAGACTATCTGTGTCTTAGAGTTTCTATTGCTGTGATGAAACACCATGACCAAAAGCTTCTTGTAGAGGAAAGGGTTTACTTGGCTTATATTTTTCACATACTGTTTAGTTCTTCAAGGAAGTCAGGAATTCAAACAAGGCAGGAACCTGGTGGCAGGAGCTGATGCAGAGGCTATAGAAGGGTGTTGCTTTCTGCTTTGCTCTGCATTGTTTAGTCAGCATGCTTTCTTTTAGAACCAAAACCAACTAGCTCAGGTGTGGCATCACCTACAATCGGCAGGGCCCTCCCACACTAGGAAAATATTCTACAGGCTTGCTTACCGTAAAACCTGATGGAGGCATTTTCTAAATTGACGTTCCTTCCTATCATATGACTTTTGCCTGTGTCAAACTGACAGACAAGTAGCCAGCAAAATTTCTTACGATTACTTCTATCAGATTTAGGATGTTAAGTCCTATGTTGCAGTCATTTATCTTTTTGGAGTTTATCTTTGTATCTGATGGGAGATAAAATAAAATCTAGTTTTTTCTTTCTTTTTTGCATGTTAAAATTCAGCTATCTCAGTATCGTTTAAAAAGTTAGGTTATAGCAACAGATAGAAATTTGTACTGGATACTACTATGCGTGCCTATAATTATAGTACTTAAAATGCTGAAGCAAGAGGACTCTTAGCTTTGAAAGAAGCTTGGGATATATAGGCTGACCTGTCTCAAAGAGGACTAAAGGGAATTTGGATTGATTACTTTATATTTTTAACAATATTAGGTTTATTTAGTTTATTTATGCTCATTTTTATTTAAGGTAATTATATATCAATATCTATCATATATATATATATTAAGCTTCAACCCTGATGACTGTCTCTCATCTCATAGTCTCAGAAGATGCTACACATGCTGGATGAGAAGCGTTATCAATAATTATACCCAATGCCTTGACCTATTTGGGCAGGTATCCCCGATGGTATGTCAGTGACGTTATCTTGTGGATAAACCACAGCCATATGATTAGACTTAAAGTCCGCTCAGTAGAAGAGAACATGTATCAGCTATTCATCCAAACCCCCATAGCTGAAGATGTTAGAAACTCTGGAGGAGAACTTACTTCTACCATTTTTGCTTAATTGATATAACATATAACTTCCTGCTAAATACTTATCATTATATCCATGGATTTAAGATGGATGTATCATGGATTAGTGTCAATCTCAGTCCTTTTCAAAGAAGTTTCTTTTTGCAACAGATGTAATGTATTGAAGAGAACCAAAACTGATCGAAGCAAAGAAAATAAGTGACTGTGAAATGCCTATATCCAAATGAGACATCTATAAAAACGTTTTACACTCAAGGTTCAAGGAAGATCATGGGAGATTCACATGATAATGGTAATTGCCAGAGGAGCTGGAGGACTGCTAAGTTAGTGGAGGGACAAAAACATTGGGCACATGAACTCTCAATAATATAGCTGCTTGTACAAGACTACACCAGGCGATATTCCAGGATGGATAGAAGAATGGCTCCTAAGGTCATACCTTAGTGGCAGAGATAAGGTACCTGATGGCTTCTATGAGAGTGAAAAGACTTCAAAGAAATATCAGAGTCATAAGAATTATTTTAGCCTAGCCTTCTTTGTTGGCTCCTGCTGGCAGGTCCAGGCAAGAGGAAAAAACCCGGTCCAGCTGGGTCTGTCCGGGGCTGAGCGGGATGGCAAGTGTTGGCCCAAAAGAAACACGCCAGGCCGGGAATCTTGTTGAGGCAGAAACTCACTTTATTAAACTAGACACTTGCTTATATAGAGAAGGCAAGGAGCTGGGTACTTAGGTATGGGAAGAGATGATGTAGGAGGCAGGGAAGGGTGATGGAGAGTAAGGGGTAACTAACAGGGCCAATAGCAAAGCTTCACATCAGAAATGGTGGAGCAGAGGCAGGGCCAAACAGGTCTTGCTGACTCACCCCATAAGGAAGTGATTGAGACAGATCTCAAAACTCGAGCCAGTCTTAAGCTCTCCCACAAGGCTGCAGAAACTTGAGCCAGGCTCGGGTTTGTCCTCAAGGCCCGAACCAGGGCCAAAATGAGGCCCAACACTTCTTAATATGCTCATAGACTTGATGACATCATTTGCCCCTGAAGAACAGACTTATGTCTTACCTCCAATACTGGCAGAGTTTCTCAAACCATATGTATTTATCTATGATGGATCAATCTATCATCTGTCTGTCTATAAAAACATACTTCATAAATAAAAATGTCACTGTAATGTATTAAACTCACAAAAAATCATCATGAATCCAGAGTAATGTATCCACTCAAACAAACACTTGCCCATGCCCACATTCTGTACATTTCAGTGAACTTTTATATAGAAATAATAGGTATCATGAATCCATCGGTCTTTGATTAAGGTTGACACTTTTATTGTGAATTACATTTTATACATTTGTCCAAAAAGAAAAAAAAAGAAAAAATTAAACTAGAACAACAATTAGCTTTCTGACACCTTTTACTGTTCACGTAGCTGCATCATACCCTTCGTCATCACGCAACACTACCCTTTAAATCCCCTTTAAAAATACTATCCTACAAGCACAGGTGCATTTATACCTTTTTTTTTTAGAAAATTACTGAATGTTGTTTAAGAGCCTTCATTCAAACAGCCATTATTGTAGAATAGCAAATTTTAGCTTTTTTCTCCTTTCTCTTGTCTTGAGAATGTTCATTAGTCTCGCTTTTAAAACTAACTTTTAATATAAACCGGGCAGTGTGAAGAACAGAATCAAGCTAAGCACTGAGATATTGGGAAAGGGAGAATTCAGCTTAGTGAAGAATTGGAGAGAAGCCAACAGCACTGATGAGGGTGAATTTGTGTCATTTTAAGGCATTACTTACAGAGATGCAATATATTTTCCCTGAATACATTTTAAGGCATCTAAATGCCATCTGAGATGTATGCGTCATCAAAAGCATTTGATCCTAGAGTTTATGCCTTATCAATGAATGCTAACATGAACAAGTATGAGAATATGAAATCATACTTTAACATCTGAACCCACTATCAGTTGCAGTCCCAAATGAAGGTGGTAATATATTGTCTTTCCTGTGGATTATTCAGAGGCTATATGCCCAATAAATTCATTTCAGAGCCCAAAACTGATTACCACAAAATGAATGTATATAAAGGGGTGTCCACCACACACTTTACAATTGCATTGACCATAAGCACCACAGGATTTAAGACAGATCATGGGGTCTGATGTAGATGAATGTGGTTAGTCCACTCAATGGGATTTAAAGCTTCAGTGGCATAGGTTACAGTGGGGAACACCACACTCTACCACAGAGGAAATTTAACTAAGCAGCTCATCAGAGAAACCCAAGAATATAAGAGCTTACACTTACACACAGCCAAATGGCCTGCATCAAGACAGTGAGAAGAAATAGACGCAGGCCATGCTATGACTATCAGAGGCGCCCAATATTGTAAAAAATCATTTTAGAGTGGTATTTGTTTGAACATACATTATACTCAGCATGCTTCTGGTTTCAAAAAGTATAATGTGTATGAATGTAGATAAAAATAATTATGCATTATTATTCTTATCAGGTAACAAAGATTCTAAATGCTTGGTTTATATTTCAAAGGAATCACAAAATTTCTTTCATTATCTATCTATCTATCTATCTATCTATCTATCTATCTATCTATCTATCTCTATCCTTTGAATTCTGTCTCACAGTTGTCAGTGACTCATAACAATGAGGATTTTTAGGTATTCGTTCTCACTCATTAATTCCATGGCAGGAAGACAGGGATGTATGTTTCTCTGGCATCTGTTTATTAAGAAGGGACAGATTGGATATAAACTTTATGTCAGCCTAAAGACTTCCATCCTATCTCATTAGCCAATCATGACTAGTAAACACATGAAGAAGAAACTTACAACTGAAGCATTATTGGTTTAGAATTTTGAATGTACTAATAGAAGCAAGTGATAAGTTCCAGTAGGTGCATCTATAAGGGAAGCACCTTTACAGTGTGTGCTTTCTACTCTAAGGAGCAGTCTATGTTAAAATATCAAAACTGTTCATTTTCTATGTCTATTGAACAATTTACTACATAGTGTACATAGAGAACAGTGGAGGGTAATAAACTACACAAGGAGATAAGTAAATGCCACACCCAGGAAAAGCTACAGAAAAAATAAAATGTAATGGATGAGAGGAAGTGTCTATAGGCCTATGAGATATTAAACCCAATAACAATGGTGAAAGCTTCTCTGGTTCCTAATAACAGCTTTAACCTTTAATATATGAGAAAAAATATGGTTTGGCAGTTTTAGACTTTACTTCAGGGATCTCTGCCAACAAGAAAAATGAGGTGAGCATCACCGTTTTCCCAGGTCCTAAGGATTCATTGCCTTGATGTGGCCTGGAGGAAGGGTGTGTTATACTGTACAATAAGAAAATGTTATTTCCAAACAATTATGTTTTAGGGTAAATAATTTTTTCACAGATGCTGCTTACTTGCTTCCTGCCTCCCACTTCCTACTGAGATTAGTTTCAATAGAGCCAAGTGCTGTAGAGGTATTTTTATTCCAGTGTTATTCAAGGGAGTATTCAAAGTCTCTTGAGTGCATTCCAAAGAGACAGGAACTAAACTTTTTGTTGCACAAAATGTAATAATGAAGCATTATTTTTGGGATGAATTCATATCCCCATCTTGGATGAACAGATCTGTTTTACTAAGTAAATATTCAGTTACCCAGACAACATTTTCATAGTAATATAAGAGAGCTACTTATAGACATTATTTTCATTTTTTACCCATCTGAAAATGATGCAAGGGAGGTGGTTATGGAAGCCAGCATAGTACACTGTATCTGGGAACTTTATAGGGACAGGATTTATTTTATTTATTTACTTAGTTTTAAGTGACTTTGCTAGTGACCCTCTATAAATTTTATGGATCGAGAAAATTGGACATCTATACTAATGAGAATTGAGCAAGGATTCATGTAATTACATGTGATCTGAAAATGGGCCATGAGGAATACAGGTGGCAATTTTGCTTCATTATATATTTATTGGAAGATAAATTAGATACATTAACTATATATTTATGAAATAATCAGATGATATTAAAAATATCAAAACATAATCTGCAGTGATCTGGTTAAAATATCCAGTATAAACACAACTATTTCTTTTCCTGCTCTGTGGATTATCTCAGCCACTCACAGCTCTCTCCCCAGTGCCTGCTCATCCTGTGCACCATGGGGGATGTCTGGCACTGTGGGAGAATGCTGGGCACCATAGGAGAAGAATAGCATGAAGTACAGCTTGCAACATTAGAGCAGTCATAAAATAAAGATGAGTAACCCCACAACCAGCACAATCTAATTTCTGACAGGAAATCGTGCATCAGGCTCACTACTCTATCAGGCTAGCAATAACAAGAAACAAGAATTGAATAAGGCTATGAAGAAGAAATACATGAACTTTTTGGAATGTAAACAAACATAAAGATATTTATGTGCACATGTACAGTCTTAAAGAAATTTTAACCAACATTGGAAAAGTTGGCTCATCCTGTGCCTACCAGTAACCCTTTCTCCCCAGACATACCTTTCTTTCGTTCTTTAAGGTGGATCAGACTACAGCTATAGGTAAGCATGGAACTTATTAACAGGAGAGAGTGAAGCAGCTTCTAATAGAATAAGACAGCCCAAGGGCAAGTTGGTTAAATCACTCCATATCCACCCCAAGGGAGCCCTGTCTAGAATGCATAATTTACTTTATTCAAAATACTATGGAATGGCCATCATTCTTAGGACAGAATGTCCTATATATTACCCTGTTATACCATATAAAATTCTTCATAGTCAAACAATTCACTTAAAGAATGTTAATTGCAAGGGTATTTCTTGATAAATAAATTAAACTTTTTTGATATCTCTATTTATATTAAACATGGTGATTGGTTGGGAAGATTTGATATTATTTCAAGGGTTTTAACTCAATTGCTGGGTAACTGGCCATGATATATGGGTGATAGAGTATTTTCTAGAATGCTTTTAAGTCAACTTGAATTGCAAGGTGCTGTGTCTTCTATACCCAGAACATATCTGCATAATACCCCAGTGAGGATGGTGGGAGTCTGTTAGCAAAGTGTATGAAAATAAAAGTTTTATTATAACTACATTTCTGAGACCCACTGGTTTTATGATCTTCATTTGTAAAGAAGAGATGCAGGCCATGGGAGGTACCTTAATAGTCTATTAAAGTGGAAGGCGAGGGTATCATTTAGCAAATTTCTGTTACTCAGATGAGTGACTCCAACAGGCGAACAGTAGTAATAGTAATCTGACTGATGCGATTGATCTTCATCTCATTTACTGATTCAAGGGGTGACAATTACCTCTGAAATGCAGGGCATCTCCTCGGAAGCTTTTGAACATTTTGAAGTCGTGAGACAAAGTCTGATGAAACTGCACAATAGTACCATAGAGGGAAGCTCATATATTTAAGCTTTAGGAACAAAGATTTGAATAATCCCACTCTTTAAGAAACTACAAACATCAAGGGGTTTTCTGAGAACAAAGGAAGTATATAAGAGTAAAGGTAGAAAGAGTTTAAACCACCAGCTCCAAACTTGTGGGCAGATGAAAATTTTTTTTAAAAGCACTCTAACTGGTAGGGGTGATTTAGGATTCCTTATTGTTTTGTTTTGTTCTTGAGATAGGATGTGTGCTGTGGTTATTTCCTCTAAATTGTAGTATTCCCTCCTTAAGGGAGGTAAAGACTTATAAAACTCAAGTAGTTCAAGAAATTTAGGAGGTTTCAGAAGCTGAAGAGACTTACAAGACTCAGGAGATCCTCTCCCAGACACATAAGCAGTAAATAATTGCTGGGGCCAGAAAGTTTGTCCACACGGCTGCCGAAGTCACAGGGAATTCCAGAGACATGGGTTTTATTCAAAGTGGGGTTTTGGTGACATAGTACTCAAAAAACATCATACTCTTATAAATAACACCTCACTCCATTTTTCATAAGCAACATCAAAAAACCCTTTGGTTCAAGACCCAACGGACCCAAAGAAGTATCTGGAAAGAGAATTTTGCATGGCCTCTGGTATGGGCCATTGAAAATACAAATGAGGCAAATCCATTTGAGAGTGGAATACCTGCAGAGATAATTCTAACTAATATGGATACCTCTTATCCTTGCTGCAATGACAGGTGTATGAACACTGCTCTAGGTGAAATACATGCATGGGCACATTTCAAGGTGCTATGTCCTGTACATTGTATAAGGGGACTTACATTCTCCACGAAAGGGGTTATAGATGTCAAGATGTGTCCAAAAGTGTGGATAGATTAGAAAATGTATTTAAGTCTCTAGCAGAAGCATGGGATGGGGTCTTAAATAGGATGTGGTGATGGTGTTGCTGCCTTTGCTACATGTGATAAGCTAAGAAGGTGAGCTCTGGCCCCCTGCTTTGGTCAAAGAACACATGTGTATTATCTTCTGCACTAGCCATTACATTTTTAAGGAAAGTAGAAGAAAATGGTAAGATCATTTTTGACATTCCATCTTTTATGACTGAGATGACAGAGAAAGCGTGTGTCAATTTGACCTAAGTATTGTTCTTGAGAGCCCCAAATCCAGAACTCATGAGAACAATCATACAGTAAGGGGGGGATTCAAATACAAGTGTACAACATAGTTCTTAGGTGAATTCTTTAACACAAAGGAAGGTGTGATGGTTTCAATGTGCTTGGCCTAAAGAGTGGCACTATTGGGAGGTCTGTCCTTGTTTAATTAGATGTGGCCTTATTGGAGGAAGTGTGTCATTGTGGGCTTGGGCTTTAAGACCCTCATCCTAGCTCCCGAGAAGCTAGTCTTCTTCTGTTTGCCTTTGGAATAAGATGTAGAACATCAGCTCTTCCTACAACATGCCTGCCTGGATCTTGCCATACTCATGCTTTGATGATAGTGGACTAAACCTCTGAACCTTTAAGCCAGCCCCAATTAAGAGTTGTCCTTTTACGAGTTGCTTCAGTCATGGTGTCTGCTCACAGCAGTAAACACCTGATTAAGACAAAAGGGAAAAATCTATGAATTACTATGAAAATGGGGCCTTTAAATATTCTCCAGTGTGGGAAACTATCATTGGATGCTTTATCTTTAAGATTTAAAATGATATATATCCTAATTGTATGGATAATGTTTACATCTATACATGCATATGGGCATGTGCACATGAGTGCAGTTGTCTCTGGAAGCCAGAAAAAAAAAACCACATCAGATTTCCCAGAGCTGGAGTTGCAAATGGTTGTCAGCTGCCTAACATCGGTTCTGGGTAGTGAACTTAGGTCCATTGGAAGACCATTGTGCACTCTTAACCACTGAGCCATCTCTCCACCCTCAAGACTTTTAAACAAGAAATAATAGAGCCTTTCAGAGCTTGTCTTGTGATAATGTAGAATAAGGGAAAATGGAAGCAATCTGAATGACACAAAAGAAGAAAAAGTAAATAATATAATGAATTTATCCTTGAGCCATGAGCTGCTGTATAATAATAAGAAAACCAGTCCCTGATGAAGTGGCTTCTATAGGCAATTAGGGACACTTGGTTTTCTCCAATTGTGGTCCCCAGAAATATTACAAATTAAATGAAAACAGAGAGAGCACAGGCACTACTGTAGAGTTGAGCACTTTAGTCCAAATAAGACCCAAGAGTTGGGAATGAGGCTGACTCAGTAGACACTGGATGGATAGTACAAAGCTTCAGTGACTTTGAGCCCCAAGATAGGACATGATCTTTTTTTTTTTTTTTTTGATACTTTATTTACATTTCCAATGTTTCCCCCTTTCTAGGTCTTCTCTTTGGTAACACCCTATCCCCTCCCCCTCCCTCACCTCTATGAGGGAATTCCACCTCCCAACCACCCACCCACCCACTCCCATATTCCCACCTTGACATTCCCCTTTACTGGGGCCTCTTCTCCCCCTGATGGCCAACAAGGCCCTCCTCTGCCACATATGTGGTCCAAACCATGGGTCCCTCCATGTGTATTCTTTGATTGGTGGTCCAGCCTCTATGAGGACCGGTGGTGGAGGGGGTCAGGCCAGTTGACACTGTTGCTCCCTCCATGGGGCTGCAGACTCCCTCAGCTCCTTCAGTCCCTTCTCCAACTCCTCCATCTGGGACCTCACTCTCAGTCCAGCAGTTACTGTAAATTGAAACTTGGGTATTCCAAAAGTTTTGGCTAATATCCACTTATCAGTGAGTACATACCATGTTCATTCTTTTGTGACTGAGTTACCTCACTCAGGATGATATTTTCAAGTTCCATCCATTTGCCTGCAAATTTCATTAAATCATTGTTTTTAATAGCTGTGTAGTACTCCATCCTCCATTGTTGGTGGGATTGCAAGCTGTTACAGCCACTCTGGAAATCAATTTGGCAGACCCTCAGAAAAATGGACATAATACTAACTGAGGACCCAGCTATACCACTCCTGGGCATATACCCAGAAGATGCTCCAAAATGTAATAAAGACACATGCTACTCTATGTTCATAGCAGCCATATTTATAATAGCCAGAAGCTGGAAACAACCCAGATGTCCCTCATCAGAGGAATGGATACAGAAAAAGTGGTATATTTACACAGTGGAGTGTCACCTGAGTTTTTGATTTTAGTCATTCTGACTGGTATGAGGTGGAATCTCAGACTTATTTTGATTTGCATTTCCCTGATGACTAAGAATGTTGAGCATTTCTTTAGGTGCTTCTCAGCCCTGTGAATTTCCTCAGTTGAGAATTCTCTGTTTAGCTCTGTTCCCCATTTTTTGATGGTGTTATTTGGTTTTCTGGAGTCTAACTTCTTGAGTTCTTTGTATATGTTGGATATTAGCCCTCTATCGGACATAGGATCGGTTAAGACCTTTTCCCATTCTATTGGTTGCCGTTTTGTCCTATTGACAGTGTCCTTTGCCTTACAGAAGCTTTGCAATTTCATGAGGTCCCATTTGTCGATTCTTGATCTTAAAGCATAAGCCATTGGTGTTCTGTTCAGGAACTTATCCCCTGTACCCATGTGTTCGAGGCTTTTCCCCACTTTCCCTTCTATTAGATTCAGTGTATCTGGTTTTATGTGGAGGTCCTTGATCCACTTGGACTTGAGCTTTTTACAGAGAGATAGGAATGGATTGCTCAGTGGTTAAGAGCACTTACTGCTCTTCCAGAGGTCATGAGTTCAAATCCCAGCAACCACATGGTGGCTCACAACCATCTGTGATGAGACCTGATGCCTTCTTCTGGTATGTCTGAAGACATGATCTTTATGAGGCTTTGTGGATCTGAAATTGTATAGAAATCAAAAGGAAATGTACAAAGGGCACAAGAAACAAAGATGTGCGGGGCAGTGGTGGCACACGTCTTTAATCCCAGCACTTGGGAGGCAGAGGCAGGTGGATTTCTGAGTTCGAGGCCAGCCTGGTCTGCAGAGTGGGTTCCAGGACAGCCAGGGCTACACAGAGAAACCCTGTCTCAAAAAAACCAAACAAAAAAAAACAAAAAAAAAAAAAAAAAAAAGAAACAAAGGTGTATTTCTGGGTCAAATGCAGCAATATTTGTGTAAAATCTAAGTTCCTAAGGAAAAAAGAAATGACAAGAAGCTAACTCCAGTGTATTCCAGTGCTCTCACTGTTGCTAGGACAAACTCCATAGCCAAAAGCAATTTAGGAGAAAGGAGAATACTTCAAGGACCCGATCCATAATAAAAGGACATCAGGAAACACACTTGGGGAGGAACCCAGAGGAAGTGCTTGCTGGTTTGCTCTGTAGCTAGTTCCCAGGCTTATGACTGTCTAGCTTCATTCTAAAGGCTAGAATGCCTGCCTTGGGATAATATTACCAACGCAGTACAAACTCTTCAATTAATACTCAACATACTCCACTAGAATGCCCACAGGCCATTCTGATCTAGATAATTTCTCAATGGAGTCTTTCCGCTTAGATGACTTCAGATGGTGTCAAGTTGGTCATTAATGTTCCCTAGGTTACAGTGATTGTCAGTTTCTGGAAGGCTGACAAAAATTAGCCTGAACAAAATTTTAACCAAACAGCAAAAGAAAGAATAGATGACAGATCTGTGCTCTGTGGAGGGACACTATCCACCCATAGTAGACTATGTGACTCTTTTTCTCAACAACATATACTAGATGTGGGAATTGTTCACTTAGACCAAGGAATATTCAGCTTTAAAGTATGGTCAATGGAGAGGCAGCAGTCAAAACAAGAAAGTCGAATTAAGCCATGGACAAAGTAGGCAAGAACATGGCCTGGCTCTCCTTGCTCAACCAAGCCCAACAGGGGTGGGAAAATGGCCAGAATTCCTCTGGGATAAAGAGGAGGGACAGTTCTGGGAGAAAGCCCATGTGTTTCAGAAAGTGAAGCAAGGCAGCAGATCTTGATTGCTCCATTTTGCTTTACATCTGACAAGAAACTGCTTAGGGAAGAGTAAGTTTCTTTTGGCTGACAGTTCAAGACAATACAGTCCATGATGGGCAAGCCTAGGGATAGCTGACTAGTCACATTGTATCTACATTTAGCAAGCAACCTGTGAACAAGAATTGGGCGATGCTGTTTAACTTCAAGGCCACTGACCTGGACACATTTTCTCCAGCAAAGCTCCAGAAATTTCCAAACTTTTGCAAACAACCTGTGTCACCAAGCATTCAAACATGAACCTATGAGGAGTATTTCATATGCAAAGTACAATTTCTCATTCATCTGATATAGCCAACCTTTTCAGTATGATTGAAGATTTTTTCCAAGTGATGAGACATTCCCTTTGGATTTTACTAATTTTTAAACAATCCTCACAGTTTCTAAATTGCAAGTCCAATTTCAGCTTCCTCAAAGCAGATACTAAAATGCCCCAGAGTCCTTACTCACTCTCTGCAAAAGGGTCTCATTATAATAAACCAGCCTGCTAACTGTGGTGTGTCTTGCAGATTTTGAAAGCATTTGGAGAAACAATAAAGATAACATTTAAAGAAAATAAAGAAGACACTTGGAATGGACATCCCAAAAGCCATGATATAATTGTCTTAGGTGGAATTGTTTCATTGGTCTGAATATATATTGTGGAAATGACAGACATTCCAGAACTCACTCTCTCACTGAACTGACAGTAATCCTGCTTGGGCTTCCTACATTTTCAGATAGAAGGAATGAGAAACCTTTTACTTTGGCTATTTGTCACGGTGACAGTTCACTCAAGCATGACAATGATGGTGTCTCACTCCATAGTTACAGGAATTTTGTCTTAAGGTCTTAACTAAGTAGCAGACAGAAGCTAGGAGGTGGGTGGAACCTTTACGAGCTTATACACAATCATCTACTTCTGTTCTCCAGGGCCACATTCTCAGGCTCTACAACCTTCAGATTTTTTACAACAAACTGCAGAAGAATGATCCACATCTGAGTTAAGTGGGACATTTCAGATTTTAAAAAATAAGATACACCAGTTAAACTTTTGACAAAAATCCCTTTTCTATCTCAAAATGTAGATTGTAGATATCTTTATACTGGTTAACATTATACTACATGAGTACAGTACAGCCCGTCTAGCAGAGTATACATACAGATCTGGAGAAAATGTCAGATGGCTTTTACTGTTGTATTAAAACTTTATTTGTGTGGGGTGGACATGTGTGTACATTCATAGTGTTTAAGAGTGGTCAGAGCACATCTTGGGCTAATCAGTTTTCTCCCTGCAATCATGTGGATTGTGGGATGGACCGCAGGACATCAGTCTGTAAACAAATGCCTTTGGCAGGTAAGCAGTCTGTGTGTGTGTGTGTGTGTGTGTGTACATTTGTGAGTGTGTGTTTGTGTGTGTGTGTGTGTGTGTGTGTGTGTGTGTATATATATATATATATATATATGAATACATATGAATACATATAATCTCACTTGTATGTATGGTTACCAAATTCCAAATGCTCAGCTCTGTAAATACTCACACAATAACATACATACTACATACATATATACATACAGCTGAATAATTTTATCAGTCTCTTAGGTATGCCTTTGGACTAATGGGTTAACAATTGTATTTATATGAGGAATATCTATACATTGATAGTTGTAATATATTTATTTGTATATTAGAGAATATAATAGAGGTATATAAGATGCTAACTTGATAAGAATGGACTGTGGTTACTTTGTACTGTCTAACTGGTTCTCTTGGTTATAAAGTTACTGTAAATAACTTTCTAAAGACTCCCTTTTCTCTTTAACGCAAACAAGATCAGGAAAATAATATGGAACCTGGAATTGGAATCAACTTAAAAGTCAAGAGGGTGGGGCCATTGTTTTCCTTATAATTTTTAAACTACAAAAGCAATGAAGATGTCCTTCCATAGTTAGATGGATAAATAAACTGCATTGTTTATATGCCAAGTGCAATGGGCAAATAATTGGCTACTAATAATGAAATTATAATAGGGAAGCTTAAATGCACATTCTTATGTGAAAAAAGGTAGTTTGAATGTCTATATTTGTTCAAAATATATGGTATTCTAGAAAAGCAAAGCTGTAGAGACATTGGGAAAATGAAAAATGCAAGCAGTGTCTGTGAGAAGGCTAGTGACAAAGGATGGAGAGGTCGAGTATGAAACATGTTGGGGTGAGGGCAAGCAGTGTCTATGAGAAGGCTGGTGACAAAGCATGGAGAGGGAGTTGGAAACATGTTGGGGTAAGGAACTGATCTTCAGACTGTTGTTGGAGAGGAAGCATTGCACATTCGTTAAAATCTGTAGAGGTCACCAGCACTGTGGTAATTCCTGACTGAAAAGCTGGTTCATTTATTAAAATAATCAATGCTTTTTCAGCTTCATAGAGAATGTTTAGAAATAAGAGTGATGTTAACAATTGGAGCAGCTGGGGCTGGGGTTGGGGAGGCAGCAGAGATATGGCAAACTCAGTAATGTCTCCTCTAATTCTTTCCTGTGAGCTGAAAATTGCTTTAAAATATTTATTAATTAAAAAAAAAAACTGGAGGTTGTGTTTATTTAGTAAAGGTCATCACAAACATTTTCACTGTTCCCCAATCTATGTCTGGCTTCACTTCCAGATATAGTGGATAAGAGCAAACTCAAGCTGACTATCAGTTGCTCAGCTGAGAACAGGCAGGAACCATGAAATCCCATGAACGTTGACTTCAGTATCTGCCTCCAATCCTTCTACACCATTGGCTCCAACAAGAAATGTGTGGCATTCAGCAACACCAGGATGGCTGCATTCTCATGTTTTCCTTTCCTACTCTCTCATCTGCGTAAGAGCAGGTTCTAAAGCAAAGTTCTTGTTTTTGTTTTTGTTTAATGCTTATTCTTTTACCCATTCTATTTTAATAGTAACTCAATCACGCTTTCAAACTTAGTTTTTAGATTATTTTAAAAAGTGTGTGTGTGTGTGTGTGTGTGTGTGTGTGTGTGTGTGTGTGTCTTTGTGTATAACAAATGTGGTTACAGAAGCTGGAGACCATTTTGGATCCTCTGGAAACAGAGATGAAAACAGTTGTGTGCCACCCAACATGGGATGCTGGGCTACTAATCCAGGTCTTTGCAAAAGCATTAATGTGTTTTCAACCACAGAGCCATCTCTCCAGCCCATCACTTGGTTTAAAACCATCCTCTGTATTCTGAAGACCACTTAATGAGAATTGGGCCATCGGGTTTATGATTAAAAAGTGAAATTAAAACACCATTTCAACAAAAGAAGGAACATTACTATAGCTTTATTCCCTGGTCATGGCCTTCAATATTTGTTTCTCATTTGTGGTCTATGAATAAAGACTTTATCTGGAATTGAAATGTGTATTTAAAGTGACTTACTATAAAGCTTCTCACAGAATTGGTAACATACTCTGCTACAGGCCACTTAATTTGTGTATCTTACCCAGGAACACGTTTTGCATAAGAAATAAACAGTAACTCACCTTTATGCTTGAGAAGTGACTAGGCATTGTACATTTTATGCAAGTAGACCACATCTAATTCAAACTGCTTTTAATAGCTTATATTTTTTTTCTCCCAACAGCTGCTGCATGCAGTAGAGATAATTCTGAACTCGACCACAAGTGTTTATGCAAAAACTCCAGTACAGGGTATATTATCTAACATAATTACACGTTTGAAAGATGCAAATGTGCAACCCAAAACCCTGAACATCCTGCGAAATGTATTCTAATTAACTAATGCCTTGTATTTCTTGGCCATTGTTAGAGATATCATTTTATGGTTAATAACCCTGATGTGAGTGTGTGTGTGTGTGTGTGTGTGTGTATGTGTGTGTGTGTGTGTGTGTTCTTGTTTGCAAGATGATGTTGCAGCTATGCAACTTTTTTCTGCTTGCTGCCCTGTGGGTATGTCTGCTGAGACACAACCACACCTGTTGTCGCACTTCTCACAGGGATAAGGTACATAGTTCATTCCGGAACAAAAGATGAATGATCACAGTCCAAGCACACAGATCTAGATCACCTCAAATTATATGTTTCAATGAGGTGGCAATTTCATGAACTCCTTAGAGCAACCAAACAAATCAAGACACCTTTCAAATACCTGTGGGCATTTTAGGTCAGCAGGTTATAGTGTGATGGGAAAAACCCTCTTATAGGCTTTAGATGCTATCTGACTGTAGGATTAGCTTTGTTCAGTGGCAGAAAAATAGAGATTTGTCAGGTTAATGCATTCCAAATATTTTATCTGTTTGTCAAGATATTAGGTCCACCTTTATCTGATACTCACAGAATGTTAGTTCTGACATATACCAGGGCAAGGAATGACTACTTAATATGCTAAGGAGGGTCCAAGATAAATAGTAATTACTCTGGACTTGCAACATTCCAACCTTTTTCTATCACTGGGGTTCTAAGCAATCACCCAGTTGTCCTTTTCTGATATAGTGTTAATTCAGGGACTCTCACATCATCTAGGAGATAGCAAAGACACAATACTATGTCTTCAACTATTTTTAATCATTTAAATGAGAAACATAGTCAATTTTATAGAAAAATTTATGATAGAATTCTTCACAGAAAATTTAATAGTGCTTAACAGAATATTATTACCATATATAAAAACTTTTCTTGCTCAACCATGACCTGATTTCTACAGTTCTATATTCTCTGTACCACATTCTCAAATCATACTATGTATTTGGTTCTCTGAATTAATTACACTTCGCTCAACTTCAGGGTTATGAGATGTGCTATTGCAATAGTTTCTCTGACCACATCTCAGTTTGTAAAGGATTTTTTAACTTATTTCTCACTATCTGCACCTAGTTTCCATTGAGGGTTTTCCCATTAGATAATTATTGTTGACTCATATCCCGGGAACCTCTTTAGACATATTGCAGTTGTACATTTGTTCTTCCAATACTTTCTAGATTTCTCCTCCTAGCTTTCATAGCAACATTTGCCGAGTGTTTTTGTGCCTTTTTAAACCATTCCAAGGCTGGACCATTTTAACCCCCAAATAGAATTCTGTCATCATTCATCTTGAGGTACTGAGCTGTCCACTGCTGTTGAGTGATAGTTTGTTGCAAAATCATTGACAGTAACATTTTATATTTGTGTACATTCCACCCACTAACATGGGAGACAAACAGATATCACCACTAGCAAGCAAACACTCCACTAGGTATCGCAAGCATAAGAACATGTGCTGACTTGCTTATTTAGCTTAAAGATATACTATTCTGTGGCACCATTGAAAATTTGGCCAATGTAAGAGACCTGTGGTAGAGACTTATACTAATAAAAATAACACTACCAATGACTTTTAGAATTCACTGAGTGTTTAAAAATTTATTCACACAACTGTTTGTATTGCCAGTGGCCATTTACAGAATCTGAATTTGAAGATTCTATCAACTGTGGACTTAAAAAAAATCTTGAAAAATAGTATGTATATTAAATTTTATAGACATTATTCTTATCAGCACTCACTAAATAATATGATGTAGCATCATCTTATTAGCTATTAGAATGATGATCTAAATAAGAATGAGAGTTAGATACATGCAATTACTGTATCTGTTTAATTGAAAGACGTTGAATTCCAAGAGTTCCTGGAAATCAGCACCCACATATCCCAAAGCTCACTCTACTTAGTGGAAATAATGATATAATTCTTACTAAAAAATAAGAAGTAAAAAGAAAAGGACATGATGACACAATTGGATTGTGCTCTTCACCTAGGGCCTTTTAAAGGTAGCAAAGTTGCCAAATTAGACTCACTGAGTTAAGACTATATACTATTGACCCCATGACTCAGATTGGTACCTTAACTAAAGAACAGCCTGAGCAGTATTCTTTTCTAATCACTCTCTATAATCATGTTTTGTAAATGAATGTTATGTCATTTTCTTCATCCAAATCTATGCTAAGGCTATCTCTCTCTCTCTCTCTCTCTCTCTCTCTCTCTCTCTCTCTCTCTCCCCCCTCTCTCCACTTCCTTGGTCTAAAGAGCTTATATTTATTAGTGGTTTGTTCTGCTGGGCTGATTCAGCATCTAAAACAGAATTGTTTTATTAAATATTTATTGTAAAATATTGATCCATACATATTTTACCATCTTAGAAACATTTTGACAGTATCCTAAATATTGTTTCCTACAAAACTTTAAGAAATTATTGCTGATAATATTTATGAATAGTTGAATCAAATACAATCTTTTAATCCAACTCTTTTTTAATATTGACATCTAATTAGAATTCCACAACCAAGCCAATGTTATAGCTTTAGCACATAAGAGAAAGGAACTAAATGAATTGTATTAATGGGTGCTTACTGATGATCAAACTATGGCAGGATCTAAATTGAATTTCAATGAAAAATATATTGTGGAATAAACTTCAGAGTGTTCATAGCTGATTGAGAGACAAATCCCTGCCCTGTAAAGTGACATAAGTCTCCTTTAATTAGAGGTAGTTGAATTAAGAGATAAAAATCAAATAACATCACATCTATAGCTTCATAGTCCCCACAGGTGGAAGACCACAGTACATTGATTTATTCCCAGAACTTGGCAGAGGCGGGTGGATTTCTGAGTCTGAGGCCAACCTGGTCTACAGAGTGAATTCCAGGACAGCCAGGGCTACACAGAGAAACCCTGTCTCGAAAAACCAAAAAAAAAAAAAAAAAAAAAAGAAATGATTGAATAAATAATCACAGAGAATGGACTTCAGAAATGTCAAATTTTCATATTTTTATCTATTTTTTCTGTATGTACTTTTACCAGTACCTTCTAAGCACCTATTACTACAGATACCAATAATATAGTCCATAATGGGAAGCCTTGTAATAGGCTGTTCTTCACCCAGGGCTTCTTGAGAGAACAGACCTTGAGGAAATTTCCAATGCTTCTTTCTTCCTTGGCTGTGGAAGAAAGCTCATAGAGGACTGCTTTCAGTCAGTCGTTCTCATTTACTAAACTTTTTTCAAGCCTGAACATTCTCTTCATTTCATTTCAAACCCATACTTAAGACATTTCCTTTTGTAATTCATTGATTTGTTATTATTATCCATGCTTTAAGTCTTTTGTTCTTCTCTGAGTGTTTATTAATGTCTTCTGTGTGTCAGAACAGATTCAAGTTCTTAGGATCCAGGATCCAGACATGAACAAAACAAATCACAAACAAAACAAAGCAACAATTCCTTTCTTCTAGAGCTCACATTCCTGTAGAAATACTTCACTCCTAGTGCCACAGTGAGACAATTATCTCTATTACAGAAAAAAAAAAACATTTGTTCCAGACATCTGACTGCATTCCAGAGGCTGAAACCTGAACAGATACATGATATTCTCTCTCTTTCTCTCTCTCTCTCTCTCTCTCTCTCTCTCTCTCTCTCTCTCTCTCTCTCTCGCTCTCTCTCTCTCTCTCTCTCTCTCTCTCCTTCCCTCCCTCTTTCTCTTTCCCCCCTCTCTCCACCCTATGTGTGTGTGTGTGTGTGTGTGTGTGTGTGTGTGTGTGTATTTCCCAAGATAACCTACCTTTCAGTTGAGTCTTTGAGATTCAAATGCAATTATTTCTATTTCTTTTACACACCATAGGAATCTTTGTTGCCACTCTTGTAATATCATATGTTTGTGCTGTGAAGAGTTAGGAAACATCCTCTTCAGATTGATTAGGCATTTTCAGCTCTTATTGAATTTCAGGTATAAACCTTGCTTTTGGTGGCCGCTCTTATTCTTGGGCATTGTGTTAACCTAAATGTGTAATGTGCTTCTTTATGTTCAGTTCTTTAGTACTTATCATAACATACTATTGTGTGTAAGAATGTGTGTGTGTGTGTGTGTTTGGTGTGTTTGGTATATTGAGGGTGATAACAGGTTATAGTAGCATAATAAAACACAACACAACTGAATGGAGACATTCTACATTTACAGTTTGTAAGTTCTTATTTTTCAACATTTCAAGACTCTAATTTCACTTTTTTGTTTTGTTTTTGCTTGTTTTCATTTGTTTGTTTTTTTACTGGCTATTTTCTTTATTTGCATTTCAAATGTTATCCCCTTCCCCCCCGCCCCCCAGAAATCCCTTACTCCATTTCCCCTCCCCCTGATTCTATGAGGCTGTTCCCCTACCCACCCACCCACTCCTGCCTCCCTGCCCTGGCATTCCCCTACACTGGGGTATCAAGCCTTCACAGGACCAAGGACTTCTCCTCCCAGTGATGTTCGACAAGGCCATCCTCTGTAACATATGCAGCTGGAGCCATGGGTCGATCCATGTGTACTTTTTGGTTGGTGGTTTAGTCCCTAGGAGATCTGGTTGGTTGATATGGTTGTTCTTCCTATGGGGTTGCAAACCCCTTCAGCTCCTTCAGTCCTTTCTCTAACTCCTCCACTGGGGACCCCATGCTCAGTCCAATGTCAATAAACCCTTCACCATCCCTGGAAAAGACCATATTCCTAGGGTCATGTTATATACCCCCAGATGAATCTGCACATCTAGAGTTCCTGCTTCAGTTCTGACAGCACATTCTTGTCTTTGGCATGCATGGCCTATGCTTTTCCTTTCTCATCTGTCCCCATGAGCATACAAGCTCCAAAATATCACAACCAGTTTGGACTATGTATGAGATGCATGAGGTCATGGCCACAGGCTGAACACAGGATTGTCTGTTCTGAATTCTAATTTTAAAAAGGGTCATTACTACTAAACTGAATTTATTTTATTCTTGATAAAGAGTAATCTACTATTCATTAAACCTGGGAATATTCCGCTAAACTAAAAGAATAAATTTTTTCACAACTAAAAAACGTGAGTCTCATATAAAATGTAAACATAATGCTTTTGAGTTCTAATAATCTTCAACTTTACACCATAGAAGGCATTGGGAAAGGGATAAACTTATAGCAGGAATCTTTTAGAAATGTTATGTATTTGATGCATCTTTATAATGTATTAGAACCAGTCATGGAATTAATTTCCACAGTACAACCAGCTTATGTCTTTAAAATCATTATAGAATTATTCATGTACAACATCTACAAAAAGATGAAACTATTTAAAAATCCTAGTGTGATGGAGTAGAAGCTCCTGAGGCTTCATGTCTAGCTGAGGAAATATTGGATATGGTCACTTTCTTTCTGAACTTGGGCATTGGTGATTGCCCACACTCAAGTAGATGACCTTATACCCATACTGGTATGGATTCCAATAGCTTACAAATCAAGACATGACATTGGAGAGAAATGTATTGAGGGAATTTGAGGGATTGAAAATACAGAGTGGGCAATAAATATCATCCAGAAACATTGTGTGCAAAATTTTCATAGAAAACTATAAATGAGTACAAAGTTTCATGTCATCTCTGATTCGCAGTCTCTAATTAGAGATACATTAATCTCTAAGGATTAATCATATGTGAAAGAGAAACTTCAAATTGGCATGTTCCCCATAGTTCTCTTTTTCTAGTCCATACCAAGGACATGCTGTTTAGATAATCTCAGAGTGAGGCCAAGAGGATCTGTGCCAGACAATATGTTGCTTGAACCCAGATCCTATTATCTCAGAGTCCATTCCATATGACAGTTTTAGAAAAATAGATACTGAAACAGGAGAAAACTCAACCCTATCCCTAATAAAGTATCATGGTGCTTAACCAACAGGGCAGATGTTAATGCCCTGTATAACGAAGCAGAGTGAGTACAGTGCGTTTCTAACAGCAGCAATAAACAAGGATGTGCATATATCTCTTTGGGTGGATACAGAGTCCTTTCAGTATATGACCAAGAGTGCTATAGCCAACTCATGTGAGAAACTTCCGTATTGATTTCTGCTGTGGCTGTATTAGAAAACACTCTCACCGGCAATGAGTAAATCTCTCTTTCTCTAGATCCTCTCCAAGATTTGCTTTTGTTTTTTTCTTCAAGTCATCGTTTTATTTTTCGTTATTATTTGCCTCTCAATGATGGCAAATGATATCAAACACTTTCACAGATACTCATTGACCATGCTTCACTTCTTGTTTAGAATGTTCTGTTCCTTTCCTGACCCATTTACTGATGGACAGTTGTTTTTTTGGTTTTTCACTTGTGCGATTCTTAATATATTTTAGGTCTCATCTTCCTAGCTGAGTTATAACTGGCTAATATTTTCTCTTATTGCACAGACTGGCTGTTCTTTCTGCAGATATTTTGCTTTGTTGTACGGAAATGTTTTAATTTCATGTAGTCCAATTTGTTGATTCTTGGGGCTATTTCCAGTGCTATTGGAAAGGAGGTAATTGCTTACTGCAGCCAAGTGAATTAGATTTTTGACATAGCCTGTCCGTACTTTTACTTTCATCTAAGTTTCTTTGATGAGGATTTTAAAAACACTCTTTGCCTATTCATTGACTATTTCCATTTATTATTGATCAAACAGAATATTTATGTCTTTTATTCCTTTTTTTTTCATATACTAACTACAGTGCTTGGTAACTCTCAGTGCTTGGTAAGAGGATTTTTTAAAAAATCACAAATATTAAACCATTGTCATTTAATTTTGCTATTTATAGTTTATTCATCTCTTTTTTGATGTTGGATGTTGTAGATTCCAACCCCCTCTTTGTACTGATGGGTTAATCCATGTAAGTCAAAAGCACAGGTTGGTGGGATTTTGGAAATTAACCAAGAATGAAAATGGAAAAAAGAAATCTAATCAATAAATAATGCCCAATCCAATAGAGAACAGTTTACCATATCTTTTGAAATTTGTGTAATATATTGTATTTGGACAGAATTTGTCAAAAGGCTAGGGAAAACTACAAATTCCAGCTTGAAGCTCAGTGTATACTAGAATGGCTTGACTGTGCCTTGAATATGTTAAATGGATCAATTGAATTATGTAGTTTGAAGCAGCAGAGATTACAGGCATTTGTCTCCAGAGGACTTTGAACTTATTAACCCTTTCAACAAAGGTCAAAGGGTGATGGCTCCTGGGATCAATTAGTAAGCTACCTAATTAGATTTGATTAATCAGCTCTGAACTATGGCTTGCTCTTAGAGAAGTAAGGCCTCTTTAGCATAAGATCTCTGATGACTAACATGGCTATGTCTGATGGGTAGTATATAAATGAGAGCTTTGACAACCTATAAAAAGTTTTTATACTATGAGGAACATGGAATAGAGACAGCAGCCTGGATTAAGGATGAAAATTATAATTGTATAATTTACCCCTTCCATTTTCTCCCTCTAAACCCTTCCATATCATCTATTTCCTCTCAGATTTATGGTCATTTTTATATAATTATTTAAGTAATATAAATTTCTCCTGCTAAGTTCCTTTAGTTTAGTTTGTATCTATGCTTCCAAGACTGACCACTTAGAATAACCATGTGCAGAGCATGTGTTTGGAGAACACTAGTTTTTCCTCTTAGAGTATGTAGTTGCTTATAATTCTTTGTATAGTAACAGGACATGTAGGATTCCCCCCTTCCATATTAGTGTGACTATAAACATTCCTATTTAATTTAGTTCTTTAGGAAGCTATAGAGTTGAGGTGGCATGAATGTCTTACGATTTTTAATGCTTTGATAAATACCATGACCAAGAGAAACTTGTGGAGAAAAGGGCCTATTTGATCTTACCTCTTGTCTATCATCTAGGTAACTCAAGCAAGGAACTCAAGGCAGGAAATTGGAGTCAAAAAGTAATATGGAGGCCATGGAAGAGTTGAAGAGTGCAGCTTATTGGCTTGTTTTTCTTGACTTGCTCTTTTTACTTTATTATGCCACCCAGGACCACCTATCTGCCATAGGTTGGGCCCTTCCACATCATTAAATAATCACAGTGCCAAACATATTTATATGAAGGCAAATATTAGGAAGGCATTTTCTCAGTTAAGAATTGTTCTTCTCTCTCCTGAGAGGCCTTGTCAGAGCCCTACAAATACAGAGGCAGATGTTCACAGCCAACCATTGGTCTGAGCGCAGGGTCCCCAATGGAGGAGTTAGAGAAAGGACTGAAGGAGTTAAAGGGGTTTGCAACCCCATAGGAAGAACAAAAATACCAACCAACCAGATCCCCCAGAGCTCCCAGGGACTAAGCCACCACCAAGGAGTACACATGGCTCCAGCTGCATATATAGCAGAGGATGGCCTTGTCAGGTATCAATAGGAGGGGAGGTCCTTGGTCCTATGAAGGCAGTGTAGGGGAATCGAGGGCAGGGAGGCAGGAATGGGTGGGTGGGTAGGGGAACACCCTCATAGAAGCAGGGGGAGGGGAATGAGATAGGGTTTCTTTTGGGGGGGACTAGGAAAGGGGATAACATTTGAAATGTAAATAAAGAAAATATCCAATTAAAAAATTGAAAAAAAGAATTATTCTTCTCAGATATGTCTAGGTTTATGTCAAGTTGACAAAAATCAGCCTGCCCAACCAGCACAAAAATCAACAACAAATACAATTGGCATTCCCCTCTCAATTCTAGGAGACACAATTTCACAGCAGGCAACAAAGTACAATAATAGTATCCTGTTTTAGGATTCCTTTAGACTTTTCTGGGCAGCAAATCAAAAGGGGATTCCTTTGATGCCTTGTTTTGGGTTTTATTAAATACAAAAATAGATTTACTAACATTGAAAGGTGGAGATTTCATGGGGCCCTGCCCACAGCTAAAATCTATAGGCAAATAAGGAATGCTGAGTGGGAGAAACAGTCTCCCCAGAGATGAGACTCTTATTTGATTATTCAACACCAAGTGGTCATCCCTGAAATTATGTATATATAAGTAACAGTAAACATACTTAGTAGGTTGTGTTTATATATTTAGATTTGTGTGTGTGTGTGTGTGTGTGTGTGTGTGTGTGTGTGTGTGTGTGTGTGTGTAATAAATAGCTCATGGGAAAGTTTAGTTTTGAGAGAGAAAGCAGGGGGATTACAGGAGAAGAGCAGGGGAGGGAAAAGGGGAGAAGGAAGAAGGTGCAATTATATTTAAAATTTTTAAAAAACAAAAATAAAATAAAAATCTATGTAATATAGTGCCCTATATCTATTCATGCATCTCGCTAAGGACATGAATATAACAAGATATAGTTTATTTCCTGTGTCCTAAAACATTATGAAACAGTGTAGGAGTCAGAATGAAGCCCATGATGGCAGCATCATTAAAAGAGGTATAATAACATGGTGTACAAATACAGATGTAAAAGATACCATCTGTCAGAGACATCTGTTAATTTTTGCCTGCCCAGTTTCTCTTTCCTTTTCTGGTAATTGCACTGATTTTCTTTTGCAAACCCATGCCTCTTCCAGTCTCAATTCCACATATGTTGAATGGCCTTACCCAAGCTCTTTGGTAGGCACATCATCTGACTTGGGTGAAACTAATTCATGAAGAGAGTTTTCAGAGCATCAGAAAATCACACACATTCTTTCAGTCTTGCTCTCCAACGTCCTTCTCTAGCTCCTGTCATTGTAGTACTGAACTGTTGTAAGTCTATGGAGTCTATGAATGTGGCTGACAGCCAGTTTTCTCACAGACTAACAAGACTCTAGCTAAGCAGTTTGACTTCCTCAGTAGAAACACAAAGAGAAAGAGGTAGAGAAAGACACTAAACCCTATGTCCTCACCCTAGATCCAGCCATGAGGAGAGCCAAATTCCACCCTAGTTCTTTTAGTTGTGTGGGCTAATAAAGGCACTTTTTCTTTATTCATTTTAAAATTTGCCTATTGTATTTAATATAAAGAATTATGATCTAGGCATGAATGAAAGAATTGTCTTGACTCATACCTGGGTATTAGTGCTACCAAACAAAATCACTACCTCTCTCATCGTACCCATCGTTAGCATAGTCATCAGTGTGAGCATCGGTATCATCAAATCTTCACTTCTTGTCCACACAAACCTACTCTGTTCCAAGGTCTCTCAGGTCTGAGCCCATGTGTCAAATGGTCATCTACATTAGCTCCCTGGTTCTCTCACAACTAACCCCAGAAAGCAGAGACAAAGGGGCAGTGGTAAGTCACACTGGTCATTACTTTGGTATATCAGATACTTGAGGAAGCCTAATAGAATCAGAAAATCTCTCTGATCTTAGGTGACAAAATATGGATGAATTATCTGTGTGAAGTCTGCTTATAGAAGCAGTAGGTGAACCAGTACAAGTCTGAGAGAGAAAACACATCTGCAGTTTTAAGACACAGGGTTCTAGGGGTATTTTTTTATGTTGAAGATACACCAATATGTTATGTAAAATTTCTACCAAAGACAAATCTTTTGTGATACTGAAGTATTCTAATGTTTTATAACTTACTGTTGACATACTTCTTTCGAATTGTCATGCCATACTCAGAGAAAGGCATTCTACATTATGGGACATATATCAGATATGCATCAATTTCAGTACTAGAACTAGACAAAATAATATTTCTATAGAGAACCGAACCCTTAAGCTTATTCTTTTTCAATGAAGATTATTTTATTTCCCTTCAAACCAAATACTTTTCTAACCCTCATTGGTTCCTGTTATCTTTGGTTATTATGTCAAAAAATTCTGAATAACTTTCATAGTTCAACTGAGGTGACCAAGGACATGTTTGCTTGTGGTAAATATGTTGCTCTAATGTGTACTTGTCAAGGAAAGGTTTCTACAAGTATTTAAAAATCAAGAAACATTCCTATTTAAGTCAGTTGCCATGTTGTGTGTGTTCAGAAAATTTGGCTTGGGCAGAAGTGCTACATAAGAAATGCACCAATTTTTACAACTATTTGTGAGATATCGGAAAGCTAGCTAAAAGGAAAAGAAGCTAAAATTATGGAGATGCTCTATTGTGCTGGAAATATTGTACTTGTGATTTATTTCCTCATCTCAGAAATGTTATGAAGTATGCATTATGCAATATTTAGTTTAATGGAGTTAAATATTGTATTACTTGGTGTTCTCTAGGGGAACTCCAATCTAGCCTCCAGAAAATAGGATATAGATGGAAACATAGACACACAGAGAGAGAGAGAGAGAGAGAGACAGAGACAGAGACAGAGAGACAGAGAGACAGAGACAGAGAGAGACAGAGACACAGAGAAAGACAGAGTCAGAGACACAGAGATAGAGAGAAAAGAGACAGAGAGAGACAGAGACACAGAGACACAGAGAGAGACAGAGTCAGAGACACAGAGATAGAGAGAAAAGAGACAGAGAGAGAGCCTTTATAGAGAGATTATAAACAGATGACTAGATGAGAGGACTTAACTTAGGAATCAATTCATTTGATCAGAAGACTGAGAAGTTCTGTACAGATGACATCTCTGGTAGAAAGATGTGAGACCTGTCACCTGTAACTATGATGAATTGCCAAGGACACACAAGAGTACTTATAACATAGTTCGATGTCTAAAGGTTTAAAATCTTAGAAATTGATATAGAGACATCACAATGAGGATGAGGCTCAAAAACAGGCTTGCAGTGGATGCTCTGGAGTTTAAGCTCTGAAAGAAAATAAAATCTGACTTTTAAGGCTAGAGAAGACGGGCATTGGCATTCCATAAGAGTGAAAACAAAACAAAAAAATGCCCTTTCTTCCTTCTGCCTTGCTTCTCTCTGGCAATGGTTAGATGCCACCTGCCTGTCTTGGTCCTGGGCCAAATCTCTCTTCTGCAATCCAGTGATTCAGATTTCAGGGTTTCACAATCTCTCCCACTAAAATACCAAGAAATAATGCTTCAACTACAGATAACGTTTTTATAAGCTCTCTTCGCATTCATTGATCTGGCCAAGTTCATTTCTAAACTTACCAATGTGAATGTATAAAATAATCAGCCTATGTGTAAGTTAAGCTGAAATTTAAACCAAAGTTTCTCTAGTTGTACACTCCAAATGAAGGCTCCTATAATTAAGACAAAAGAACAAACGACTTACATTTAAGATGAATGTTTGATTCACAGACCAAATTCTATCTAGTTATATCATCTTAGAACAGACCATATAGTCATTTTTCTCAAACAAAGAAAGCATACTCTGTTTATTTTCAGGTTCAAAGTGCATTATTTAATACTGTATAACCATAAATGGGATATTTTGAAATTCAAACTTATTTGTTTCTTCCTCACTACAGAATTATACACAATCTTATTTTTTTCTTCATAGTATATAGCTATCATATTTTGAAATAAACTGGGATAGTTGCTCAGTAGTTCCCTAACAAATGTGATTGATTACCATGTTAAACGACCGTGCAGGCACCACATACCTCTCTGTAGAGGCATTTGCTATCTGGAGTAAGCTATGTTCCTGGATGCACAGCTGGGGCAGCTGAGCTTAGCGATAATTTTCAGAAACTTTTGCCTGGTGCAATGAGATATTTTCCCATGCTTCATTATTTTATAACATTCTGACTTATTTGGTTACTCAGTTTAATGAGACAGAGTGTTTCTGTATATCCAAGGCTTTCCTGATACTATGTACCAAAAGCTAACCATAAACAAATGGGAGCCCTCTTTAGCATTCTCAGTGCTGGGATTAGAGGCAGAGACCATCCTGCCTAGGTGTCCATTTGACTTTGAAGTATAGAATATTGAACCAAATTTTTTGGGAGACTAGTATAAATGCCTGTTCATTTTAGATAAGGCATCAATGGCAGACCAAAGAAAAGAGTATAAACAACTGTAGTCTTGTGGACCAATATAATCGTTAGCTACCTGTATGACTGTTGGGAGGGCACAAGTATTGTGCTTCTTGTATTCTCCTAGCTGAGTCCCTGCTGCACTATCTTGTGAGATATATTTGAGTATCTCTTGCGTTGCTGAATGCTCTTCCTAATGCCTTCAACCCCTCCTTAAGAGACTACTAATAGGCCCAACCTTATAAAGGTCTGGTGGATACTCATATCTGCTCTGGTTCCAGTACACCAATAGCTGTGCTGTAATCAGAAGATAACAATCTGCCTCACAGATGAAGAGTCAAGTGAGTTTTGGTTTAATCACTTCTTACTTCTGAAGGCTGTCCTGGAAGTCACTCTGTAGACCAGGCTGGCCTCAAACTAAGAAATCCACCTACCTCTGCCTCCCAAGTGCTGGAATTAAAGGCGTGCGCCACCACTGCCCGGCATGACTCTTTGTGAGATGGGGTTGAGCATTATCCACAGTTAAGAACATCAGAAACCACATGTATGCATTGAATATGAACAGTTGCCTTTCATAAAGTATGTGCTTGGGGAAAAAAAAAAAAGCACAGAACCTCCTTCAATTAGATCTCTGAATGGGGGCATTTCTCACTCTTTGTCCTGGGGCTACAAACCAGGATGTCTTCCCTGCAGAGAAACTTCACCAGGCAAATCAGTGCAGCAGCTTTTAAATATATCAACAAAGTAGAACGCAGGGCTGATTGCATTGCATTAGTCTTCAAAGCAATTAAGCATAATACTAAATCAGAGCAAACCACATTTCTGAATTTATCTACAGTGTAATGAATAACATCTGCATCGGCAGGGGAACAATTCATACTCCTCTGTAAAGTACAACATGCCAGTGATTGGATTTTCTCTCTCTTTATGCAATATTTCTTTATTATTTGGTAAATCTTTCTTTTTTAGAGTCGTGCTAGCTCTGGTAGGAATCTTTATCATGCTACCGTCTAAGTTCTTAATTTCATAAAGCAAGATTCTGAGAACAAAGAAACCAAGTTATAACCCCAGAGTTTTCAAGGTGAATAGCAATAAAAGCAGGCTTAGGCTATGTAGGAAGGGGGACTATGTGAATATGCCTCCCTTTGTATCACAGTCTTTACTAAGATCTGGGTCCAGATGCTGGGAGGGATGAAAGAGTCTCTGATGCCTCTGACTATTCAGTCTTCTAGTTACCAATAAAGAGGCCCATCAATCCTGGCATTAGTTACATTCAGTGATCAGAAAGATATGACCTTTGAGGTGAGACTTTCATCTTTAGGAGGCATTACCATGTGGGAATATGAAGTGGTTAACAAAAACAGGAATAAATAAATAAGGGTACTCCAGAGTCTACCTATGGTTTGCAGGTCTCCTATCTATTGTTATGAAGGCCCGATTGATTATCTACCCTAAAGATTTACTGTTTACTGATGGCACAGTTGTGAAGTGTGGAGAAACAGGACTTTCTTTGATCCAGGTTCATATTACCAAACTGGCTTTGAACACTCTATGATTATGAACTTCTGACCATTTTATCTCTACCCATTTAGTTCTGTAATCTCAGATCTATTCTGCCATAGATGGTTTATGCAGTGCTAGATCAAACTTATGATCTCACATTCTAGGCAAGAACACTATGAGCTGACCCACATCTGTAGCCCTAGATATGTAAATTAATATTTGTGAAATTGAGAATCAACATACATGCTGCCTAGATAATTTTGTCAATATGACACAAGTTCGAGCCATTTGAGAAGAAATCTCAATTGAGAAAATAACCTCCCTTAGACTGAACTGTAGTGAAGCAAATCTGTGGGAAATTTTCGTAATTAGTGACTGATGGGGAAAGGCCCAACTCATTGTGGGTGCTACCAACCCTGGAATAGTGGTCCTGGGAGCTGTAAGAAAAGCACATTGAGCAAGCCATGAGAAGAAAGCTAGTAAGAATTTCTTCATGATCTCTACATCAGCCCCTGTCTCCATATTCTTGACTATTTGATTTTGTGATCTGAATTCCTTCCATGATGGCCTGTGATGTGGAAGTGTAAGTAAAATCAACCCCTTACTCCCCAAGTTTCTTATATAATTCAGAGTTAAAATATTTGTCTAGCCTACTCAACTCTGGACTCTCGATTGAATCTCTAGTCACACACTCACACACTCACACACACACACACACACACACACACACCCCACTGTGATCAACAATAATGAAAACTAAGAGATTGCAGCAATGACTATGGTCTAGCTGACCTAGTTGAATTTCTAACATGTCTTAGTCCTCTTAATATTTCAGGACAGGCTCCCTGGAGTTCAGAAATTTCTTATCTGTAGACATGGTATACCTGTAAGACATTGCTCAAGTGTCCCAATGGCCACTTCCAACTTCATTTTAAGGCTATTTGCATGCTAAGTCACACCCCTCCCCCCCACACACAATGACAGCTGACATTTGTCATGACAATGACTGGAAAGTATCATGGAATAAAAAAGAGCAAAGGAGGCAGCACCAAATTCTTAGAAAATCTTCAGCCAGGAAAGATATGATTAATCTCCTTTATTAGCCTACCCTTCTTTTTTTAATTTTCTTCAACAGTTATCAATAACCTTCTGACCCCTGAGAATTGAGAAATTGGTTTGTGGGGTTTTCTTCCTACATCTCTGGTAATTAGCAAGTAACAAAAGTCATTTTAATCCTCAATTGATGTTCAGTATTGTCATGAACCCACAGGAGCAAAAAGAAACAGACCAGAGGAAACTTAGAAGTAAATTTATTACAAATATCAATGATAATTTAGTCTTTATATTTATTTACTTAATCTACCTTGTTTTGTTTGTGTGTGTGTGTGTGTGTGTGTGTGTGTGTGTGTCTGTGTCTGTGTCTGTGTGTGAGCAGGTGCCCAGGAATGCCTGCCAAGGTTCATGACCCAAGGTCAGAAGATAATTTTCAGGAGGTAACTCTCATTCCAACAGACATATTTCTGTAATTGAATTAAACGCATCAGACTGGGCAGCAAATATTTTTGTGTATAGATCCAACTCACTGGCCCAGAGATTATCCTGTGTTCATCTTAAAAGTATTAAAACATTTCAATTTTGCAGTTATCATATTTCAAGAAGAGTCTAAATTGGACTGATCTGTGTCTATATCCTTACCAAGTTTTTATATTTGGCTTTATAGTTGCCAGTCAAAGGTTTGGATTCAGTTAGATGTGTATAGTGTCAAAGAACTTTTGACTAAGGTCGCAAGTATAGCATATGCTTCAAATCCCAGGCACATAGTTTCATGACTGTGATGACAAGCACCCAATGTCTTAACCCTAACTGAATAATCAGAACAGACAATTTTATTTTTCAGTTCAGTAGCTACTTAACACTGAAATGTCTCTGTCTATCATTCAGCACTTGTGAAATAAAAATCATATTTTAGTTTGAATTTGTCTGTGATGCTTAGTATAAGAACTGAGATTCTATAATTACTAAGAATTTTATCACTCCTGAGATCAAAAAGTAGTCATTTATATTACTTAAAACAAATGATAAAAAGTTGTTCTTTCGAAAATACTCCATCCTTATGAAGTCTTAGAGATAGTTAGGACTTAAAATGAAACTTAAATTCAAATATGGTTTCTATACTTACTATCATAGCCACTTTAAGTGCTTTCTCGAAGTTTCACTTTCCTACCTATAACTAGAAATAACTTAGTATTTCTCTTATCTTCAACTAGAAAGGTCTTTCCAACTAAGTGCTGTAGAACCAACTTATTCTTATCCCCGACAAGTTTATAAATGAATGAGACTCAGACTAGTTATTTTACTTGACTTTGACAATTACTGGGGGTAACCCCTAATCCACTCATCTAACTGCTGGCCTGGCTACCTCCCCAGTGGCATATCCCAGATACTTCCTGTTTCTCCTAACTCTGAGCTCACTTCCTCTCCCCTCAGAGCAGCTTCCTGGCTTCCTTCCCTCTTTTGTTCTCCTTCTACCCTACTGTCCAACTCTCTCCTCACTCCACCAGTTAACTCAAAACCCCCCTCTAATCCCTGCAGTCATTGGCTACAGCTAATTTTATTTAACCAATAGTATAAAATCAACTGTCTTAGTCAGGGTTTCTATTCCTGCACAAAATATCATGACCAAGAAGCAAGTTGGGGAGGAAAAGTTTTATTCAGCTTATACTTCCACATTACTGTTCATCACCAAAGGAAGTCAGGACTGGAACTCACACAGGGTAGGAACCTGGAGGCATGAGCTGATGCAGAGGCCTTTGGGGTGCTGCTTACTGGATTGCTTTCCTTGTCTTGCTAAGCTTGCTTTCTTATAGAACCCAGGACTACCAGCCCAGGGATGGCACCACCCATAGTGGGCCATCCCAGCCTTGAACATTAATTGAGAAAATACCTTACAACTGGATCTCATGGAGGCATTTCCTCAAGGGAGTCTTTCTCTGTGATCACTCCAGTTTGTGTCACATTGACACAAAAAAACAGCCAGTACAACTGACCCCTTGTCAAGTTGACACATAAAAACATCACTATTAAGTCTCAAACCCTTACTTTCTTATTCATCCTTAAGATCTAAATAACTTTAAATGTCCCACAGTCTTTACAAATTCTTACATATTAAAATTTCAATCCCTTTAAAATATTCCATCTCTTTTGAAATTCCAAGTCTCTTAACTGTGAGCTTCACTAAAATACTTTATTACTTCAAGAGGGAAAAATATCAGTGCATTGTCACAATCAAAAGCAAAATCAAACTCTAACCTTTCAATATCTGGAATCCATTCACGATCCATCTTCTGAGCTCCCCAAGGACTTGGGTCACTTCTCCAGCTCTGCCCTTTGTAGCACACACCTTGTCTTCTAGGCTCTAGCTGCCTGTATTCCACTGTTGCTGCTGTTCTTGGTGGTCATCTCATTGTACTGGCATCTGCTGCAACTGGACTGCATTTTCACAAATAGCCTCACATAGGCTCTTCATGGTGTTAAGGCCTCAACTTCTCTGCATGACCCCTTCAGTCCTGGGCTTCCAACTGCCACTGAGGCTGCACCTTCACCAAGGGCCTCTCTTGGTCTCTCACAGTGCCCAGGCCTCAGCTGCTACTCCTTCATGTTTCAAAACCAGTACCACCTAGGTGACTCTTACACAACACCAAGTCCAGCTGCAGCACAACCCTGGGTGCCTCTGGAACATAACTTTTCTGTGCTCTCAGGAAACACTTCCCTGAAGATTTCACCTTAGTGATGCTGATCCCTCCTTAATCACTGCTAATTTCTTTGCTCTAGCTAACCAGCATCAATCGTTCCAGTAATGCAGAGGTTTCGCTTTAATAGTTCTGATTTCTTGTTAATCACAGCTGATTCTTCAGCCTCAGCTAACCAAAACCACAGAATCTTCACAACCAAAACAGCAACAGCCCTTTAATCTTTCCTCTGAAATTTCAAAAGCCAGGCCTCCATTGTTTGCACTGTTCTCAACATTATCTTCCAAGCTCCTACACAACCTCCCACAGAGCTCTTAACATCCCAATGGTTCAAAGTTCCAAAGTCCTTCCACAGTTCTCATGAAAATATGATCAGGCCATCACAGGAATACCACACTCCCAGTACCAATTTGTCTTAGTCAGGGTTTCCATTCCTGCACAAAACATCATGACCAAGAAGCAAGTTGGGGAGGAAAGGGTTTATGCAGTTTATACCTCCACATTACTGTTCATTACCAAAGGAAGGCAGGACTGGAACTCACACAGGGTAGGAACCTGGAGACAGGAGCTGATGCAGAAGCCAAGGACGAGTATTGCTTGTTTACTGGCGTACTTCCCCTGGCTTGCTCAGCTTGCTCTCTTATAGAACCCAGTACTACCAACTCAGGGATGGCACCACCCACAGTGGGCCCTCCCACCCTTGATCACTAATTATGAAAATGCTTTACAGCTGGATCTCATGGAGGCACTTCCTCAAGGGAGACTCTTTTCTCTGTCAAACACACACACACACACACACACACACACACACACACACACACACACACACACACACCCTTCAACCCCTTACAAACAAGATTTGCACAACAAAAGCTTGTAAAAGTGAGAATTCTCTCCTGGCCTAGATCTTTAGGTACAGAGTTAGCATTACAATACAACAGTACACCAGGGGCAGTTCTTTCTCTACCCACCCTGTATTTTGCCTATAGCTTTGTTTTAGATTGTAACATAATAACAATTCTAGTAGATTCTAGATATCTACTAGAAAAAAACAACTTTTTCTAGGGAAGGCAACTGGCCTTTCTATCCTGGCTATGTATGCCCATCAGCTTCTTACAATATCCTTCTGAATTCTCAAACAATCCATATTCTTTCCAGCCATTAATTCTGCTATTCACCATTTATCACTGAGCCCACAAGGAACATTGTAGATTGGGGTCCCCTTTGTGGTAACTTGACAATTCAGCTCCATTTCTGTACTTCAAGAATCCTACTGTGAAGTTCATTAGTGGTATACTCACTAGTATTTCCTGAGTCAGCATCTAGGAATGCCAGATATCAGGAACCCTTCCTGAGAAATTCTGGCAAGGACAGGAGTAGCCAAGTCTTTATTACCTCCTAGAGGAATGGATAATCATATTCTTGCATCAGAGCCTGTTATCAGTGTCATCACCTGCAATATTTCTGTGGTTACTTACTTAGAACAAGCTCCCTGAAGCCTGGTTTTGAGAACAGAAGGAACAGATCTGTGGATTCTTGGTGTTACATGTGGCTCCAGGACATGTGTGCTTCAGTCCTCCAACCAGGGACAGGTAGAATTGATTAGGATTGGGTTCAGAGAACATACGGTTAATCACTAAGTCTGACCAAGAAACTCTATAAATGTACAGGTAATTGGTATTTTTTTTGTAAGCAAATCCCCTGCTTATACCTGCTATGTAGGTTTGTACTTGCTAACTGAAAATAATAACTGATGTTGATTTAATCTAGCTTCCAATATCTCAATTGCAGTTATTTTCTATTATGCTGTTTGACTAGTCCAGGCTGACCTGCGTCTAAGATGTTTAGATACATTCTCTCCAGTGACTATCCCCAATCTATGTCACATCAGCATAAGCAAAGATAGAGATGAAGGAGTGGTGCTTGACTTCCTACTCACATCTCTTAAATAGAATACCGCTAATCTGAGTGTTTTAAATCTTGATTAATAATAATAATTTTTTGATTAGAGGGTAGAAGCTGTTTCAACCATATGCTTTTTGCTTCAGTTGATGTATAAAAAATTTTATTTCTGAATTTCACTATATTTGCTTGCATTTACATTAACTTTGATGGGTTTTTTGTTTGGTTGGTTGGTTTTTTTTTTTTTTTTTGGTCAAAACAATTTTATAGGACATTTTGTTAGCATTTTATCTGGATTTGTACTCTTTTGGTCACAATATGCATCTGTGGTATCTTAGCATTAAGAAACAAACAAACAAACAAATAAATAAACAAAAGTGTCCAAAAAGCAATAGCCACACTGGGCTTTACATTGTTAACAGGAAGCTCAGTTATCAACTACTTCCTTGTAGGGTACATTCATCCACTGAAAAATACAGTGGAAAAGTCAAAAGACATTACAGTTTATTTGAAAAGAAAAGGAGATTGGTCATCTACATAAGTAAAAATAGGAAGAATGAGCCAAGGACCAAGTGAATTTTAAAGTACAAAACATGGAACCTGCTTTCAGTGGGCAGTAAGATTTATTAAAAATGGTTAGATGTCACAGTGCTTCTACTGTAGTATGATTTATGACATGCCAATTCCATATTCACACAAATGCATGTGCATGGTGCATGCACGCACACATGCACACACACACACACACACACACACACACACACACACACACACACACACACACACACACAAGTGGTGGTGTTCCTCTATTTCAAAACCAAGGCTAAAAATAATTCAATCAATAGCAATGCTTTGAAAATGACAGATATTCCTTGATTTGGTCTCTAAACAAATGGGTTTCCTTAGCAGTTTCTTGGTTAACAATTGTTAGATAGATTCAATAACATACTAAAGAAAAGGACCCTAATGAATGAGACCTTACTGTAGGTAGAAGAACACCATCAATTGCTCTCTTAAACTTGAGAACACCTAGGCTTCTCCATCACCTAGCCACATGACTGCCCTGGAGATGGCCTCAAGCAAGGCTAATGAGATGATTTACTTTTCTTTTCCAGGAAGGCAACTTCTAGTGCCATCATTGGATGAATCCTCATCCATCCAGCTTCACTAAATTTGCCTGCTTTCCTGATTTACTCAGAAATGTATAGCCTTTCTTTTTTTCCTTCCTTTTATCCCTCGTTCTTGTTAGAATCACGGTTATTGTTGTTGTTGTTCTTGTTCTCTTGTTTTCCTCCTCCTCCTCCCTCTTCTCATTCTTGTTCTATTGTTGTCTTTTCCTTCTCTTCCTTCTCCTCCCTCCTATACCCTCTCCTCTTCAACATTTGTTCTTCTTCTCTTTCTTTCTTCTTTCTTTACTCCCATCCATCTTTCTTCCTTCCTTCCTTCCTTCCTTCCTTCCTTCCTTCCTTCCTTCCTTCCTTCCTTCCTTCCTTTCTTTCTTTCTTTCTTTCTTTCTTTCTTTCTTTCTTTCTTTCTTTCTTTCTTTCTTTCTTCTTCATCTGCCTTCTCATGGTAAGACTACTAGCTTGTCTGCCCTGTTGTTTTCTTTGTATCATCTAAAATTTGTCTTAAAGCTTTCTTCTGAGTCATTTTTGAGTAAAGACCCAATTTTCACAGTAATATATTGAATTTCCTAAAATTTCTTACAACAGAATGAGGCCAGAAATAAAGAAGCCATTGAAAGAAGAAATTTCAATATTTTTGGAAATATTTTACAATGTATCCAAATTCCTGATATAGATCTCTTTTTACTATAATAGAAGAGTTGCAGAGCCTCTGCCACCTCTACTTCCAAAGAATGTTACCTCATACTAGATATACTACCAGTATTAAATAAACCAATTCACTATGACCTAACTATGTCATCTTGAAAAAACATGGATGGGAAAAGATTGAATTGAATTCTATCTTGTTTACTTATTTAGTTGTTTATTTATATTTTTTGGTACTACCACACCCTGAGAAATTTGTCCTTTTAGTATATGCACCTACAGAGTGTATCCTTTTATTGATTAGTTAGTATATTCATGAATAGGCATGCACCCAGGGGAGGTTGCATTCTTGGTTGTCTCAATTATATTCAATGACCAAGAATTATTAAATAGGAAGACATAGTTCTCTTATGGACAATTTTCTCTGTACACACATGTATATATTTCATGTTTAAGTTTCCCATACTGTAAACTCCAGACATATAATGTATTTTATTTCAGATTTTTCTCTCATTAATTTAAAAGTAGTTCATGAGCACATAGTTAGGTCATAGTGTATTGATTTATTTAATACTGGTAGTATATCTAGTATGAGGTAACATTCTTTGGAAGTAGAGGTGCCAGAGGCTCTGCAACTCTTCTGCTATAGTAAAAAGGGATCTATATCAGGAGTCTGGATATATTAGTATCTTTATAGACCCAATTGTGTATGGGGGTGATTCTTTTTGGAAAATCTGGTTAACTACATACCAAAACAGGTATTATATAAAATATTAAATACCCCTTCCTATCATAGATAGACTACTATAAATTCTTTACTCTAGTTTCAGGAAGTAAAAAGGCATATTGTTGTTAGATAACTGAAATTAATAACCAAAAGTTGGTCTGCTTTATATTATCAGGGCATGTAAGCCATTTTGAATGATCTCTGATAAAATAATTCCCTCTTGAATAGATCATCCAAACAGTCTTCCTTCTTCTTTGTTATGTCACTTATACTTAATAAATCATGTCTACATTAAAATGAGAGAGTAGATCTGTTATCTGTAGGTAAGAACTTTGACTGAAAATATGAAAGGTTATCAATTCAAGTACCAGGGGAAATGATTATACATTTGATAGTGGAGAGAGGTTTCATTGGAATAATGATTAATTGTATTCTTGGGTATTAGCTTCAAGATTATTGTGACAAATATGTATATTAAAAATAGGAGATCAAAAAGCTCTCTGCTGTTGCTAGGAGAATTCAGGAGTTAACTCTCTTTTCACTAGTGTTAGAAATTTTATGTCAGTTATCTGGTAGATATTCTACCATTATACTTTTTATACTTTTAAATATTTACATCACACTATGTTTAGATACATATATTCCTTATTTGACATGAATATATCCAGTTTTTGTCTTCTTTATTTACCAAAACTGAAGGATGTAAAAAGAGATTAAGTACTCTTGTTAAAGGCGACTGAGCAGAATCAAGTAAACTCTAGACTGTAGAATGGATTACTAAGGAATACATTGAAGTTATAAAAAAAAAAAAAAATAGAAGAGAACATAGCTATGTAACTCTGCGTGTTTTTCCAGAGGTCTGTAGGCACCATGCACCAAGAACCTCAGGTAAACTCCTCTCTATCTCCAAATCTCTGCCTAGCAACTCTCTTGAAAGAACACCCAACAGGAGCAAACTGCACTCCATACTTTGGCTGAATTTCCCTCCACCCACCCCAACTCTGCCTGCTCTCTGAAACACAACATACCCAAGCTTATGGGAAACTATATATATATATATATATATATATATATATATATATATATATATTCACAAGTCACTAAGCCAACATCCACATCCCAACAAGACTGATCAGGAATTTTTGCCTCCTTTCTAAAGATGCCCCAACTTCTATGAGTTACAGTGTTATGTAGTCTCAAGGAAAACTTTTCAACCCTCTATCATTCATTACCCAAGCAAATGATACCAGGAATTCTTCTCAATATAGGAAATTTTTTGTTTGCTTGCTTCTGTAGTTAGTTCTTGGCATTTAGCTCCAGATAAAATTTATTTCTTGAGGCACCATCGATCTGTTGACTGATAAATAGGGTAACTCCTCCTTTAGTTCCTTTTATCCTCAGTTGATGAGAGCAATTGTTAGATTTTTTTTCTCATTAGTATAGTACTCAAGCATTCAAGATTCATTGCAACCATTGAGACTAAATATTTTTACTTGATAATAAGAAAGTACTATATAGGTATAAATTTGTACATATATATATATACACATATGTATGTCAGTATATATAAATATGCACAATTTGTATTCACATGCATGTATACACATACTTGCAGATGTCCATATGTACCCATATATCCCCTATAGACATACATATATTAGAAGTAGTATGTCTAAAATCTTGTAACTTTATAGATATTAGTACTTGGCAAAATAAATGAAAGACTTCTGATCATAATAATAGGATTTGTGGAGCTGTAAAGCTATATAAATTACTTCAGACCTACCCAGATTTTTTAAATGCACAGAACTTGCTCTACAAAATGTGAAACCCAGTACTTTTATGCCTCAAACCCAGGGATTCTAGAATCCACCAACTCCATTAATTTATGTATACTCTTGACCAATTATTTAACCAAGACTGTCTAGTACAACTTTAAGGAATTCTAACTCACCAAATCAGTAAGAAAGCTTCTCCTCCCTTCTTAAATTCTTGGATTAACTTCACACTTCTGAATCCCAAAGGGTGAAACTTATTGTTGAACTTATTGTTCAACTACAGTCTCTGCTCTAGGAAGCATTCAGAAAGACACATATTCCAAGGTTCTGAGGGATACTAATACTTTTGGGCATCCGTTGAAAGACTTCAAGAAGGCCTTAATGACCAGCTTTGATGAATGTGGATATTTGGAAGCTCCAGCATTATTTTACTTAATGATGCTGTCATGGTATATACAGCCAATCGCTGAAATTGGAAATGGACAAAGGATACCATTTCCAACCATGAGGAGACACCTGGGAGCCCATCTTCCTTTCACTAGGCTCTCATTGGGTACACAGAGTGTCCCTATATATGTATGGCGTTCTCAGTCTCACCTTGTCCTTCCATAGGTGTGACATTCTTATTCAGAACGCCATGTAGGTTCCTATATCACACATTTATAATCCACATGATGAGCAGCAAGGAGCCTAAAAAACAGAAGCAGACAAAGTGATTGTTCTGTCCTAGTTTATTTTACTTTTACAATATCTATGAACTTGACATGGACCAAGATGTGATTGAAAGAGGGATAAAGAGCCAACTTGGTTTATTTGCTCTCCCTCCTCTCTATTTTCTGTTCAAGCATTCCTATTCACCCTAGAAGTAAAAGATATTTTACATAAAACATTTATGCATGAAACACATGTACACTTGGGGAGGAATATCAGAGCCACTCCCAAAATACAGCCTTTGACCTGGAAACCTCAGGCTCAGTAGGCAACCATTTAAAAAACTACACTTTCCCTTGCTGGCTTTCTGCAAAGCTGCCTCAACAATTTTTTACAGCCTCCTAATAGATACCTTGCTTGAAATTGCTGTTTAAGTCAAAACTCTCAGATTCCTCTCAATGAATTGGGAGGTAATGCAGTTTTAATTTTAAGTCCAATTATATCTTGAGAGATGAATAGTACAGGGCAAATCCTTGCTTAGGGCCAAAAGGGGGTGATGAATCATTCACTTACATGATCAGATTGCTCTAAGCCCCTCTGGGCCTCTCAGAAAACAGAAAGGCGTAGTTAGAAACTGCCTCTTTGGTGAAAAATTAAATGGAAGGGAGAATCAGGGTAGATGTTGCTGGTATAAGACAGGATATTTAAGCTTTGCTGCCGGGAAGTAAAAGTTCCATGGCTCACCACCACAAAAAGCCTTATTCTTGTTCATACTTCTTGTCAGCTCAGCTCTTTAAGGGATCCTTCCCATTACAGTTATTTAAGCAACCACTGTCAGTGACTCCAGTTTGATACAAACTCTCAGATTATTACTATGCAGGGAGAGAGATGTAGTGAGTATCACGTACGATTCTGTTCATAATTTATAGATCACTATCCGTTTTCATAGACAGAGCAGTGGGCTTTTGCATGGTTTCCCAAAAGGGAGAACAAGAAATCACAGAGGAAATATGATCATTGATTGCTTCGATATGCGCGGCCCTGGCTTCCTGTTTTTCCGTGCATGTCTCATTAGGAATGGAGATGAAGGCAAATGTGATACGTATTAAGGAATCACTAGGTATCAAGTGTGGCTACGTCCATGAGGATTTAAAACTTTCAGTTTAGTGGGAATGAGGAGATAGCTCAATCAAGTGTTTGTCCTTTTAAACATGAAGACCTGGATTGGATTCCTCAGATTCCATGTAATAGTCATGGTGGTATACACTTGCAATCCCAACATTGGAGAGGAAGAAACAGGCAATCCCCCAGGGTATACTGGGCAGCCAGTCCAGATTGCTTGGGGATTTTCAGACCAGTGGAAGAACCTTATTCATAAAAACCAAACTAAATTACAAACGAAAAATGGTAGAAAATATTTAAGAGATGACACCTTGGGTTGCCTTCTGGTCTTCACACGGATGCATATATTTGAGTAATCCAGACATAGATACACCTGCCCAGACATGGACTTGCATGAACTTATACATACACAAATAAAATAAAAGTCTCAACGGACAGCTAGCTCAGTGGTAGAGTTCTTATCTGCTGTATGAAAGGGCAGGAGTTCAATGACCAGCATCACAAAAATGCATCCATAGATCAAGCTTGTCATGCAGTTCTAATCCCAGCACTTGGGAGGCAGAAAAAGTATTCTAGTTGATGACACACTAGGATCCACAATGAGACACACACACACAAATGAATGTTATCAATGATTTGATATTTGTATTTCTTATTTTATATTTGCAATGAATCATAGAAGCCAAAACCTTTTTCTGAGATCACACTCACTCCTATAAAAGTTGTCAAAATCAAAATTACTTGTGTCTTGGCATAATCAATAAAGAAAAAAAATCAAACCAGGGAGGTTTGAAAGAGCATATCCCACAAATATATTTTTGATAATTAGAGATACATATAAAAAACACTATGAGTACTACAGCCTTTCATGAATCTCATTATAACTGTATAAAAAACCATCACTTCTGCAGGGATATATGATCAATGCCTACCCGTTGTCTCTTAGACTGACACCATTGCTTATTTTTAAAAAATCATCTTAGCCAAGGATTTATGTTTCAGAATATCTTACCTGTTTCTTCTCTTTTTACATGTATATTTAACCTGACTCATACATATCCTCATTACTTTGTACATTCATTCTTCTCTAAGTGCCATAATTCTTTTTGAGACATTTTATGAGAGTATTAATTAGGTCAATATAGCTGAGGAGTATAATCAGGAATCTTGCCCAGAAATGTCATGTCCCAAAGCCTGTATCTTCTCACCTCTCAGTGCTGCATAATGACCTGGCAGATGTCTTGATAAATTTTATAAACCACAGTTCTAATTGGAGGGGCTTTGAGGTTGTACTCAGAGAGGGTATCATGTGAATGACCAGACAAGTTAGGCAAGAAAGTCATTTGGATATAAATAGGTTAGCCCAAAGTAGCCCGAGTGAGCATACTTGTAAGAATAGCATCTTACATTGATTGTGTGGTTCCCGGTAACAACTTCAAGGTGTATAACACCTCATATAATTCACTATATACCTCTGAGGGATATTCAAGTTTTAGGGTTCTAATCTTCTAGAATTATGATCTGAATTCTTGTCTTAAGAATTCTTAAGGATTATACTTTTCAACATATACAATGAGAAGATATTTATACTTTCTACATACTCTTATTTTGAAGTAAATTTACAAAAATTAAATTGGATATGAGGTATGAAGTTCTTAAAACATATTATATGCTAAATAAAGATGGGGAGAGATGGTATAAGAAATAGTCTTTAAAGCAAGATGCAGATTAGAGTCAATTCCTCGTTGTTTGGGTATAGAGAAATTACAGATAGCAGAGATTTAGAAAGTGAAGTTATAAATATGAAGAAAACCAAAATAGATTAGGAGGACAAGCAGTCTGTTGTAAAGTAAGATTGAGAGTTCATTCTTCAAGGAGGATGGGTAATATACAAGATGTTGTGTGACCTGTGCATTGCTCTAGAGGGATAGTGTCAAATACAACAACTTCAGTTTGTTGTTATCGGCAGTTATGAAATGATAATGTGTATATGTGTACAAAGTTCATGAGTTGGAAACATAATCCTTAGTGCAACAGGGTTGGAAGGTGGAGGCTGATCGGAGGTACCCAGATCATTTAGGCTTCATTTGCATGGGAAGAGTTGTGCCCTCTCTTCTGTTTGTTATGTTATATGGAACCACAGCATTTTTTCCTTTTCTGTTCTTCTGACTTTCTGACTATATAACCAGAAGATGATAGCACCTTGTCCTTCATGGCCCCCAGAACTGTACAATATGTATGTATCCTTCATAGATTAGAGTCTGAGATTTCTGAAAATCGCAGTTCAAAATAGGCTAAGACAAAGTAATTTTGAGAGAATCTTCTTCCAAATTCTCTGTAGGTCTTCAAGAGTACCACTATACAACAAGCAACTCCCTCTTCCTCTTTGGTCTACCTAATTACTATGGCCTGTATGTTCAATATCTTGCTTGCTTGGGCACATCTTAATCCCTCTTTGTGAAATGCGATGTTCTAAAACTAGTTTTCTATGCCCAGTAAATGTATAACATGTACCCTGGAGGTTGTCCACTGTTTGAACATACCTCAGGCTATTGTGAAAAGCCTGTGGGGAAACTTGCATACTGGATTCCCTACATTCTGAATTTCTCTGAGGAACATTGAAAGCCATGGTATGTCACTTCTGCTCTAGTTTTCTGTACCAGATTGGAAGGTGTGTGGAAACAGTTCCCGGGTGAGTAGGAGAGTGGGGAAGAGCAGGAAGCTGCTGATTGGGCAGAAGAAGAGCAAGTCACCAGGCAAACTCTTTGTTCATCTCAGAGCTGAGACAGAGGGAAGATGGTGAGGTTTGAAGTATCGTGGGGGACTGTAGTGATACTGATGTTAAAGGTGGAAACATTAAGAATAGGAAGGTAGGTTCTAGGATCAGAAGTCGTTCTCATGGAAAAGAACCTCTGGAGACTAAGTGGTTGTGGGTGAGAGTGGCTGCTGTCTTGAGGGATTCCCCACTGATAGACAAGCTCCTGGTACTCACAACAGAGGATATAGTGAACAAAGTATTCAGGGAAATAGCAAGATAAGACCATCCAAGGATTATAGATGGTGCAACAAAGGAAATGCAGTTAATGTTTTTGGACCTAGATGTTCTGTTTGAACATTCATTTGTTCAGACAGACAGGAAGGAAGGAAGGAAGGAAGGAAGGAAGGAAGGAAGGAAGGAAGGAAGAAAGAAAGAAAGAAAGAAAGAAAGAAAGAAAGAAAGAAAGAAAGAAAGAAAGAAAGAAAGAAAGAAAGATCTTTAAAACAAACCATGATTTCATCATAGAGAGTGAAGTTTGGAGTTACCATCAACAGTGAGCATCTGGACTCTGGAGGGATGACTCCCTCAAGCCATTATACCTGACAGCCTTATTTGCTTTGGCAATGCTCCTTCATATCACTTGGCTTCCTTATATATGCTAGGGACAAATCATCAATTAGTTGGTTCAGGCTCTGAGGACTGGTAGCTCAATACCAAGGTGTGTTGAAGCTGTTGATCCTGAATCATCGAATACTACAGTAATAAACATGCTAGAGGCCTTTATAGACCCTCCACCTCTCCATTTTTTGTGACAATTGTCATGCATCCCTGGGTAATCTGAACATCTGCATGAAGCTACCTCCTTCATGTCATTTCCCATACTCTATCAGATTACCAGGAGCTAGGGAGAATTGCAGCTGAGCCGGAGTCAGATGGACAAGGTGTGTGATTTATGTAGAGATGGAGTAATAGGCATGGATTTTAAAATTTGATGTAGAGCTGAAGAAATTCAATAAAAAGTGGGTCTACAGAGGCACGTTTTACTGTGTGCGAATGTTTTCATAAACACCTCTGAAGAGATAATACTGTACAGGTGAGTGTAATAAAAAAGGATTTTCCTTTTCATTCCTGCCAGTCTGGCCCGTTCACAAATTCTCTGATGAGAGAGAAATATGGGCTTATTGGGACTGTTCTTTCTTGCTTATCTCGTTTCCTTTTTCAACCTTTTTAATCTTGCTCCCCCGCCTTTCAGATTTTATTGAATTTTTGCAAGAGAAAAGAATTTTGCTAGAAAGGCTTTTCCTAGAAAGAGCATGTTAACCTAAATTGCTGACAAATGCGCACCTCTGCAAGTGCATAAGGACTCACCTGCAGCTAGGGTGCAGCATCCTAATGAACCCAGCTGTCTCAGGGGAAGCAAGAAAAAGGCATAGAGAAAGCTATGCATGTGTTAGAGGAGGCAATTACCCTGGAAAATGTGTAGTACTAAAGGTTCTTGGGAAAACATACTGGTTTTGGAGATGGGTATACCTGATGTTAATGCCCGATTCAGCTTTCAACTGTCTCTGACTTCCCCCAGATCCTAGCTTTTTACAACCCCGATTTGACGTGAAATCTTAGTTTGTTCCTTTACGGGATAATTGGAAGAATAAATACAGTGAGAGCAAGCGTATTATTGTATTGGTGTCACAGTCTATATAATCTCAGTTTCCTAATTTTCCAAAACAATAAATAAAATAAAATGGTAAAGGGCTAGACCTTTATATTGGCCTGGGTTTTGGACAACAAAGGAATAATTAAAATGGAGATGAAGCCTCTTCTCTTCCCATAGTACTCTCTCTTTCTATATGTTCCATCTGCTCTCTGGTCTTTATCCTTTCCTTATTTCACTTAAAACTGTGTGTGTGTGTGTGTGTGTGTGTGTGTGTGTGTGTGTGTGTGTGTGTGTGTGTGTGTGTGTTGTGAGAGAGAGAGAGAGACGGAGATAGAGACAGGAGAGAGAGATGAAAGAGATGAGAGAGACATAGAGACAGAGACAGAGAGGAGAGAGAGAGAGAGAGGTGAGATTAAGGGACAACATTAAAGGACAAGACAGCATGTGGATGGGAGAGAGAGCGATGAATAAGAACAAGATTAGTGACATACAAGTTGAAAATGGCCACAATGATGCCCACTACTTTACAGACTAAATTTAAAATTAAGTTCATCAGAAACAAAATGCCTTTTTAAATTGAACTGAATACCTGTTGGAATTAATATTCTAAAATATTTATATTTTATCTGGGTAAATCACCATAAAAATACAATTTTATTTTATTTTTTTTACTTTTTGAGATTCTAATATAATTGCATCTTCTTCCCATTCCCTCTCCTCCCTCCAAATCCTCCTGAACACAGCCATCCTCCTGGCAGGGTTATTTAAAATAGTTTCTTTGGATTTATCATGTCTTCTAATTCCTATTGACTCTTCTACTTCACTCAATCGTGGCTTCTGTTTCCCCTCTGCAGGTATGTCTCCTGTTCTGTTCTCCAGCTGTATCTGCGAAGAAGGAAACAGAAATCCTATGTGAATGTATTTAGCACTACCCCTCCACACCTACTTCCTGTCATGTATAATTACCAGAGTTTCGTTGAGGAATAAATGCAAGGTTTGAGCTTATCCACTACAAAACTTAAGAAAAAAAAGTTTTAGAGTGATAACATATTGGGTCAGAGTTTTAACAACATGAATTGTAAACAATTACAAAAAAATTATTTCCTCTCCATTCTGAAGTCAATTATATAGTTTATCGGTTATTAGTGAGATCTAGATAAGATCTTCTATACTCCACCATACCACTGACATCATTTCTCTCAAATTGCTGCTTTTATTGGCATGCTAGCCCACTCCCCTTCTCTATGTTTTTAGCCTCTATACACTTAACTAACTAGGTTGATTTTTCTTAGAAAAAGGTCTTCATCTTCTATTGAAGTTCACACAGTGATCAGAAAAGGGAACCTCAGTATGAATGAAGTAGCTACTTAGATTTCTGAAGACATTAATTTCCCTTTAATGGTTTCTAGGTACCTTGCCAACACATCAAAGGGTGTTTAATTTTCTTTTATGAAGTTTTCATTGAGCATTATACACAATGAACTACAATCTAAGTCTGGTGTTTCTGATTACCCTGCTAATGTATTATTCAGATCTCTTCTTATCCTAGTCAAGCTTACTGAGGTTTCCTTTATTGTATTACCAATTACCACCTGTACCAGCTGAAAAATTTTATATTGTTCCATTTTATCCAATAATGCTACTCATTAGACACTTTAAAAGAAAAGCTGCTAAAGAAATGATTGAAACTCCCTGGAAAATTGAGTTTAAATTAATTTTCTAAACAAATATATATTTAAAATATTAAGTCTACAATAGAGAAACCCAGATACTACTACCACTCGCTTTCTGATTAAGAGGCAGCCAAACTTCTACTATAGTTTACTAATCTGCCCACATGTTTACCAGGTGAAGAATGTCAGGAATTTACTTCTATACGGTACCTAATTTTCTCTCTTTCTTTCTTTTTAAATTTGTAATGTAGTTTATTTCTGAGAATGGCTTCAACCCATACACCATCAATCATTCTTTAATTTTTATTGCTGTGATTAAATCTTCACAACTTTGATGCCATCTACCAGTTTTAAATTTCAATTTACAAAAGGTTAATATTATTGTCATCAATAATATCTTCTTGGAATCACAAGGTTAGATATAAATTTTAAATTGTCTTTCCAATTTTTAATTTCATATTTCTTTTTTGTTTGTTTTTTTGACACTTCATTTATGTTTCAAATGTTTCCCCCTTTCCAGATCTCCCCTCCCCGTCCCCTGCCTCTATGAGGGTATCCCCCCTCACACCCACACACTCACTCTCTTCTTTCCTCCTTGGCATTCCCCTGTACTGGGGCATCTAACACCCTCAGGCCCAAAGGCCTCTCCTCCCCTGAGTAGTACTCCATTGTGTAAATGCACCACATTTTCTGTATCCATTCCTCTGTTGAGGGACATCTGAGTTCTTTCCAGCTTCTGGCTATTATAAATATGGCTGCTATGAACATAGTGGAGCATGTGTCTTTATTACATATTGGAGCATTTTCTGGGTATATGTCTAGGAGTGGAGTAGCTGGATCCTCAGGTAGTATTATGTTCATTTTTCTGAGGGTCCGCCAAACTGATTTCCAGAGCGGTTGTACCAGCTTGCAGTCCCACCAACAGTGGAGGAGTGTTCTTCTTTCTCCACATCCTCACCAGCATCTGCTGTCACCTGAGTATTTGATCTTAGCCATTCTGATTGGTATGAGGTGGAATCTCAGATTTGTTTTGATTTGCATTTCCCTGATGACTAAGGACGTTGAACATTTCTTTAGGTGCTTCTCAGCCCTACAAGTTTCCTCAGTTGGGAATTCTATGTTTAGCTCTGTTCCCCGTTTTTGATAGGGTTATTTGGTTCTCTGGAGTCTAACTTCTTGAGTTCTTTGTATATATTGGATATTAGCCCTCTATTGGATGTAGGATTGGTAAAGATCTTTTCCCAATTTGTTGGTTGCCATTTTGTACTATTTACAGTGTCCTTTGCCTTACAGAAGCTTTGCAATTTCATGAGATCCCATTTGTCGATTCTTGATTCAGAGCATAAGCCATTGGTGTTCTGTTCAGGAACTTTTCCCCGTACCCATGTGTTCGAGACTTTTCCCCTTTTTCTCTTCTATTAGATTTAGTGTATCTGGTTTTATGTGGAGATCCTTGATCCACTTGGACTTGAGCTTTGTACAGGGAGATAGGAATGGATCAATTTGCATTTTTCTACATGTAGACTGCCAGTTGAACCAGCACCACTTGTTGAAAATGATTTCTTTTTTCTACTGGGAAGTTTTAGCTCCTTTGTCGAAAATCAAGTGACAGTAGGTGTGTGGGTTATTTCTGGGTCTTCAGTACTATGCCATTGATCTACCTGCCTGTCGCTGTACCAATACCATGCAGTTTTTATCACTACTGCTCTGTAGTACAGCTTGAGATCAGGGATGCTGATTCCCCCAGAAGTTCTTTTGTTGTTGAGAATAGCTTTTGCTATCCTGGGTTTTTTGTTGTTCCAAATGAATTTGAGAATTGCTCTAAGTCTATGAAGAATTGAGTTGGAATTTTGATGGGGATTGCATTGAATCTATAGATTGCTTTCGGCAGAATGGCAATTTTAACTATATTAATCCTGGCAATCCATGAGCATGCTCCAAGATCTTTTATCTTCTGAGGTCTTCTTTGATTTCTTTCTTCAGAGACTTGAGTTCTTGTCATACAGATCTTTCACTTGCTTGGTTAGAGTCACCCCAAGATACTTTATATTGTTTATGACAATTGTGAAGGGTGTCATTTCCCTAATTTCTTTCTCAGCCTGTTTATCCTTTGAGTATAGGAAGGCTACTGATTTGCTTGAGTTAATTTTGTATCCGGCCACTTTGCTGAAGTTGTTTATCAGCTGTAGCAGATCTCTGGTGGAGTTTTTCAGGTCACTTAAGTATACCATCATATCATTTGCAAATAGTGATATTTTGAGTCTTGCTTTTCTGGTGTGTTGGGGTATCCAGTGCTTGTTGTGGTGGGAGAGTTGAGTTCTGATATCGCCAAGTAGCCTTGGTTTCTATTCCTTATGTTCTTGCCCTTGCCTTTCGCCATCTGGTTATCTCTGGTGTTAGCTTGTCTTATTCTCTCTGACTGTGTCTTGTCCTTCCTGCAAGCCTTGGTGTCAATACTCCTTGAAGATCAGTTCCCTCTGAGAGGAATTTGGGTTTGGAGCACTGTGGCACAGGGTTAGCTCTGGGGTGCAGTCAGAAACCAGAAGGATCTAGTCCCCAGCTGTCCCTTGGTTCCTGTGTCCTAATGACTCTGCAAGGGTCCCTCTTGATCCAGTGAATTTTAACAGAAGTGGTGGTCTTGCCTGTGCTTTAAGGTGTATCAGCACTCCTGGGATACCAGCTCTCTCCTGGCACTATTTGAGTATGGAGCCCTGGTGGCCCAGGCAGAGGTCTCCCGCCACAGATGGTACCTAATTTTCAGATGGGGTAGGATGTATTAGTATAATTATTGTCAACTTGCAATGTCCAAACCTCCCAATGGTGGTATTGCATTGTGCTTTCCAGTTTTTAATGCAGACCACATGACAAAGACTTCATTGTTTCTCTTTCTGGTGTTTTTATCTTAGTACATGGTTTCCATAGAACTGTGCTACTTTCTCAGCTTATAAAATGATCTAGGCTTGGTCTGCATTCAAGAAGAAATTATAGGATTATATAAGGACCAAACAACTCAGTTTTTGACATGACCATAGCCGATATCTATGAAAACCACATGAGCTGGCAGAACTGCATGGTGTTTTTCTCCCTCCCTCCGTTCTTCCCTCTATTCCTTGCTCCCTTTCTTCCTGTTTTCTCTCATTGTATTAATCCTCTCTTTTTCTCCTTTCTTTTTCCTTTTCCTGCACTTCTCCTTTCCTTTTCACTTCCTCCATCTCTGCTCCTTGCTTCTCTCCATCCTTTTTCCATCCTCCCTCCTTTCTCTCTTTTTCCTCCTCTAATTCATCCTCTATCCTCTTCCTCTACTCATCTTATAAATAAATTGAGTATAGAATAACAACACAAAATAGAACAAAAATGTATCTTTTTTTTCTAGATAACCAATATCCAGGCAGCCAAGTGATTGATTTTTCTTAGAAAACTTGAGATAGTGCACTAAGAAATGCAAAAATGTTACAAAATATTTTGGTGTATTAAATGCCCTTTTAAAAGCTTATTCTTCACTCATATAGTACATCCTGAAAGCACTTTCCCTTTCCTCCTGTTCTTCCAATACCCCCTCTAACTATCTACCTACTCCTTCACATCCAATCCATATCCTTTCAATAAAGAGAAGGTGTCCTAGAGATATCAATCAAAGATGGCATATCAAGTTACAATAAGACTAGGTACATCCACTCATATTAAGACTGGATGAGTGGTGGCGCACACCTTTAATCCCAGTACTTGGGAGGCAGAGGCAAGCGGATTTCTGAGTTCGAGGCCAGCCTGGTCTACAGAGTGAGTTCCAGGACAGCCAGGGCTACACAGAGAAACCCTGTCTCGAAAAACCAAAAAAAAAAAAAAAAAAAAAAAGACTGGATGAGGTAACTTGGTAATAAGAAAAACGTCCAAAACAGCAGGCAAAAGAGTTCAAGACAGCTCCTGTTCTCACTATTAGGTGACCCACAAGAACACTGACTACACAACCATAACATCTATGCAGAGAGCCTAGCTCTGACCCATACAGACTCTCTGGTTGTTGTTTTAGTGTCTGTGAGCCCCTATGAGTCCTGGTTAGTTAATTCTGTGGGACACTTTGTTGTAGTGTTTTTGACCCCTCTGGGTACTGTAATTCATCCTTACTGTTTTCTGCAGGATACCCATAGCTCTGCCTCATGTTTGGCTATTTGTCTTACTATCTGTTCTCATTAGTATCTAGAAGAAGCCTCTGTGATAATGATTATGCTAGGCTCCAGTCTACTGGTATAGCAAAGTATCATTAAAAATCATTTCTTTGACTTTTTCTTTTTTCTTTTTCTTTTCCTGATTCTGTTTGATTCTAGATGGAATGGAATCAGGAAGAAGCAGGTAGAGGTAGGATGGATGGAGACAGTACTGGAATAGATGATTGGAATTAGGTGACATTTCAGGGCCGAGGTAGAAATGTAGTTCAATCTACGAGAATGTAGTGGGAATCTACGAGAATGATTCTAGAGAGAATTCCTAGTAATATTGGATACAAAGCCTGAACAGGCCATATTCTGTAACCACACAAGACTTCCAAGAGAGGGATTAGAACATCAACCCAGCCATAAAACCTAAACCTTCAACCTACAAGATGTGCTGGGGAAAGTTGATGTAGAAATTGTGGGCGTGGACAACCAATGATTTTTCCAACTTGAGACCCATGCCATGAAAGTTAGCTCATCACTGATACTGCCTAGAAGGCCAGGACCTAGAGGATGAGTAACCCAGAAGCCTAGGATAACATTTTATTTTTGATCAAATGTTGAAGAGATAGTATGTACCATATGACATAAAGATAATTAGGAACTGTGACTGCCATACAAGTATAGGATGTCATGGTTCCTTTGTTCATTTGTGTAGCAATGTCAAAATACTACAGACTGCACTTCTTAAAGAAGGAAGACCAAAGCGTGGATGCTTCAGTCCTTCTTAGAAGGGGGAACAAAATACTCACGGGAGAAAATATGGAGATAAAGTGTGGAACAGAGACTGAAGGAAAGGCCATCCAGAGATTGCCCCACCTGGGGATATATCCCATATACATACACCAAATGCAGACACTATTGCAGATGCCAAGAAGTGCTTGCTGACAGGAGCCTGCTATAGCTCTTCCAAAGCCTGGCAAATACAGAAGTGAATGTTCGCAGCCAACAAATAGAGGAGTTAGAGAAAAGACTGAAGGAGCTGAAGGGGTTTGCATCCCATAGGAAGAACAACATCAACCAACCAGACCCCTCAGAGCTCTCAGGAAGTAAACCACTAATCAAAGAGTATACATGGAGAGTCCTATGGCTCCAACTGCATATGTAGCAGAGGATGGACTTGTTGGATGTCAATGGGAGGAGATGCCCTTGGTCTTGGGAAGGCTTGATGCCACAATGTAGGGGAATGCCAGGGCGGGGAGGTGGGAGTGGGTGGGCAGGTGGGTGAGCACCCTCATAGAAGCAGGAGGAGGGAGGATGGGATAGCGGTTTTGGGAGGGGAAACCATGAAAGGGGATAACATTTGAAATGTAAATAAATAAAATATCCAATAAAAAAGAAAAGAGAAGAAAAAATACTACAGACTAAAAAACTTAAAATGAAGGGAATATCTTTTTATCAAAAATTTCTGGAGGCTGAGAGTAGATCCAAGGAACCATTGACTTTGGTGTCTGCTGTGGGGCTAGATATCTCATTCATAACATGGGGACATGTTTTCAGATACTACAAGGGCAGGAAGGGCAGGACATGGTAAAAATGAGAAAAGGGAGCCAAATACCTGCTTTAAAGTGCATTAATGCCATGTGTAGAAAGGATGTCTTAGTCTATCACATTATTAAAGGTTCCATGTCTTAAAAAAGCAAAACTAAAACCACCAAAACAAGAAATCAAAAGAAGACATGTCAGCAACATCTGATTTTTTTCTTCCCTTCATGTGTTTGTGGGTACAGTGCATGCTTCTGTGTGTGTCCACATGTGTGTGAGTACATGTGTTTGGGGGGGGGTGTGGTATAAGTATACCCATGCTGCATGTGGAGGCCTAAGGTTAATATTGAGAATATTTCTTGACTTCTCTTCTACCTACTTCTTTTGAGATGGGATCTCTTGATCAAGCTCACCTTTATGTCTTACCTGGACTCACTTCTCTGTTGGGGATGGGGTCATAGGCAAGCTACCACACCCATTTGCATTTCCATGGGTTCTGGGGGATCCAAACCCTGGTCCATTTTCTTGGGGGGGCAAATGCTTTAATCATCAAGCAACCTCCAGAACCCAGCAATTAAATTTTGGAAGGAACAATTTCAAACTGGGGCATTCAAATTGGCAAAAGTTCATTTGAACACAAAGCTCTCATTCCTTAGATCTTGTTAGGTGTCAGATTCTATTATCATATCAGATTACAAAACTATACTCTTTCAACTGTGAGTAATCTTTTACATATAAAAGGAAGACTTATTTATAGCTAACAGTTTTTTCTTGAATAATACTAAAAATTCATTTTTTCTTAAAAGATATCTTCTTAAAAAACAAAAACAAAGAAACAATAAACAAGCAAATGAACAAAGACAAATGAATGGACAAACAAAAGCATTACTAAGCATGAGTACCATGGATAATACTGTTCACATTGCATTTTGCATCCTTTGACATGATAGACTGGAAGAGATTATCAGGGGACGGTTGGTTGATTAAGTCTGTTTTCTTATGATCTGTTTAGTGTGTTTATTTATCAACTGCTTATACATCTGCAGATATTTGGGTACAAAGGCTTTCTGCCTGCAGTAAGATTGTGTTGTTCTCCTAAGGCTACACAGCTCTGTTCCGTACTTTGTGAGGATAAATGCAAACTGTAGCAAAGGAAGTCAATCCAGAGTGCTGTACATCATGATACCCAACATCTCCTCAGACGTAGACTGCAGCAACAACAATGTTTTTGGTCTCCATATAGAGGTCCCAAATTTTCTAAATTAGTTCTCATTGGACACCAGTTCTAGTTTGAGTTTTTATGTCATGGTGACACATTCAGTAACTCAGAGGGAATCCAGACCATTTGTGTAGCCTATACAGCAAGGCTTGTCCCAGTCCTGAAAATCTGCAGACTGTGGAATTAGGATAATACTTGAAATATGCACTAAATATAAAATTAAAGGATACTACCATTTTTGTTATATTTTTATTATTCAAAACTATTTTTAAATTTAAATATATTTTGATTATATTCTTCCCTGCTCCCAAGTCCTTCCAGATACTCTGTCACTTCATACCCAACATTAAGTTCTTTCTCAAAAAAACAAAGAAAATCCTAAATAACAACAAATTCCCCAACACCATGAAACACAAACACCATAACACATAATAAAAACACCAAGAAACAAAACAACACATAAGCAGAAACAAACAAATTACTATCAACAAAAACCCTATCAACCAGTAGCCAAATAAAAACATAAAACAACAGCAACAAAAACCTGTGGAGTCCATTACATGTTCTTCAATTACTCCTGAACATTAGACCTACTTTGGAGCAGTTGATGATACACCTAGTGTCTCTCCACTGGATGAAACAGAATTTTGTTCTATACCAGCAGGTATAAATGCCAGTTCAGTTGTTAACCTTTACCATAGTGGCTAGGTTTTCTTTCATTCATTCATTCATTCATTCATTCATTCATTCATTCATTCACTCATTCATTCATTTAAAGAAGGCATAGAGGTATCCCCATTTTAAGCATAATCGGGATAAGCAAAACAGGGAAAATGAACTCAGTCACAGAAAGTACCAAGGGAGGTGAAACAAGTTCATTCTATAGGGTTTTCTTGGCTAATTTTCTTATTGTTGTTTCAAAATACTTAACAGAGGCACTTTAAGTGATTGAAGGGTCATTCTGCACCAGAATGACACAGTCCATTATGGGAGGAAAAGCATGACAGTTGACACAAGTCAATCTGTGACAGCAAAGAATTTGATGAGAATTGCTGGTATCTTTGTCAATCAGACATTAGGGAGCCTGGTCCTGAAGCCGGACCAGGTTATAAACCTCAAAGTCCAACCATATTGGCCTATGTCCTATAGATGCTACAGTCTTTCAAAATGGCACTGCTATCAGCGGATTAACCATTCAAGCACATGAACCTGTGAGGGGCTTCTCACAGTCAAATCAGAATGAGATTCCTTGGTGACCAGCCACAAGCGAAACAGAAGATTCAGAGGATGATTGTGTAGAAAAACATTGAATATTGAGTATATTCTGGAAATTAGGAAGTATATTTGTAAGCTGGTCTCTCTGCCTACAACTCTGTGTTCTGAGAGAAGCTTCATCTGGCTATACTGAAACTTAGCACAGCACATGCCAGGAAGGAAATGGAATCCTTAAAGAAAGTGTCCATTTGTACTGGGATGTATTTTTAGAACACTACCATTAAAGGGGACCAGGCTTTACCAGTTTTGAAGACTCAGGTTTCACCTCAGTTCTTATATCTCTCAACACTGAGTCTTCAATGAAATTAGTTCTAGTAGTAAGAAGTTATTACTATTAGATAATGATCTAAGTTATTTCATACACTAACACTAATTTTTCATAAAGTTCCTTTCAATCCATTGTGATTGGCATTTCTACTTCAAAATAATGAAAGCAAAACCAGAAAACTTACGGCTATACACCTTGATCCAAAGTAGCTCAATTCCAGAGACTGGCCTTAACCCAAGCTTCAACACCACCCAGTCAACTTCAAATTTCTCAAGGGCAGAAGGAGTCAGCTTCTCTGGCAAGAGACTGCAGATGTGACTCATTGTCAGGCCTACTGCAAGTGTTCTAGCTCACTGCCTGTTAAATCATGATTACCTTTAAGTGATGATCTGTACCATTGCATGTTTTGGTTGCAAGGGACAGAATGCAACTTCATTTCAGTGAAGTAGAAAAGGATCTTAGGAAAACATTTTCTCTTACTTGACAAAATTACAGTGTAATTCACTACCCTGCCACTCAAGGAAGTGGGTCCTAGAAGAAGTTGGTTGTGCTGGGGTCATCTGAGGAGAATACCATCTAGAAACTTATTTATTAAGCTCATGTGAACCATTCTAATATGGCTTCTTTAACAAATATACCCTAGTAGACAAAAACATCATTCTCTCCTTTCTTTCTCTCTCTCTCTCTCTCTCTCTCTCTCTCTCTCTCTCTCTCTCTCTCTCTCTCAGAAATTCCAACCTACTCTACTGTCATGGTGGCCACTTCTAGATAATAGGTCTTGTGCATGAAGCATGAAATGTTCACATCTGGATCCTATGGCAACACATGTTAGAAAGGAAAGACATCTTCTGCCTTGCAGTTGTCTTTTATAGTAGGGGTCCTCTTGTTCCCCTACTAAGTCATTAGTGATGAGATGTCAGAACCCTTCCAAAAGGAACTGGCACAGGTGTGTATACATCCACACAGACACACACACACACAGAGATACACACACACACACACACACACACACACACACACACAGGCATACACACACAACCAAGAAACAAAGTAGCAAATCCGTACAGAACAGCAGTGACATCATGGCTTTGAGGGTCTGATGTAATTCTATTCCCATCAAGTTTGAGGCTATTGTTGGTGCAAGGTCTCATCTGTGACTTTGTTGTTTCCAGCATTTTATCCTGACACAGAAGTCCTGAGGGATCAATTGTGATTTGTATTCTATGTGGGCGGGGTTGACATTTTTTGAACTTAATGGTAGCATTACTTTAAGCCATCTGATCCTGCCAACATTTGATTGTTTTGACGTACATTAATGGCAATTACGTAATTAGACAACGCATTTAAAATGTGAGTGTAAGTTATCCTGAAATAACTGGTTTTTAGATCGTTCCAGTTATGAGGACAACAGGGTATCAAATCTTAATCATCTCTGGACTTCGACACTGATATTCAGGTTCAGTCCAGTGCTAGATGTACAAATGGCACGTTTTCCTATAGTTAATATGGAGAATTACAGTCATAGAAACTAACAATCTTTGGATCTATGTGCCATTGTGCACCTCTGTTGTTTTTGCTCTCTGATCATATGGGGTCAGATTATTGGTATGATATCATTAGAATTTACAGGGATTTGAGCTTGGTGTGGGAAGCACATTTTGTTTCATAGATCTTGTGATCTGTGTAACATACACAGGGTATTTAATTTCTGTCACACTGAAAACTGTGTGGTGATGGTAGAAAAACAGGAACAGAAGAAGGACAATCCTCACATAAGATCACAAAACTAGCAAATGTCACCCCAGGCTGCACTGAGAGAACCTGTGGCCCCATTTTGTATACTTTTGACTGTCAGGGGGATATACAACAGCAGTAGCCATTGACAGTGTCTCCTGGAGGTCATGGCTCCTGGTGTTCTACAATGAAATGACTCTTTGTTTCCAAAAGAATATGGAGTGTCAGAAATAGTGCTGTCCCACCATTTGTACAGTTTATATATTGGGTCCTTTGTCATGTCAGCTGAAGTTGGAGCCAACTTTAGAAGTAGAATTAAGAATTAGTGACAACTTTTTCTTGGAATAGCACTGCATGCATGTTATAAAGCATTCAGGAGGCAGAAGCAGGAATATCAAAGTTCAAGGCCTGCTTAACACTCATAGTGAGTTCTGAGCTACCCGAGAGACTGTCTCCAAATAGCATAAGCCTGCCAATTGTACATAAAAATTCACAGTGATTGTAATAGAAGGCACAAGACCTGAATGAGCTTAAGTCAAACATCTCAGCACAGTGTGTGTGTGTGTGTGTGTGTGTGTGTGTGTGAGAGAGAGAGAGAGAGAGAGAGAGAGAAGTCCCATGTCTAGGTAAAATCTATAGGTATTTGATAGCTGCTGAGAAAAGGGAGAGTTGGTTTTCTTTGAATATGTGACCCAGGAACATTGGCCAGACTTCAAATTAAACTTACACCTAACACTATTTGAGCAACACAAATCATATTAAATATAACATAATATTAGGTGTGTAAGAAGGCAGAAGTAGATCTTGGAGGAGTTAGGGAGTAGGGGAATAGGATAAAAGCACATTTTATATAATTCTCAAATTTATAAAAGTAATATTTAAAATAATATCTTAAACTCTTGGAAAAATAGAAAATAGAACCAGGTGCAATATACTACACTGGTTCTACACCAGTGTTCCATGTGAGTTGACTTTTTGCAAAGTTACACAGGTTTCTAGTAATCTTCTGCAATAGCTTCCTCCTAACGTCTGCTGTATTATGTGGTTCATTGCAATGATCTGCTAAATAGTCTCTACTCTTGTGCATATACTTTATGTTCACATGACCTCACAATATGCATAGCCAGTCTAACCTATGACATCTTCTCATTGCACATTCAAAATGGAGTTCTCTTGTTCTGGAATACAAAGATCAAAGGTCATTGAGGTAGGCTCCTCACCCTGACAATAGGTTCCGTGACCCCACCTACTCTTACTGCCTGTACATCATCAATTCTTCAGCCCTTATATCTCAGTGCGCTGCTGGCTGGGATGGTGAAGCATGACAGAGGAGGCATTTTGAACAAGGACAGATAGTAAGTAAGAAGATATATATCATCTATCTAAAACCATGAAAAATATTAACACTTCTTTGAAGATAGACGATGGGCAATGACTCCCCATAAAATAGGGTCCCTCAGGTTGACTGGCTGCAGGGCTCTCTCCTGCTTATACTTTTGATAGTTTTGGCATGAAGGGAATGATGTATCAGAGCACATCTTCGATGAGGTGATCATAATTCAAATGAGGATAATAGTGGATCCTTCACAGTGTCCATATGTGATCATGTATGTGGATATAAGAGCTTGATCTGAGATGTTTAGTCTGCTTCCTTCACGAGAAACAGTTTGTAATTCTGAGATGATGGTGATTGCAAAGTTATATCCATAGTCCAGAAGTAGAAGACAGCAAACAGGAAAAAGAAGCAGGGTAGAAATCTAATGAACTCTGTGCTGAGGAGACATTGTACACAGAAGCCAGGACCCAAGAGTGTTTGCCAGTCATTTCAACATACAGCCCCTTAACAAGGATGTGTTAGAAAATGTTATCCTGTTACAGCATCTTTAGATGGCACCTAGAAATTCTGATTCTACACCAACATCATATACATGTTGCACTCTTTTTGAAGGTGTGTAAAGGGGCACATATGAGAGTCTACACAGAGGGTATTATTTAGCAGAAGGATTTTTGATAGAGTTTAAAGGCAGCTTAGAATATGAAGAGAGACCCTGTCTTAAGCAAAGAAAACTATCACTTTACATAGGAATTGGCTATAGGCTTGTTGAATACTTGCCTACTGTGCGTGAGACTAAATTTAACACTGGTTGCTGGGCCCCTCACATAAAGTTGCTGACACTAAGCATGATAAGGGACATCTGAGGTACCCTGTTCCTTCAGGCCACTCGGGTCATTTAAGGTCTCGCACTGACCTCAGCATGCTACTTGATTTTCCACATTTGCAGTAATTCCTTTTCCAGAACAACCTGGTCCCATCTGTGTGTATTTCTACGTGCTGTTTCCATTAAGCAGGGCAGCAGTGTCAAGATCTGCTCTGCCTTATTGGATTTTTATTGAGCAGCCAGCATCACATCTGTGGCAAGGATTATTGTAGCTGTCAGTATTATCATAATAATCAAATAAGAGAAGTGAGGTCCCTCTTTCAGTGGGGCCATTTGACATTTTGCATGTGTCTGTCTCCTTACCATCACTTTAGTCTGTTTAGAGATTGACTCTGCCTGCCCTCCTGCCAATCCAATGCTTTCAAATATACATAGGTTTTTCAGAGAGTGCAGGGTAACATTCAAAGTGGAAGCGCTGCCACTGAGTGCAGGTTTCCTTTCTTTGTTTCTTTGTTTCTTTGTTTCTTTGTTTCTTTGTTTCTTTGTTTCTTTGTTTCTTCCTTCCTTCCTTCCTTCCTTCCTTCCTTCCTTCCTTCCTTCCTTCCTTCCTTCCTTCTTTCTTTCTTTCTTTCTTTCTTTCTTTCTTTCTTTCTTTCTTTCTTTTTTTCTTATTAATAAAATTATTTTATGTTAAAGAACTCATGAATAAATATATCACACAGATAGATTAATATAGTTACTCAAACCATTGCCCAGTCCCTCCATGATCTCATTTTAAAATAGTCGTTGCATTTATTTATTAGTTTATGTGGGTTTGTATGAGCACCTACATATATGCCAGATAAAATACAGTCTACATGTGTCTATTTTCTTTCTTTTTAATTTAATTTAAATTTGTTTTTTTTAACTTATTCACTTTACATTCTGCTCACTGACGCTCCCAGTCACCCCCTCCCACAATCCTTCTTCCTTCCCCACTCCCCCTCTACTACCGCCACCCCCCACCCCCCCACCCCACCCCCAGTATTCCCCTCACCCTGGCACTTCAAATCTCTGTGAGGCTATGTACTTCCTCTCCCACTGAGGCCAAACAAGGCAGCCCAGCTAGAAGAACATATCCCACATGTAGGCATCAGCTTTTTGGATAGAACCCGTTCCAGTTCTTCAGGGCCCACATGAAGGTCCAACTGCACATCTGCTACATATAAGTAGGGAGGCCTAGGTCCAGCCTATATATGTTTTTTAGTTGGTGGTTCAGTCCAGATCAGTTGACTCTGTTGGTTTTCCTGTGGAGTTCCTATCCCCTTCGGGGCCTGCAATCCTTCGTCCTTTTCCTCTATAAGAGTCCCCAAGCTCCATCCACTGTTTGGCTTTGGGTATCTGCATCTGTCTGAATCAACTGCGGGGTAGAACCCACATGTGTCTATTTTCAATGTCTACTCTGTGGGTCCAGTGTCTAAACTCAGCTTATCAGGCTTGCAGACTTTACTGACTGAACTTTCTTGCCAACTCTATGTTCTCATTTTTTAGTTATTATTATTATTATTAACATTATTATTATTATTATTATTATTATTATTATTATTATTATATCCCATCCAGGTCTGCCCTCCGACTCTTCCTCATTCCATTTTTCCTCCTCCATCTCCAAGAGGATATCCCCATGCTCCCACCCCCACACCACCAGACCTCCCCACTCCCTGGGGCCTTAAGTCTCTAGAGAGGTAGGTGCTGCTTCTCTCACTGGAGTCAGACCAGGCAGTCCTCTGCTGTATATGTGACAGGGGCTTCATATCAGCTGGTGTATGCTGCCTAGTTGGTGGCTCAGTGAGAGATCTCAGGGGTCCAGGTTAGTTGAGACTGCTTGTCTTCCTATGGGGTTGCCCTTTTCCCCAGCTTCTTCCAGCTTTTAAAAGCATAACTTCACTGAGGCCACCAGACATCATTTCTACTGAGGGCCCCTAGAAGTAAGCTGCATTGATTCTTTTATTTCTACAGCTTTGTATGTAGCTTGTTGCATTCCTTCCTCCTATGCTTTTGGTGACTTTTCAATGTAATTATAGTTGTAAATTCTAGAACCTGGGACTCTCAGAGATACTCATTAATGAAGCTAATCTGAACTAGGGATGTTTACTTGATAGAACAGGACCTAGATCTTGCCTACCCTTCCTAATGGTTTCTACACCAACAGAATGAGGACCCAGTGCTGCTGCCTAATGAGGGGGTGGCTCTCCCTTTGTTTCACTCCATGGGCTTTTAACAAAGATGGCCTTGGCTCAAATGTCCTCCCCAAGTCCACTCTTTCCAGGACTCCTTAGGTGAGCAACTGTACCTTTGGACTCCAATTTTGTCACTAACTGAACTATGCTCAAGGGATGAGACCCATGTCCTTAATTCATGAGACAGTGTGAATGGCCAACACTGCCACACTCTCTGTAACTTTAACCATTGTAACTTAATTTTTCATATATAAAAGTTTTTGGCATGTGTGACTGTGAATATGTGTTTATATGTACTGAGTTCCATTTTAGTTACTTTGATTGTGAAATTAGAAATATGAACTAAACTTAAGAAATTTACTCTCCTAAGAAAACTATTATATTGAGAATCATAAGCTTTTATTAGTAGCTAAAGATAAATAATGGTCCTAACATGGTGGTAATTGGGCTTCCAGTGGGAGGTGGTAGAAGAATCATTAATGTACCATGTGACCAGACTGTGATGACACAAATGTAAATAGAGGATTTGAGCCTTGGAATTTATAGACAGTAATGACTCATTTTTTTTTTAAAAAAAAAGTATTTTAAATGTAGTTTTATAGTGTATTAGATAATTATTATTCCTTTATAAATATCTACTAATATAATTGGTAATTGGCAATTGTGATGGTTTGTATATGCTTGGCCCAGAGAGTAGCACTATTAGAAGGTATGGCCCTGTTAGAGTAGGTGTGACCTTTTTGGAGTTGGTGTGTCACTATAGATGTGGGACTTAAGACCCTCATGCTAGTTGCCTGGAATCCAGTATTCTGCTAGCAGCCTTCAGATGAAGATATAGAACCCTCAGCTGCTCCTGCAACATGTCTGCCTGGATGCTGCTATGTGTCTGCCTTGATGATAACGGCATGAATCTCTCAACCTGTATAAGCCAACCACAATTAAATGTTGTCTTTATAGGAGTTGCCTTGGGAGTGTACAGGGAGGGATCCATGGCTCCAAATACATAGGTAATAGAGGATGGCCTTGTCTGACACCAATGGGAAGGGAGTCCCTTGGTCCTGTGGAGGTTTGATGCCCCAGCATAGGGCGATGCTGGAGGGGTGGGGCAGGAGATGGTGGATCAGTGGGAGAGCAACCTCATAGAGACAAAGTGGAGAGTTGAGAGGGAGGTTGTGGGATGGGAGTCTTGTGGAGGAGTAAACAGGAACTGGGATATCATTTGAGATGTAAATGAATAGAATGATTAAAAAAATGGCTTGCCTTGGTGGTGGTGTCTGTTCACAGCAACATATCAAGAGTTTACAAGATTCATAAATTGCTATAGTTTAGCTTCTCTTTCCTGTAGTGGACAGAAGATGAATGGATAACTAAATTAATATAAATCGCAGATGGAGATAAGAATGATAAAATATGAAAAAAAGAGGACTTAATATACTTAGTCTAGGGTAGAGTTCTCAGGCTTACCTGGGATGATTAGGATGTTAAAGATTGGACTGGTAAGAAGGAACCAATTGTTCCTAGGTTTGAAACAAATTATGGTAGGGGCTGTCAGCATGAGTGTAGATGGGTGGAGCACAAACAGAAGTTATGTCTTTAAGAGTTAGTAAGATTTCTGCAAAAGTTTGGTCACCAAAAATAGCCCATCTCTGAGAAACTTTGATAACTATGGTCTAAAGTGGAGGTGCTGCTGTGTTCAGGGAAGTTTATGGGTTTAACTATAGATCTCTTAGGCTTCTGTCTTATTTATCTAAGCAATTACAAAATAGCCTGATGCAGATTCCCTCAAAAAATTGACAAGTACTTCTTACAGTTCTGAACTTCTAGAAACCCACAATCAAAGTGCTGGTTAGCCCAGCCTTCAGGGTCCACATCATAGCTCAAATGCATCTGACTTCTTTCTGTTGCTTCCCAGGGCAGACAGAGAACATTAGCCCTATTCTCTTTGTTGTCTTTGAGAATATCAGCTGCATTATCAGGGCTGAATCCTCATAGTCTTATAATAGTGAATTACTTCCTAACTATTCCACTGCAAATTACAATAGCGTTGGAGGGTAAGGGCTTCCACAAGTGGTTTCAAAGAGCATCACTGAGTTTTTACTAATAAACGTATCCAACTCATAGCAGATCAAATTCTATCAGTTCTTTAATCAAAGATCATTGTTGCTGCTCATTTCACATAGAGAAGATACCACCGTCTTCAACACACACTGTAGCCCAGAGCTCACAGCACATGCCAACACTTTGCCCTAGGGCTTTGCTCTACTGGAATATCACTTCCCACAGTACTCTGTGGATGAACAACACTTCTGTGGTTATCATTTGCTCAAATTGCTTCTTTTTCACTTAGGTCTAGGATCACCTCAATTACTGTTATAAATGGAACCTCTTATCTTACCCCACTTAAAATACACTCTTATAGTACTTGCTAGTGATTATCTGTTCACCTCTCCAGGCAGATATTCTGCTCAAGAAGGAAGGGCTAGTGCCTAGTTGACATGCTTGCCTCCCCTTAGATCTCAGGATAGCTCAGAGTGGGCATCTGAGCTTACAGGTGACAAGGTGTTGTCAGAATCACTACTGCTCATACCCAAGTTAGGTAACATTAAAAAAATACCAAGAAGAGTATACATGTCATCTAGGGGTATAGATTAATATTCTGAGGAAATCTGTAATATTTTATGCAAGATAAGAATGTCATCCTTTTCCTATGTCTTTTGGCGTCCACCTAAAGCAACTGCAGAAGTAATAAAAACAATATATTAAAAATAATCAATTCAGTTTAACACATTGAACTGAGCTTGTGGAAAGATGAAGTGTAGCTGTCTAATTAGAGAATTAATGTAGGAGGTAAATACTGCAGGAAAGACCCCCATTAAGTCCTGACTGACTACAGTGTTTCATTATGTTTTAATTACCCTGGGTGATTTGTGGCTGGAGACATGCCATGCATCATGGGAGATTTAACTACTGTGATCTTCCATTATGTTGGGAGTTTTGGTGCAGGAGGGAGACAAGAGCTGAGCAAAACAGATATTTTCTCCCATTGAAATAGGCACTGAGACCTTACTCCAAAGGAAGTATACATTGTGGAGAAAATGAATTATTTTATTAGGTGGCCCCATTGTAAAATCCATACAAATCAAAAGCTCTGGCAAAGAGATGACAGGAAGCTGGTTGGAGGAGACTATACACTTGGGTAAAAGAAAAGCAAGAAAAATGAATTAATGTGGGACCTGGATCTTCAGAGAATGAGAGGGCTGTTGCACACTGACCTGTTTATGCATGTGAATAGGCCTTGTGATTGTCCCAGTGTCTTGAAAGTTGTCCCATCTCTGAAGATGTATAACCAGTGGTGTCAAAATGATAAAATGATAGATCATGTACAGTATGCATATTTTAGAACAAATGTTAAGATTTACTCTCTTACATCATTGAAATGAGATAATTGGACAGTTTATCATTATGACAATCATTCATCATGCTGAAATTCTTTATAAATTATCCTAGTTCTCATCATCTAATAACATACCCATAACTCATGGGGAATCTAGGTGAGGTACAGGGCTTGTTCATGGTCACTGAGCCATAATAATATAGAACAAAACACTCAATACAAATTACCTATTATATATGGTTATCTTAGAAGGAAAGATAATATATGTCAACAAAATGCCTATCCCAGGAATTAACTATCACTCTTTGCTCAAGAGAAAGCAACCAAACACACATGTACACATGCACACTGGAACAACAGCAGAAACAAAGTCCTCTAAATTGAGAACAATGCTATATTTTGACTGTGAAATGTCCCATGGGTTCATATATTTAATCACTCGATCCTTGGGTGGTGACACTGTCTTTAGAGGTTGTGGAATCTTTGACACTTTAATCTTGCTAATACTTTACAGGACAGGCTTGGAAGGTGATATCCAACACCTCAGTTGTCAGTCTCAACTTTCTTTGACTCTCAATCCACCAAGATGTGAGGCTTCCTAGCCCCACCTACTACTTTCACAAACTCCATGACACCTTTCCTACTATGATATATTATAGACCCTGAAACCATTGGCAAATACTTCTCTTTTGTTGCTTCTGTAAAGTATTTTGTCTAAGAAAAAGAGAACTAACCAAGGGTGCCATACAATCCCTGACTGTGTTGAGTAGAACCAAGGGCTGCCTCCGTTCCCTCTACTGTCCACTCAGGGAAGTTCTCCAAAGATAAATGAAAGGTAAAGAGTGAAGTGGTTTAAACAGAAAACCTAATAGATGCAAATGGAATCAAACCTACCAATGGCTTTGTTGTAAGATTATCTAAGACTTTGAAGACACATCATACAATTTTTGTACACATACTGAACACAAAGGACTTTTACTGTGACATTAATTCTTGCTTTTGAGGGTATGTAGAAGAAACCACAACTTTGCAAAGCAATTTGGCAATGCTAAAGTTTTCCAAGGTTAACTTTCTCAGACACTTGTTTGAAACAGTAAACAAATGAAGCTCTTCCTGGAAATCTCAGGAAATATATTTGTCTGACTTCTTTTATCCTCTTGTTTAACTGAACATCAGGCTTAAAGTGTTCAAAGGTCACAATAGGAGACTGTGTGGAAACTGAGAATAAATGTGTAAAGAATAGTTAATGACATTTCAAGATGCATGCTGATAACAAGTAGAAATCAAATTAAGCTACAACAGGGTGTTATAGCTCTCACTCTAAAATAATTTATAAAGAGAGCAAATGGAGCTTTATCAGAAGCCCTCAGAGCAATTGATTATGAATGTAATTTTATTATTTTATTGAAAACTTCTTTAAGGAGGATGACTTATGTTTACAAAAGTAAAAGAAAACACTACTTTGAAATAAATACAGGGGGGTGGGTAACAGAGCAGCTACTTCTCTCTTGTTTAGTTGACAATTTTGTCATTAATGCTCTAGTTCTCTGTAATCCAATGCTATCACCCCCATTCCATGTCACAATCATACTTGATTCCATTATGTCAGCAGAGTGCCCTCTTGTCCCTGCCTGACTCCAGCCCATAAAAAGAAACAAGCTGTTCACATCTGTCTTATCTTTTAATAATGGTATTTTAAATTACAGTTATTTGTCAAAAACTCTTAAACTTTAGCTGGGGATCTATAATTCTCCTGACCTACCTCCCCTGGAAAGGGCTGATGTAATTAGAAATGTCCCACTATCAATCATCTAACTAATGTGATCTCTCTCTCTCTCTCTCTCTCTCTCTCTCTCTCTCTCTCTCTCTCTCTCATCAATTACACTGGATCAAACCAACTGTATGTCCTTGTGGTTGCAGTGCTGTCATTGCTACTAATGGAATATTTAATATTCCCTCAAAAGGAAGTTTCCTGAAGAGTCTTGTTTGTAACTGCCAGATAAGAAAGGCCAATTATTGTACATTCTTTGGAACTAGCAAGAGGTTGTAACAAGTATGGTTAAAGGTAGCCTACTCAGAACACTGCAGTTTTCTCTGACTTTTTCTGTGCCCTGGAGCTGATTTTCGTTCCTTAGCTCAGGGCCACAGTGTTCTACAGTGTTCCTGATATTACTTACTGTTAATGTGTTTGTAGGCAGCTGTTTTTTCTCCATCTTACAGCTTGGGATGTGTGTAGGAAATGGGAGTATTATAAAGGGTTAAAATGTTTGGCGCATATATATACATTTTTTTTTTCCTTAGCCATAAGGATGGATGCCCTCCTTCCTTTTAGTGTCTGCTCGACCTTAGTGTATATGCCTGTGCCAGTGTGTACTCACTGTGGGGTGAGAATATCAGACTGCTTTGACTTTCCTTCTGTATGGAAATCCATATCTAGGTTGTTAGCCTCTCAAATGTCTCATATTACATAGTCAAAGGCAAAAATCACTTTCTTAGGGTTGCTATCTCATTAAATGACATCAAATTTTCTTTTCTCTTTACTTATTATCTAGAAATTCTTGGGAGCACTGAATGATGTCTAAATTTGTCTAAGACAGGAGGATAGTAATTTGGCTTATAATACTGAAATTTATGGAAATTTATTTAGTATATTCCTTTTAAGTACAATTAACTCTGAACCCAAATGACTAAGACATCGTATAGTCGATTCCTGATAGCATAAGGACAATTGATCTTGCTTAGAAGCCAAGCCCATGGCTGAAATGTGGGAAAGGAGTATTGGCCTTGGTACAGAGTAAGGCACCCATGGGTTGCTTCACACAGTGCGACACAGTAAGTATCATAGTATTGGCCTAGGCTCTCCCACCATGTTCTTTACAGGTGGGAGATGTCTTGTTTGAGTGCTGATGTCTCTCGAACATTCCACAATTGAAGTGCAACACAGATCCAAACTCAAACCTACCATGAAGTTTCTAAAGTCACACCTACCATCATTTTCTTGGACGCCTACATCTTTATTTTCAGAATCCCTCCATACTATCTCTGTCCACCCACCTATGATCTATCACCTCTCCAATGCATTCTGACAAGTGTTTGTTAGGAAGATCATAGATGAAACCTTTCTTCCATACATAATATCACACTTAATATTCATACCACCTCAAATGGGCAAAGGGATGTGTACTAATGGACAAATAGCTGAAAGCCATAGTGTTCCAGTAACTTCATCAATGCCATAGCAATGAAGATTTTGTGAAAAATGGTAATGAACTCTTCTTTTAATCTGTGTCATCCTCTTCTATGTAGGTGGATTGACTGATGTGAATTCATAGGACAGAGGTTCTCATGAACAGGACGTAGAAACTTTTATCTGGAATAGACCAAACAGACCAAAGGAGTCTGGGAACTGACCTGATACTATATACATCATAACTCTTATTCTATCAAAATGAGTCTTAAGAGACTGTATTAGTTATTTTTATGTAGCTGTGGTAAAACACCAGGGATCAAGGCAACTTACAGAAGAAAGGTTATTTGGGCTATCTATTCCACAGGAGTAAGAATCCATCATGGCAGTCACCCATGCCAGCAAGCTAGCAGGCAGATGGAGAAAGGTTTACTCTTTCTGCTTCTCTGTGTCTCTCTTCTCTGTCTCTGTCTCTGTCTCTGTCTCTGTCTCTGTCTCTCTCTCTCTCTCTCTCTCTCTCTCTCTCTCTCTCTCTCACACACACACACACACACACACACACACATTACTCATCTAGTGCCTAGACCAGGCCCCATATATTTCTTATTGAAGGTTTTTTTGTTTGTTTGTTTGTTTGTTTGTTTGTTTGTTTTTTAAGTCACTATGATGCTCCTCATTCTCAGCCCTCTGGTTTGCCTACATTTGAGGCATTTTGAACATTCTGACCTATGACTTCTGCATAATGTCTCCATGCGTGAATCATTTATGTTTCAATATTTCCTCAGAAACAAGCTCTATATTCTCTCCATCTACAACTTTAGATTATCAAACAAAAGTGGTTCAAACATGTAATTAGGTGATAAGTTTCAATAAGTACATCATAGGGTAATGATGTTTCCCCTTGGGATTGGAAGCTATTCCATGTTCTGCTGATTTTTGCCAATGGGAATGGCCACATGTGGTAGAAATATGAATTTTTAAGTTATGAATATATTCATCAGGTAGTGTTGATATCATAATGATGGGTCTTGTGTCTTTCAAGCACTTCTGCTATATACTATCAGTTAAATATCCGGGTATATAGTCTGATCTCAAAACATAGCTCATGGTCTATCTAATGTATTCTTACAGATTCACAGAAATAGTAACTGAAAAACTTTGATGGTCTTCATTTGTCTGTCCTTATTTGGGATTGTTCAAGGACATGGAAACCACTATACTTTTCATAAGTGATGAGATATTTCAGTGTCCAATAGCTATTCAGAAGAGAAGAGAGAGCAAAGAGCCTTTTCTCCATTGTAACATCCAAAGTATAAGGATGTTACCTAAGGACACACTGGTGAATGACACTTGCTCTTGCCTGAAGAGCCCTGGGCAATCATACTTGAAAGAGTATAAAGGGCAAGGGCAGATGATGCATTCTAGAAATCTACTAGGAAATCCAGCTATCTAAATGATCGTCTGAATGGAAAAAAATAAAAATAAGAAAAACTATAAATGATGCATAAAAATTCTAGCAATATAAAAAATGTTTCAGAGAAAAGGGTCCATAAGATCCCTCTCTTTGTTATGATTTTGCTTATTGCTATTTATCATTGAATTCATTGTCTAGTACAACCAACATGTTTTCTAAATGGATGGAGGCTATCTACTACAAATCCTCACACTCTATAGTGGCTAGAGCAGGATCTGACCCTTAAGGCAGATGCATTTGCTTGTACCTTTTCTTGGTGACATCACATGTAAGGGGAGAAGAATTTTAGATCAGAGTCAATAGTTCATTTCTCTGTATCAGTTTTCCTAATCATATGAAACATGAAGTATTTTCCCCATTGACAGTAAGAGGTATGAGCTTTGTTTTGTGGATGAGGCCTTAAATAAAGTCAGAAAGTGATTAGATATCCACAATATTCTTCATGTTGTTGCAGCAGTGGCCATATATTGCCAGTTCAATTGTTATTATAGATCACAACTAAGAAAAACTCTTAATAACATTTTCCCTAGTAATTTTTATTAGAACACAAAACTTGTCTATATGCAGAGAATAAAAGATTGTGGAGTTCACAGCTCTAAATGAGACATTTATATTGTGTTAATTTTTATTAAGCTCAGAGATTATTGTGGAAGAAGAGTAAGAAAGATTGTATGAGCCAGACATAGTAGATGTCTTCAGAGAAATGTTATTTCCAGCAATATGATGTGGCTCTTGTTCACATGAACTCACAGAGATTTTGACTGTATGCACATAATGTGCACAAAATCAATCTAACCAAAATCCTTGCATAAATAGAGGAGTGATTCGTATTGACAATTAGTAACTGCTAGAAGCGAAAGTTTTTTCTGTTGTACGATCTCTGAAATCTTAGCTATGCTCCAGTAGTTGACAGTCCTTCACCCATGTACATAATGGCAGCACCTAATTGACTCGGTGGATTTTGAAAAGATGACCACATATTGTTGGAAGGGAAAAAGTGATAGAGAGATATTGGAGTCATGGAGTGGTGTGAAAGCAGAGGGTGAATTTTATCAAAATATATCATATAAATATATCACATAAAAATTTATGCCCAGCTGTTCTGATTACAGTGGCTTCTATCCCATGTCTGAAAATGTAAAAGAATATCTACTGCCCCAAATACCTAGATGCAGCTTAAAGAGAATTTTCTCAAGATTAAAGCACAGTAATATGTCATGACTTTAGTTTTTCTAATGTCTATCTTATAACATAAAGAGTCAGAAAATATGCACAAATAATAATGGAGTTTTAAAGACTACAAATGCAGTATTGATATAATGTTAGGAGCTATTATTGGGTGCTTCTAAATTCTCTTTGTCATTTATTTTCACAATAAAATTTGACAAGTGTATTGTTCAGATCACACATTCATTCACTCATTCATATGATGAGAGTGCCTTAATGATTTGTTATGTGATCAGTGAATGTGATGTCCCTAAGCAGAAAATAAAATGAACTGGGTATACTAGTATATATCTGTAGAGCTATACATGGCTCCTTGAATGAAGATTTGTGGCAGGGAAGGGAGTTAGAACCAGGAAAATGAAGAAAAGCTTTTTGAAGATTTGAGAATCATATAGTAGGCATAACAGAATTTTCTTCTTTTGGTATGTAAGTGACATTTTAAATAAGTTAACATCAAGAATTATTTTGCTTAATTTGTATAATGAACAACCTTAAAACTTATAGCAAATTCCTATTTTTCTGTATCTTATACTTCCTCTGGCCTACAAATTGAGACAAGACACAGCAAGCATGGCTTCTATATAGCCTGACAATACTCATATTTAATATGGGTGAAATGAAATTCTACAGATTTAAATGATTAGACAATATCCTCACTTGTGAACTAGACACTTGACTCTGGTTCCAGGTTCATTGTCAGCTGTTATCTGGGTCTCCTTGTTCTAGTTTCTCCATGTGGTCTTCCTTCAAGAGCAACTTTGGGCTTTCTGAAACACAGGAAGCATTTTCATTGAGTAAACTTCTCTGGATTGTTCCAGATGATGAGCAGAAGAGCATGATTTGTACTGTGTTATATTGATCAAACAGTTACAGAACTCAGAATCTGGGTAAAGATAATTGTAAACTATCTGATTAGAGGGTATGCTCAAATATTTTAGAGAGCATCCTTTAAAATGGTCAACATGCTTAGTCCATATATAGATCACCCACATTCATCTCAAATGCAAAATAAGCCATATTCACATCAAAATTTGCAAGATTCTCACCTCATCCCCTATACTATAAGTCTAGGGAGAAATATTGATTCCCGGGCACTTATTATCAACAGAATTTTAGAGCCAGATTTAATTAAAACAACCTCAGGAATATCTATGTTGAAAGATGTCTGGCGCTACCATAGTGTGGACTTGAGTAAATCAGTCTCTGTATGAGCACCTCTATTGCCTTTGTTCCTCTTTCATAGCTCTTTGTGACCATTTGTCTGTGGTTTTCTGAATACTAGGATAATATTTGTCACTGACCATCTACAAGTGACTTGGTCTTGACTTAGTTGACTCATCCATTGCTCAGAGAAGCAGGGAAAACAAATACAAAAATGTACTCATAAAATGATGTCTGGTAAAGTAGCTTTTAGGGATGGGAATGTCATAGATACATGAAGAAAAATGCCCCTTAAAGCTAAATTGTTAAGGAAGTGCAGAAACATTTAAAAATAATTGTTATGGAGAGGTGATTTGGATTGAAAGAATATTAAACATTCATATATCAGGAAAAGACTTTTTAATCTCTAGGAAATAAAATCTCATAAATGGTACAGATGTAAAATATTGGCTCACTGTATAGCCTAGGTACCAATACTTGCTGTTTATTCATGGGGACATATCCTAAAAAATGCCTGTGCCATCAGTAGTATGCACGTGTCACACAACACTGATTTACTCACCAGACTAACTGAACTTCATTGAAGCAAACTCCATTTGACTGTCAACCGTAGACCTACATTTCTCTAGAACCTGCCCATCATGTAGTCAAACAGTCCTTTACATATGAGAGCATATCCCTTCTATCTATTCATTTTCCTAAGACTTCTCAAGGGTAAGTAAGCCACAATATTGTTCTACTCTTTAGACACTGATTAGAGAGATGACACAACAATCATCTTGTAGAAATGTGGCTGTGGAGGTGCACATCGGTAATCTTAGAAATGGAGAGGTGCAGTCTCAAGAGTTCAAAGTCATCCTTGACAATATAGAAAGCTCAAGCCTCTTCTTAAGATACATGAAAGCATGACTTAAAGTTTGAAATTGCAGGTACTTCTGAGCCACCTGATGTGGGTGCTGGAAAACAAACTCTGCTACACAAGAGCAGAAAGTACTCTTTCTCTAATTCTATACCATGTCTCAAGCACCTGCCCTAGATTGTATTTTAATCCTGACCCTTATGGCATTAAATATTATCTTATTCATTAACTTTAGGAATCCTCTGGGCCATAAGGTTTTTAAGGCCAGGGGTTGTGCTCTTGTTGCTTCTATGTATACAACACTGTTGTAATGTCCCTTGAAATCATTAGCAATGATGGCTCAGTGAATGCTTTTCCCTCTTGATACTTTTTGAGATGACAATTAGGTCGCAGGATAGAAATGACTCTTCAATGTGGAGCTATTCAATCACATACTACATGTGCCTCTGCACCAGAACTTTTTATTCTGCATTAACAAGATGTCCTAGGGAAGAGTACTATCTCCCTGTGAAACAGGAATGAAGGTTTATATTGCCACAGGGTAGATCATCAATCGCCTAAGATTTTATAGTTAATGGTTTATTAATGCAGTTGTCATCTGACAGTTTGAGTAATTTTGTGTGATCTGAGCATTAGTTTTGACACTGTTGATTCCAACATCCTCCTGAATCACTTGGAATGGTGCCCTGGTTTAGCAGAACTGACATGGGTTCCACTCATGCTTTCTCAGCTGTTATTCTTTCTCCTGGAGATGGACTTGTTTCCTGAAGCATCAGGATGATGTATATGGTTCCTTGAGAGGCCTAGATTCGTGCATACATGTAGCCTGACATCCCACCCCTGTTCACGTCCGTGTCATCTTCTAGAGGAAAAGAATATAAAGGAAACCATCTTTGATGACTGGATTAAGACACTCAAGTTCTGTCTCTAGGATACTGACTAATTTACCTTAAGTAACTTGGTGTTTTTTCTGGAAGTGGGAGAGACTACATCTACCTCACACACGCTCAGTGAGGATTTTCAGGATGTCCAGTATAACACACAATCCTGTCTGGAAGACCACAAACCTGAAAGGACATTTCATAATAAGTTTTAGTAAAATCTATAATTACTGACTGAACGTCAACATTGCAGTGCCAACATGGCCATGATAGGAATTAAAATGGACTCTTAGACCGGAAATTTTAAATCTTTTCTTTCATAATGGTTTCATTTTCTAAAGATAAAATCATACACATTTCCCTCCTACGGTAGTTTGTACATTTGTCTTATACATTGCTTTAGAAGGAGGCATTTCTGAATTTGTTAGTCTTACAATTTTGTATAGCAAATTATCTTGTTTATCTATATTCAGGGCCAGAATACTTTCAAGAGAAAATAGGAGTGATATTAATGGCCATTCTAGACATTAATTTCAGGGAAATACTGGGAGTGTCCTTGCCAAACTGAAGTAATCACTTTACTTGTAAACCTAGCATAAACATTTTCAAAACAGTTAAGAGATAGTTAACAAATTAAAATCTTTCTAAGTCATTTTAACATAAGTCAAAAGTAATATCTTTATATTCACCTTTCTACATCCTTGAATTATTGGATTTCCTATACGGATATATATGATCAGCATAAAAATTCAGCCTGCTAAAATACATATATAAATGTGCCTTTGAATTTCTTCCTCTTTCTGAAACCACATCCCTGGGGCAACCAAATCGGAACGCTGTTCCTGATCCCCTAACACCTATTCCTCTTATATCTTTCTTTCAGATATAGCCCCCAAAGATTTTTAATTATAAATATCAAAATGTCTTCCAAATGATGTCTTCCTTTTTCTTCTGTTGCCCAAAACAAAAGTGTCCTTCTTATTTAGAAATTCACAATAAATTCAGCCCCCACAATGTTACAGTCTTTGTCCTATGTCTATGTGCATCTAGAACACTAACTTATATGCCACCCATTGATCTTCCATACAGTTTATGTCCCTGAATATTTTCAGGTATCACAGTTTTTCTACCTGCCTGAGATTGTCTTCCTGCCTTCCTTCATGGTAGAATCCATACTTTATATTTCAACTGCAGTTTATTTGATGGGAACTCCAATAAAGGCATCCTGCCTCCCTTAGAAAGAACTGGGAACATTGATTAAATTACAAAACATATGATCTATACCTCCAGAATTTCCTACTTGTTTACATACAGAAAACAATTCTATAGTTACCTTTATTTCTAGATGTTGGATAGACAGAGAGATATTCTGACTTAAAATTTGTGACAAACCTAATCACTTTCCAAATACTTAACAGAATAATTTATTGGGGATTTCATACATGATGAAAATGCATCTGTGAATTATATAAGCTCTCTTTGATTTTCTGATTTAGGTACTTTGAGCTATAAATTTCCTCTTAGTAGATGGAAAGCACCAACTCAAGGAGGGAAACTACACCCTAGAAAAAGTAAAAAAGTAATCTTTCAACAAACTCAAAAGAAGATAGCCACACAAACATAGAAATAACATCAAAAATAACAGGAAACAACAATCAGTATTTCTTCATATTTATTAACATCAACGGACTCAATTCCCCAATAAAAAGACATAGACTGACAGACTAGATCCATAAACAGGACCCAGCATTTTGCTGCTTCCAGGAACTGCACCTCCGTGTTAAAGACAAACACTACCTCAGAGTAAAGGGCTGGAAAACAATTTTCCAGGCAAATGGTCCCAAGAAACAGACTGGAGTAGCCATTCTAATATCGGATAAAATCAACTTTCACCCAAAAGTCATAAAAAAAAAAAAAAAGATAAGGATGGACACTTCATACTCATCAAAGGAAAAATCTTCCAAGAAGAACTCTCAATTCTGAACATCTATGCCCTAAATGCAAGGGCACCCACATTCGTAAAAAGAAACTTTACTAAAGCTCAAAGCACACATTGCACCTCACACAATAGTGAAAGACTTCAACACCCCACTATCATCAATGGACAGATCTTGGAAACACCAAGTAAACAGAGACACAGTGAATCTAACAGATGTTATAAACCAAATGGACTTAAAAGATATCTATAGAACATTTCATCCTAAATCAAAAGAATATGCCTTCTTCTCAGCACTTCATGGTACCTTCTCCAAAACTGATCATATAATCGGTCACAAAACAAACTTAAACAGGTATAAGAAGATTGAAATAATCCCATGCCTCCTATCAGATCAGTACGGATTAAGGCTGGTTTTCAATGGCAACAACAACAACAGAAAGCCCACATACACATGGAAGCTGAACAATGCTCTACTCAATGATAACTTGGTCAAGGAAGAAATAAAGAAAGAAATTAAAGACTTCCTAGAATTTAATGAAAATGAAAGTACAACATACCCAAACTTATGGAACACAGTGAAAGCAGTGTTAAGAGGAAAACTCATAGCTCTGAATGACTCCAAAAAGAAACCGGAGAGAGAATATACTAGCAGCTTAACAGCACACCTGAAAGCTCTAGAATAAAAAGAAGCTAACATAACCAAGAGGAGTAGAAGGCAGAAAATAATCAAATTAAGGGCTGAAATCAACCAAGTAAAAACTAAAAGAACTATACAGAAAATCAACAAAACCAGGAGCTGCTTCTTTGAGAAAATCAACAAGATATATAAACCCTTAGCCAGACTAACCAGAGGGCACATAGACAGTATCCAAATTAACAAAATTAGAAATGAAAATGGAAATATAACAACAGATTCTGAGGAAATTCAAAAAATCATTAGATCTTACTACAAAAGCCTATACTCAACAAAATTGGAAAATCTGGATGAAATAGACAGTTTCTAGACAGATACCATATACCAAAGTTAAGTCAGGATCAGATAAACCATCTAAATAGTCCCATAACCCCTTAAGAAACAGAAGCAGTCATTAACAGTCTCCCAACCAAAAAAGCCCAGGTCCAGATGGGTTCACTGCAGAATTCTATCAGACTTTCAAAGAAGACCTAATACCAATATTCTTCAATCTATTCCACAAAATAGAAACAGAAGTTACACTACCCAATTCATTCTATGAGGCCACAATTACATTGACTCCAAAACCTCACAAAGACCCAACAAAGAAAGAAAACTTCAGACCAATTTCCCTTATGAATATCGATGCAAAAATACTCAATAAAATTCTTGCAAACTGAATTCAAGAACACATCAAAACAATCATTCACCACTATAAAGTAGGTTTCATCCCAGGGATGCAGGATGGTTCAATCCATCAATGCAATCCACTACATAAACAAACTCAAAGTAAAAAAACCACATGGTCATTTCATAAGTTGCTGATAAAGCATTTGACAAAATTCAACATCCCTTCATGATAAAAGTCTTGGAAAGATCAGGAATTCAAGGCCCATACCTAAACATAGTAAAAGCAATATACAGCATATAAGTGGCCAACATCAAACTAAACGAAGGGAAACTTGAAGCAATCCCACTAAAATCAGGGACTAAACAAGGCTGTCCACTCTCTCCCTATCTATTCAATATAGTTCTTGATGTTCTAGCTAGAGCAATTAGACAACAAAAGGAGGTCAAAGGGATACAAATTGGAAAAGAAGAAATCAAAATATCACTCTTTGCAGGTGATATGATGTTATACTTAAGTGACCTGAAAAACTTCACCAGAGAACTGCTACAGCTGATAAGCAACCTCAGCAAAGTGGCCGGATACAAAATTAAGTCAACCAAATCAGTAACTTTCCTATACTCAAAGTATAAACAGGCTGAGAAAGAAATTAGGGAAATGACACCCTTCACAATTGTCACAAACAATATAAAGTATCTTGGTGTGACTCTAACCAAACAAGTAAAAGATCTGTATGACAAGAACATCAAGTCTCTGAAGAAAGAAATCTAAGAAGACCTCAGATATGGAAAGCTCTCCCATGCTCATGAATTCACAGGATTAATATAGTAAAAATGGCCATCCTGCCAAAAGGAGTCTACAGGTTCAAGGCAATCCCAATCAAAATTCCAACTCAAGTCTTCATAGACTGAGAAAGAGCAATTCTCAAATTCATAGGGAATAACAAAAAACCCAGGATAGCAAAAACTATTCTCAACAACAAAAGAATTTCTGGAGGAATCAGTATCCCTGACCTTAAGCTGTACTACAGAGCAGTAGTGATAAAAACTGCATGGTATTGGTACAGTGACAGGCAGTAGATCAATGGAATAGAATTGAAGACCCAGAAATGAACCCACACACTTAAGGTCACTTGTTCTTTGAAAAGGGTGCTGAAACCATCCAGTGAAAAAAAGACAGCATTTTCAACAAATGGTGCCGGTTCAACTGGCGGTCTATAGGCAGAAGAATGCAAACTGATCCATTTCTATCTCCCTGTACAAAGCTCAAGTCCAAGTGGATCAAGGACCTCCACATAAAACCAGATACACTGAATCTAATAAAAAAGAAAGTGAGGAAAAATCTCAAACACATATGCGCAGGGGAAAAGTTCCTGAACAGAACACCAGTGGCTTATGGTCTATGATCAAGAATTGACAAATGGGACCTCATGAAATTGCAAAGCTTCTGTAAGGCAAAGGACACTGTCAGTGGGACAAAACACCAACCAACAGATTGGGAAAAGATCTTTATCAATCCTATGTCCAATAGAGGGCTAATATTCAATATATACAATGAACTCAAGAAGTTAGACTCCAGAAAACCAAATAACCCTATCAAAAAATGGGGAACAGAGCTAAATAGAGAATTCTCAACTGAGGAAACTTTTAGGGCTGAGAAGCACTTAAAGAAATGCTCTACATCCTTAGTCATCAGGGAAATGCAAATCAAAACAACCCTGAGATTCCACCTCACACCAGTCAGAATGGCTAAGATCAAAAACACAGGTGAAAGCAGATGCTGTCGAGGATATGGAGAAAGAGGAACACTCTTCCATTGCTGATGGGATTGCAAGCTGGTACAACCACTCTGGAAAACAGTTTGGAGGACCCTCAGAAAAATGAACATAATACTACCTAAGGACCCAGCTATTCCACTCCTTGGCATATACCCAGAAGATGTTCCAACATGTAATAAAGACACATGCTCCACTATGTTCATAGCAGCCATATTTATAATAGCCAGAAGCTGGAAACAACCCAGATGTCCCTCAGCAGAGGAATGGATACAGAAAATGTGGTACATTTACACAGTGGAATACTACTCAGCTATTAAAATCAATGCCTTTATGAAATTCGCAGGCAAATGGATGGAACTTGAAAATATCATCCTGAGTGAGGTAACTCAGTCACAAAAGAATGAACACGGTATGTACTCACTGATAAGTGGATATTAGCCCAAAAGTTCGGAATACCCAAAATTCACTTTACAGTAACTGTTGGGCTGTGTGTGAGGTCCCAGATAGAGGAGTTGGAGAAGGGACTGAAAGAGCTGAGGGATTTTGCAGCCCCATGGAGGGAGCAACAGTGTCAACTGGCCTGACCCCCTGATGTTTCTGGAGACTGGATCACCCACCAAAGAATCCACATGGAGGGACCCATGGTGCTGGCAACATATGTGGCAGAAGAGGGCCTTGTTAGCCATCAGGGGCAGGAGCAGCCCATGGGCCTGAGGGTGTTAGATGCTCCAGTATAGAGGAATGCCAAGGAGGGAAGACGAGAGTGGGTTGGTGGTTGGGTAGGAGAATGCCCACATAGAGGCAGGGGCAGGGGTAGGGGATAGGGAGTTTCCAAAGGGGAGACCTGCAAAGATGGAAACATTTGAAATGTAAATAAAATATCAAGAAAGAAAGAAAGAAAGAAAGAAAGAAAGAAAGAAAGAAAGAAAGAAAGAAAGAAAGAAAGAAAGAAAGGGAAATTTGTCAAAAAATTTCCCTCTTAAGACAGCTCTCATTGATTTTCTCCTATGGGTTTTGTTATACTGTGTTTTCATTTTATACATAACCTAAGATTTAAAAAATATTCTCCTTTATTTCTTCAGTTCTTCATTAAGTAGTGTGTGGTTTAATCTCCACAAATTTGCATCAAATCTGTGTTTTCTCTTGTAGCTGGTTTTTGATATTATTTCCTTGTGCAGAAATATTATTGTTGGCACTGTTTCAATATTCTTATAGTATCACTACTTGTCTTCAGTCCTATTATGTGATCCATTATAGAGAAAGTTGAATGGCCTGTTGAGGAAAATGAAGTAAGTGGATGTTAAGTATATTTGACCTATTGTATAATTCAGTTATTTTGGCATTGTAGAGTGATATATGTATCTTATAATTCCCTTTGATGTCCTATTATTATTTAATGTTTGCCTTTATCTGATTATACTAGTTCCTCAACCTTGTCTACCATTCAGACATTCTGTCTTTATCCTGATCCATTCTTGTGTCCAGACTTAATATATGACTGTGATTTTAATTGATCGTTTTCATATATCCACTATTAATCTTTGTTGAATTCATATATATATATATATATATATATATATATATATATATATATATATATATATATGAAAATCTCTATATTCTTTTAGATGAATTTTTCAATATCCAAAAAGATAATTGAGGTGATGAAAATGAGCTGCATAGTTCAGTAAATGGTTTCTCTGTCTAGGAGCCCTTGGTAGCTGGTAGAAACTGTCTATTATTTCTTGAGCTTATTATTAACTGTGAGAACAACCACAGTTGCTTGGTGTTACCACTATACAAATGTTGTTCTACCCAATTAATAGCATTGGCCTCTTTTAGTCTCGTGTTTTTTATGGGATTGTTGAGTGTGTGGATCAATGGGTCTCTGGTTCTGTGCTTTCTCTTGGGCTCTTTTTTCTTTTTCTTTTTTTTTTTTCTTGCCCAACTTTAATGTGATGGTTTCAATGAAGAAATTAATTAATAGCTGAATGCATATGAATTAGATCTTAGTCACTACTGTTAAGGGTTCTAACTGACTTGTCTTTTAGATCTGCTGGGAAAGGAAGAATCAGTTTTCCCTAGTCAACTGATACTGGGTAATATATAAGCCACTCCAAGGCAGGTCCTAGGTTCAGGAGTAGTTGATCGACATATAATGGATTCCACAATTCTCTGTGTGTGCATGCGTGTGTGTGTGTGTGTGTGTGTGTGTGTGTGTGTGTGTGTGTGTGTGAGAGAGAGAGAGAGAGAGAGAGAGAGAGTGAGAGAGAGAGAGAGAGAGAGAGAGAGAGAGAGAGAGAGAGAGATATTTAGCTCTTATTTGAGTACAGTTTGGATGTTTTTATTTGCTTGTTTGCTTATTTGTTTTAGGGCAGTATTTAATTTTTTTTATGGTCGCCTCCCATTGTGTTGTTTTATATTAGGATTTAGTTTCTTTCTTTTTCTTCTTTTTTTCCTTCCTTCCTTCTTTCTTTCTTTGTTTTGTTTTGGTTCTTTTTTTTTATGAGGACAAATTTCAAGTTGTGTAGGTAGGAACAAGGAAAAGATTTGGAAGGATTTAGTGGAGGGGAAGATATGATCAGAATATATTTAAACTTAAAAAGTTTTGTGACTATCAAAAAGGCAATAAAAATCACAAACCCCCCACATATATCCACACATACAGAACAAACAAACATATAAAACAATAACAGCAAAAAAGTGGTTTCTTTGTCTATTTAGATTTTATAAGATTAGAATTTGGAGAGAAGTAGGGTTGGCAAAGAGAGATACATAAATTTCAGAAAAAAAATGAAGTGGTTAGAGTGGCTTGAAGGGAAATTGGGAATGCTGTTCGGATTCTCAGAGTACAGCCATTGTCAAATGTAAAGACGTTATTATTAAGTAGCAAAAAAGTTAATAAACCAAGAAAGGAAGAAAGGAAGGAAAAAGAAAGAAAGAAAGAAAGAAAGAAAGAAAGAAAGAAAGAAAGAAAGAAAGAAAGAAAGAAAGAAAGAAACAATAAAGAAAGAAAGGGTTAAGAAAATAAAAACTAGGGAAAAAGAAACAGACATAAAAACAAGAGTGGCAGTATAAAAAATATGGGTGAAATGTTAATTATGGATGAAGAAACATACACAGCGACCCAAAAACCTAATGTGTGTGTGTGTGTGTGTGTGTGTGTGTGTATGTGTGTGTGTGTGCCTGTATGTCTGTCTGTGTCTTTGCCTTTGTGTGTATAACCATCAAGAGATATCTATCTATCTAAGAGTAGGTATTGAACAATAAAAAAAGGATATTTAGGAAGTGAATTGCTAGTACAAATACAATGAATTGAAAGAGGAGTTCTCTTGCTCTAGCATGCTCTACTTTGGGCTGTGTGTAAAAAGTGCAATACTGCTCTCTACGGTCTGATCTCTGAGTTGTGTGTGATTCTCTGCGGGAACTGGAGGTTGTATCTCCTTCTGTGGTAGTTACATTACATTATCCTGTCTACCTTCACCTTTCTCTCTGAGAGTTTTGAGCATTCTGACACTCAACACAAGTAGAATTGTTGCTGATAACAGTGATGAATATATGTCTCTGGTTTATTAATCATTATTATTATTCTCAAACCATTCTATTACGGATTAAATTCCATCCAGCGCATGTTAGTCAAGCACTGTGCTGCTAAGCTATATCTCCAGTAACTTATTATTGCTAATTTTCATCACAAACTGAGAAAGTTTCATTTGCTCTGCATTAATTTTAAACAAGCAATATGCTAGGATATTTACTGAACAACTTCTGAGTGGTTCTCAGTCTTATGTGTAGGGAGACTAGTAGAAATTATAGGAATATAATTCATGGAGAAATCACCACATGTTATATACTGTTTGAAATTAGGCACTTGATTAGAATTAATTCACTTTGGGAAAATGACTAAATTAAGGAAATTACATAAAGCCACATAATCTTTACAAGGTTAAGTCAGGAATGAGTCTTGGAATGACTGATTCATGTGTCTTTCTTTTTAATAATACCAGAAACAGGCAGACAAAGTCCCATTGTGTGAATAGAGCATGAAGAAAAAGAAATAAGTAGTCAAACAGTGAGTTAATAAGGAACACATGTGCTCCATGGGCAGGTGTTATTTAAATGGTAGAAAATGGGACACTATTATAGCAGGAGAAAGGAGTCCTAAAGATTGAATGATCTCATCATCCAACTGGGATCTGCCTTCCTCTTAAAGGAAACAGCTACACTAGGATTTGGAGGATTATGGCATTTAAAAACCAGGAAGCAATTTGTGTATATGTCTCCGTCATAGTGAAATCCATGAGGACTCTTACGACAGAAGCTCGATCAGAAATATTGGGAAGGAGCTTTGTTCTGGGAACTGGTATTTTATTGCTATTCATTTCTAAATTATGTTATATGCTCTATAATGTGCATTATTAGACAATTATAAGATGATGTGAGAAGTATACAACATATTTACACAGGCTAATAGGGATACATTGCTAAGCAGCCTAGGCCCCACTTTATGATAATACTATCATGAATATAGTCCACTTTGACTATAATAATTGCTAAAACACCTAGGAAGCTGAAGGTAGAACATACTACAGGGAAATGACTGTCACTGAAGACACCAGTTGGTACTATGTGGTGTAGGTCTAGCATTGCACAGTTCATATTTGAACTAGGGTGAGAGGCGAACACGTGTGGTAAATATTTACACGATACTTAAAGCTTCACATCTTGTGTTTAACTCAGCTTTTTGAGGTAGTAACTGGGGCACAGCGTGACATAGAATTTTAATGGAAATTTCATTCATTGTTCTGTTACAAAACTGTGCCAAAATCCAAATCTCTGACTGCCCAGTGCTAAATCCTACCCATTTCACATTTTAACATTTCTGGGAGAAAAGAAAGTTCTCACAGAATGTTACAAAACAGTAAGGCTTCTTGGGATGATGACAATCTTGCCCACAGCAACCAGCTAAGGAAAATAGATAAGAAAGAACATAAAAAAGTTTTGCATATCTAAGAAGTGTCTGACCAAGGAGCCCAACTCACAGACAATGGATCTTGGTGTAATAGTGGTTCACTGACCAGGAGCCTCAGAGTGTCTCCTGTGCTAACTCACACGGAGATAGAAAGTCCTTAATCATATGTATAGGTGGGGGTTCATGGCCAGAATGAGGAGTCCTAAAGTGATACTGAAGGCCTAAAAAATTCCTGATGAATCAGTGGTCTTCATCTCACAAAGTAAATCTGAAGAAATTGCGTTCTGCTATTACTAAAGGAATGTAGCCACAATGGCAGCAGCAGCAATAATGACAGCAGAGTAGACAGAACCATCAACTAGGTAGATGAAGTCACTAGCAAGCCACAAATGCAGTGAGATAGAAATCCAACCTGTCCCCTGGGGCACACTCTCAGGCAGCTGCCCCGGAAACTGTTGCCTATGTTTATGTTGGTTCTCCAAATAGCCTGATCGAGAAAATGTTTTATAATGGTGCCCAGCATCTTATCTCTTACATAAGTTCAGATCCAGGCAAGTTAACAAGCAAGACTAATCACCCAGTGAGACTGAAGGGAGGCTGTGCATTTAAACCCCATGCCATTTCACTTCAAAGGAACCTTCTGAGAGGTAGCATTTGGTAACCATTGTTTTATGAAAAAGGTGACAAGGGCTTAAAGAACTTAAGTGTTCCACCTGAGGCGTCTCCTGGGGAGGAATTAAGCTCTTATATCTTAGAGTTCATAAACTATTTATTTAACACTCTGCAAGCTTTAACTCTTTGTGGCTGATCCTGGGAAAAGCAAGGGTCATTCCCAAAGTGACAACAGTGAAAGCCACAGCCTGCAAGAAATCCTGCTAGAGGCTCTTAGATTTGGAGATTTATATCCGACCATTTAGAGATTATGAGCTGTGAAGTCAAATAATTATCATCTGTATTGATTTATCTTCTCCTCTTCCTCTCAAATTGACTCAGGAATGGAAGAGAATCTATAAAAGAGTTACCCGTGCAGTTTGTATTCGCAATGTTGAGGTGGAAAAGAAGAGCCAGGAAAAGACAACAAACTTCCAATTTGTCTAGTAGATGCTTGATGCATTGGCAACTTTGGCATTCAGTTTGTTGGCAGCTTTCATTTGTTCTTCAGAGTTATGAAATATGGGCATGCTTTCTTCTCTTTGAGCCTTTGATTGTTCATCTCTAAGATAACACAGAAGGAATGCATATCTAATTGCTTTAAAATATTTATTTGTAATTATGTGTAAGTTAATGTGTCTATATGTAGGTGTCTGCTTGTGTGTGCAGCTGTCTATGGAGAACAGAGGCATCAGACTCTTGGAGGATCAGTTCTATGTAGTAATGAGCCATGGCTGTGGATGCTAGGAACTAAACTTGGGTCTTTTGCAAGAACAATATCTGCTCTTGACTACTGAGCCATTCTTCAGGTCTCAGTATATTGTTTTCAATAATAAAGAATTATCACAAACTTAGATCCAATTAATTCATAACAGTTGAAATACATTATATGCTATAATGAACAGGTACATATTCAGGTATAATAAACTTCTCATATCTATAATATAAACCTACCCCTCCTTTTCTATCTCACAATAATAATTACAGCCACCAAGTTATCCAATCCCAAGGACTGATATCTAGCCCAAGTTTGATTAATGCTCAGGCTACCTAAAGATTATTTCTTTAATATAATGATTCCCTATTGAGAGACTTATCACTTGAGCTACAATAAAATCATCTCAATTGGGACTCTGACTCACACCTATATTACTACAATTCTCCTTCCACACATTTGTCAAATGAATAATTTAAAACAAATATCCAATACTGTGTCAGCTCTGTTGAAAATTCTTCAATGATTCCCTATAGTTTTATGAAGAAAAATTTCAACTCCTTTCCTTAATATTAGGAGCCATCATAATTTGAAAGATTTAGTGGGTATCATATTAAACAAGAACCAAGAAACATCCTCCACCACTCCTAATTCCCATGAGTATGATTCTAGGCAAATGAGATAGTTTAGGATTCACTGAAAGCAGTGCATAGATACAAGTCACCCTTTCAACCATTCCTCCTCTTATTTAAAAATGCTTGCTCCAGGCTGGAGAAATGGTTGAGCAGTTGAGAGCACTGACTGCTTTTTCAGAGGAGCCTGGTTCAATTCCTAACATGTACATGGCAGTTCACAATCATAATTATAGTTTTAGGGTATCTGATGCCCTCTTCTGGCCTCTATGGGCACCAAATACATATGTGCCTCACATACATCCATATTTTTTACAAATGCAAAACACCATATACATTTTAAAAATATAATAAAATGACAAATTTAAAATCATTGCAACCCATTCGTCATTAGCCATATTTTTATCCCATGACTAGCCATATTTTTACCTTTTTATTAAAATTTATCACAAATATTTTCCTTTTCCTAAGTTTCTCCTTCTGTGATGTCCTGCCTCCAGATCTTCAGGTGCCTCTTCTGTCTTGATATCTTTCTATATTCAAACAGTTCGTTTCTGCTATAGAAGTCACTGAAGGTGACTATCATTCTTAACAATTTTGTTATTTTTAACATGTTCTACAATAGTGTTATTAAAAAGATGTCTGTGCTTTTATAATCTCAATGACTAAAACTATGTTATGGAAGACAGAAGGTATATAGCAAATATTTAGGATCAAGAAAAGGGTGGGAGTGGTGGCTCAATATCTGTAAGAGTAGGGACCTGAATTGGATTCCCCGGGCCATGCGAATGTCGTCAGTTTTTATGTATAGTCTTAAATACTTAAGAGTCTGAAATTGAGAAATATGACAAAAAGAAGCTGCTGGAAAATTTCTTGAAAGAGTGAAATTTTCTGAGCTCATTAGATGCTGAACCTGCCATGACTATAATTGAAGATATTAGCTTTTATGTTATATGAGTCATGTTATCACTGCCTTGTGACCCTGGATATCAGTGACTAACAAGTGTTGGCTTGAATGTTTGTAGCTCCTCTGAGGGTACCACAATAAATGGCTGGTGATGCCCCAGAAATACTGTGATTCCAGGAATATGAACACACGGAAAACTAATCTCCTCAAAGACCCCACAGTTCCATCAGAGTGCTGATCTGCTTTTCTGAACCATTGATGTGTTTCATTAACTATGAAACAGTTGAATTTTGGAGACATCTTTATTAGAAAAGTCAAGGTGCTACTATAGCAAAGCCCAGATTGCAAGGATTTCTTCCAAGTCTCTGGGATGTCAGACCATATTTGCATGGGTCTGTGATTTGGCAGAATGCCAAACTACACTATTGCAAAGGCTCTGTTCGCATTTCTTCTTGAAACCATATTTTCTGTGTTGACTAACTGGCAGTTTTGGATTGCCTCAGGCTGATAATGGGCGACTGAGCTGTTAGACCAGATGGCATTTATTTATTTATTTTACAAAAGGAGGGAAGGGGAAGAAGGCATGATGCAAATTGGAAAGTCCATTTTTAGTTATAGAACAGAAAAATAAAGGAGAAAAAGAAATTGATTTTAAGAAGTTCCAGATGTTTGTGCTTTTTATTTGCAAAGCCACATCTAAAAGGGGAGTGCCATTACAAACAGAAAAAGGAAGAGAGAGAAGTGAGGAACCACAAAATCAACACGATGAGGTTTACTTGAATTCGTTGTTACAGCTTGCATTTATAGTGAGTAAGGACATTTTTCTTTTAAAATGGAGAAAAATTTCACACAATTTACATATGAATAATTACCTTCATACTGTGTCTACACAAGGCAAACAGAACTGCCTCAGCTGCTGAAGTTCCATAGTGTTGTGTCTTAATCACCGAGCCCACCTTGCTTGTTCCAGGAGCCATCTGCGAAGCTCTATTGTGTTCTGCTTTCTTCAGCTGTTTCCTTTGGTCCAAAGCAGGACTTTAATTAGCATCCATTAACACACTGCCAAGAGCATCTTCTATCAGCCTTTTATATCGCTTTAGATGGAGAAGAAATTATGATTCCTGAAATGAATTGTGTCTTGTCTGTGTGCCAGGATTCTGCAGACATCACAATCTAGTATGCTGAGTTTCTTCTTTGGGTCTCCAAAGCTTTGATTTGTAATATCCCAATGAATTGGCATACTTGCAATAGTGAACCAAGTCAGGGAATAAGGATCAAATTGCTGTTCTTGAAATTATAAGATTACAGGATTCTGTCCTAGTCCATATGGACACCTACCAGATATCTCAATTGGTTCTTCTAGAAATATTTCATTTTGATGTATGTGTACTTGTGTGTATGTGCACATGTGGGCAAATGCCATGGAGTACCATGTACTCTTAGCTGCTGAGTTACCTCTGAATTCCTCAATTGGTTCTTGAAAGGAAGACTACCAGCCTTCTTAGACTCCATGTACTCAGTCCCAGATATTGTGTTTCCAATGACCTTCTAGGGGAAGACATTGATGCCAATAGTTTGCTGTATTGAGGAATAAGCCTAGCTTTCCAGTATGGGTCTTCATGAAGTATCAGTTCATCGTTCTTCCTGGCCTTCTGGCTCTGGCAGAGTGATTTCCTATTTTTTGCTTCAGTTTCTTTGACAGAAGACTGATATGCTATCCTATGATTATTTTGTTTGCCAATTTCTTGAAAAGCAACATGAAAATCCTTAACAAATCAGGAAGCTAAATTTGGGATTCTGAACCTATTCCTATTTTGCCAATAGCATTTGGAGGACTTGTAGCTAACTGGCAGTTTGGTTTTGTTTGTTTGTTTTTATTTCTAGATATTATTCTCTATGAGGTAGTGGTAGGGATCAAGTTGCTTATTGTATTTACATGTCATATACCTAACTCAGTGACCAAAGTATGAGCAATAACATCTAAAATGTAATAGGTATTTGACCTGGGCCAGCAGCAGCAGTTGATCAGTCCAACTCACACCACCTTTCAGCAGCCCTGTTTCCTTCTCAGAGCAGATCGGTTTTCACTTAGCTCATGGCCGGCAATAAATGTTTATGGGAACACAGTTGAATTACATACTTACTCAGAAGATAGTGTTTCATATAGTGGAAACTGTTTTAGACACAATAAACACAACAAAGGACAGAAGAAAAAGGTCTCTACACTTGGGGCAATGAAATACAAAAGAGATGAATATGCAAAGAATGATGCACTTCAAATGATAAGAATTTTCTCATATTTTTAACGTGATGATTGTTTTCCCATATTCTTCTGATTTCCAGATTTTTTTTTTAAAAAGTATTGAACTTGCTTTGGTCAGAAAAGGGCTGTTTAAATACATAGTTAAATTACATTAACATCATTTGAAGTGCATCATTCTTTGCATAAAAATATTATATCCTTCTCTGCTTGAGGAGTGCAAAATCCAGAGAGCTCCCATGTGAATAACATTTATACATCATTGACTTTAGGACATGACCTATAGCTTAAATGATAAATGGTCATTGAATTACTTGTAGTAATGAGAAAAACTGTGAAAATTAAATAATGAAATATATTCTTTAAAAGTTGTGTACACTTAGTAAAAGGGTAAATTTTCATCTGAGAGGGAAGACTATAAGGACTGCCGTGTGAAATAAGGGATCCTAAATAGTAGACTGACTTCGATCCCCCAAAATTACAGGGTTTCCTCCAAATTCTGATGGTAAGATCCCATTGTAGAAGAAACCATATACTTATGTCATTGAAGAAATCAAGTTGCTGCCAAGTAGAATCTTTAATAATGATTAGCATTTGTAGAATTGGAAGATACTTCATATGTACCAAAGGTGAAAAGTCACCAGCTGCAAACCTTGTGATTTATAATAGTTGCCTGCCTGGCAAGATATACTGTTGCAATAGTGGCACAAATGTTATAGGGTTAACCAGAAACCTTTGTTAAAAATTATCATTTAAAGCAAAAATCCATGGAATGAAACATATATTTGACACTGTTAATGAGGTGAACAACCTGAAACTATATAGGACATGGGCCCTTGCAGAGAGCCTACTACTATGATTTTGATTAATAAATATAGGAATGGACACTTCTTTGAATATACTGCTGTAACCTTAGATCAAAACATTATTCATTCCGCATCTGAGAAGCATCTTTTTGAAGTAAGCAATGTGCAGAATGCAAGAGGCCTTGGGACACTTTGTCCTAAGGGAGATATATTTGTGAAACCACTTCTCTCTAGGTTCAGGAATCTATGTGGAAGAAGAGGAAGAAAGATTCTAAGAGCCAGAGGAAATGGATGACTCTAAAGAAACAGCCCTTTTCAGACACATCAAGATTGATACTCATATGAATTCAACAGAGACTTTGACAGTAAGCTTAGTATATGCACATATTCAAGACATGCAAAATCCCAGCATAGAAAAGGGTGCTGGAAACAAAATACCATCTCTAACCAAGAAGCTTTTTATAACTGATACATGCTAGGAGATGGAAAATTATTTATACAAAACGCAAAAGACAAATTCAAGAGAATGTTGAAAATAAATGTATTACTTTATCTATATCTAGAAGACTTTAAGGTCAGAGCACGTTAAGATCTATCTTTATCATACTGACAATAGCCACAGAATTATACAGGAATTAATCAAATGTGTGGAAAGTGTAAGAAGTACCCTAATCAAGCGGTGTGTGCTAGCACATTAACTTAGGAGGAAGGTCTCCAGACTTCCTGTTTCTGGAACTCAAGGTTAGTTTAGAAGAAAACACAGTTTAGAATGACAATGTAGGCTTGTTTAGGACAATGACTGAGTTTTCCTTTAGGTTTAGGTCAACAGCTGAACACATCTACTGTAGGGGAACTGGGACAAGTCATGGTAAAGATGGTAGTTGACAGATTATTTATGTCCCTTTGTATCTCGAAAGTGTTCTAATTACTCCATATTTTGATGTTCTCTCATCCTTAAAAAGGGAGGAGGTTGCAGAGGCAAATGTTTTAGATGAAAGCTCTTTAAATGATTAACATACCTTCCTGCAATGTAGAGCAGGAATCTGACATAAAATTTAGGGTAACAAAGCTTATAAATGCAGTTAGCAAGCATAAGGAGAAGTGGGGACGTGCCTCAGTGACTAAGAACACTGGTTGTTCTTACAGAGACCCTGGGTTTGGTTTCCAGCACTCATATCATGTGGGTCATACTATGTAGACTAGCTGACTTTAGATTCATTTCAACCACCCTGCTTAAACATCTTGAGTACTGATATTACAGGTGAGCATTGGAATTAGCACTTAAACTCTTTTATCTTACAATTGCTGGTATAAAAATGAAGGAGAATGCAAGAATGAAAAGAGGTTTGTGGAATGATGATGCATTGGCAAGAGCTGACATTCTCAGTCTATACAGTTTGAGTGAGAATATTGCTGTAGACTATCTTAGTTTGTTTTCCATTGCTATGATTAAGGTCCACAACTAAAAGCTACTTGTGGAAGACAGGGCTTATGTGACTTACATGTGCTCTTGACAGTCTGTCACTGAGGGAAGCCAAGACAGGAACATGAGAAACCTAAAGGCCGGCTCTGAAGCAGAGCCCATGGAGGAGGAAGGCTGTTCCAAATGGCATTTATATATAAAATATATATATATATTACATATAATATATAATTATATAATTATAATTATATGTATAATTATAATATATAATATATATAATAGATTATATATAGATTATATATATAATTATAATTATATATATAATTATATATATATATAACCTATGACCTGATCATCTTCTCAGGGGTGGTAACTGTGTACACTGGGCTAAACCTTCCAACATCAATCATTAATCAATACAATATCACACAGACTTCCCTATAAGTCAATCTCTGGCAAATTCTCACATTTTTCATTCCCTCTTCCCATATAACACAAGTTTTTGTGACGTTGACAAAAACAAGCAAGTATGCAATCATACAGAACAAAACAAAACTCAAAATAGCATACAGACTGAAAGTTTATATTCCCTTTAAGATCATATATTGATCAAATATTTGTGATTTTGTCACCAGGGTAGACTCTTTAAGAATGGATTCCTAATGCAATTCTTCAAAGACATGGAAAGAGCAATTCTCAAATTCATCTGGAAAGGCAAAAAACCCAGATTGGTAAAAACAATACTTAATAAATGAATGGCTAGGGGAATCACCATCCTTGATAGCAAGCTGTACTACAGAGCAATAGAGATAAAAACTGCATAGTATTGATACAGAGACAGACACGTTGATCAATGCAATAGAATTGAAGACCCAGAAATAAAACCACACACTTATGGACACTTGATCTTTGACAAAGAAGTCAAACATATTCAATGGAAAAAAGAAAGCATCTTCAATAAATGGTGCTGGTCTAACTGTATGTAGAAAAATAAAAATAGACCCATATTTGTCACCTTGCACAAAGCTCAAGTCCAAGTAGATAGGGACCTCAACATAAAACCAGATACACTGAATCTAATAGAAAAGAAAGTGGGAAAAAGCCTTGAACTTATTTGTACAGGGGGAAATTTTCTAAACAGAACTCCAATGGTTCGGGCTCTAAGATCAAGAATTGATAAATGGTACCTCGTGAAACTGGAAAGCTTCTATAAGGCAAAAGACATAGTCAATAAGACAAATTGGCAACCTACAGATTGGGAAAACAATCTTCACAAACCCCACATCTGATAGAGGGCTAATATCCAAATTATATAAAGAACTCAAGAAGCTAACCATCAAAAAATCCAAACAACCCAATCAAAACACGCCGTATATAAATAAACTGAGAATTTACAACAGACGAATCTCAAATGGTTGAGAAACACCTAAAGAAATGTTCAAAGTCCTTGGTAATCAGAGAAATGCAAATCAAAACAACCCTGATATTCCACCTTACAACAATCAGATTGGCTAAGATCAAAACCTCAGGTACCAGCACATGTTGGCGAGGATGTTGTAAAAGAGGAACACTCCTCCATTGCTGGTGGGATTGCAAAGTGGTTACTCTGGAAATCAAATTGGAGATTCCTCAGAAAATTGGAAATAGATCTATCTGAAGACCCAGCAATACTACTCTTGTGAATATTCCCAAAAGATGCCCCACCATGCCACAGGGGCACATGTTTCACTATGTTCAGAGCGGCCTTGTTTGTGATAGCAAGAAGCTGGACCATGACAGAAGAATGGATACAGAACGTGTAGTTCATTTAGACAATGGAATACTACTCAGCTGTTAAGAACAAGGACATCCTGAGTTTTGCAGGCAAATGGATGGAACTAGAAATTTTCATCCTGTGTGAGGTAACTCAGATACAAAAGGACATGCATTGTATGTACTCACTAATTAGTGGATATTAGCCAAACAAACAAACAAACAAACAAACAAACAAACAAAAGTACAGAATACTCAAGATATATTCCACAGAACTCAAAAAGATCAACAAGCTGAAGGGCCCAAGTGTGGATGCTTCAGTCCCAATTGGGAGGGAGAAGAAAGCAACCACAAGTGGAGAGGGAGGGAGGAACCTGGGACAGAAAGGGGGTGGGAGGAGAGGGGAACATGAGCTTGTACTGGGTGGAGGAAAAGGACAAGCCCTGAGGGCCAGCAGAAAGAAGGGAAACATGCAACCTCAGGAGGTAGGAGGTTGGGTGGATGGTCCAGAAGGTACAGGAGACCTGGGAGGTGAGAGACTCTAAGGACTCAAAGGTAGAGACCTTAGATAAAAGGCCCTACATTAGGGAGAGGGAATTTGTAGAGCCCATCTCCAGCAAAAAGACAGGGCATTAAGTGAGGGATGGGGTTGCCATCCCACAGTCAAAACTCTGACCATATTTATTCCTGTCTGAAAGAACTGCAGGGATATAAATGGAGAGGAGCCCAAGGAAAAGAAGGTCCAGCGACAAGCCCAAAGTGGGATCCAGCTCAAGAGAGGCCCCAAGACCTGACATTATTGCTGAAGCTATGGAGAGCTCGTAGGGAGGGACCAATCATGACTGACCTCCTAAAGACCCAAAAAGGAGCTGAAAGAGTCAGATGCAGATATTTGCAGCCAACCAATGGACAGAAACTGCTGAGCCCTGTGGTTGAACCAGTGGAAGGCTGGAGGAGACTGAGGAGGGCAATCCTGTAGGAGGATCAGCAGTCTCAATTAATCTGGGCCCCCATGATCTCTCAGACACTGGACCACCAACCAAGCAGCATGCACCAGCTGATATGAGGCCCCGACCCATGTACAGTGGATGACTATGGGGTCTGGGTTTAGTCAGAGAAGATGCACCTAACTCTCAAGAGACTGGAGGCTCCAGGGAGTTTAGAGGTCTGGTGGGGGGGAGATCCTCGTGGAGACAGGTGGTGGTGGCAGGAGGGAGGTATGGGATGTAGAACAGTAAGAGGGTGGACCAGGAGGGGCATAGAATCTGGAATTTAAAATAAATAAATAAATAAATAAATAAATAAATAAATAAATAAATAAATAAATGATTAGGAAGAAAGAATGAACAAATGAGAGAGAGAGAGAGAGAGAGAGAGAAAGGGTTCCCATCCTTATAGAGGAGGGCTCCTAAAGTCCTTCCTGCTTCTCCAGTCTAGTCACCATGAGATCTATTAACTGGAATTCAGGAAGTGGACCTTCCCATAACATCCAATGAGCTGAAGCCTTTTTCTTTTTCATTCTAAGTTTCTGAATCTCTGAGAATGAAGTGGTTCTTGTTCAAACCATTCTCAGACTATAGTTAGTTAGATGTCTGAATGACATCTAAGTTGAATATCGAGCTCACATAAGACGATGCTATATAGAACATGGGCTTAAGCTGATTTCCTCTGAGGTTTAAGGAAAAGAATCTACATTTGAAACATGGGCTAGGCACTGTACTTCAATGATTAACAGTTCACACAACAGATTATAGTTTATATAATGTTTTTCCCTAATATCAGGAACTAATTGATATATTTCTGAAATGCCTACATATTTTGTTTTGGTTTGTCCTTGTAGAACCAGAAACTGAACCAAGTACCTTCATAAAACTAGGTGAATACTGGACACTTAAGCTGCATTCACCTGCACTTTTGTCAGAAGCTACCACTACCTATTCCTGGTTAGCCTTGGGTTCATAGATCTTCCAACTTCTGCCTCTTCATTGCTAGGACTGTGCATGCACCTTTACTATGAGCTGCAAAACTGATTAAGTGAGAAAACAAATCTTAATTAGCAATCAAATTCAGGTACTTAAAGAACACTAAATATCACTGTCTGTTTATTGTTTCTAAGTTACTGTAATAACAGCATTCTAAAATAGTTCATGAAATATTTGACCAAAGGTCTTTATACAGATCTCCAGAACACTGGTACCTTGGAAGGAAGCTGATGGGAGTGGTATGCTCAGCATTGAATTTCCTGGTTAGGCTCATGATATCTATTCCATTAGGTTGTCAGTTTGTCCAAACCATAAGCATATTATAGGACAAAGATTCTTAAAACAAAATATTTCAGAAGTGGTAGATTTATGGGTAGTAAATACCTCTACACTATCCAAACATTGACAGGAAAAAAAAATAGGTTCAGAAATTATAAAGTAGGTACTTTTGTGTATTGCACGGTATTTTAGTTTTCCATACATTTGAATACTTATTCCTAGATTAGAAATGTTTAAACTGAGAATTAAAGAGTGGGGATGCAAATGAAACAGGAGTTCTAGCCAGAAAGACCCACAGAGTGTCATTAAGAAAAATAAAGATTTAAGCTCTTCACTTGAAAGTGAAATTGGAGGAAACCTGATAAACTCAGCCAGTGAGAAGGTAGCTTTATGTAATAGGAAAATGCAGCAAGCTGCACAAAAAGGTTTGTTTTTTTTTTTTCTTTTAAATTAGGGCTTAACAAGAAAAATAGAAAGAAAGCAGTCTGGTTAATTAGAGAACACTAAAGATGAGGCAAAAATAGTCAAGTTCAAAAGAGGCTTATGCATGTGGTCCTTGAGAGACAAAGCAGCCACATGAACGTGAACAGTGAAGGAAAAGGGGAGAGGGTATAAAGATGATTACAAGAGATGGCGATTGCTGCTTTTATGTCCCTTTGTGGAATCACAGAATAACACAAGTGTGATTTTTACAAAGAACTAAAGAAGAAGCTGATTCTTAACTTGAAATATGTTTAACTAAAGTATCCCTCTGAAGAAATTTTGTTTTATTTAGTTTGAATCCAGGCGCTGACACCACCTGCACCATGTAATCTTGGGTACACTGGCAAACCTGCCTGGTGGTGTTTCTAGTCAAGTAAATTTAACTCTTACTGTTTTAGATGTAATCATATCTTCTTTCTATTTTATTTTCCTGGTTTACAGTTTAATGGCTCTTTGGGCTTGGACCCCTCATTTCCACTGCCCTTGGGACCATTGCTCTGGGGTTGTGCAGGGTTAGAGTTTTCTGCTCAAAGGCATGGACATGCAGGAGCTATTTGGCTAAGCAGTCATTTGCCAGTCCCAGCAGGGGTCTCTGGAGCAGTCCTTTTGTTTTTTTTTTCCCCTGGACTTTAGCTAAGACCACGGGGACTCAGAAGCAGTTCACACAAAGACTGAAAATCCTGCCCTCCACTTCCTCTTATTCTGCCTTGTGGCTCCACCACAGCTTCTCATGGTGATAGTCTGTAGAGAAAGTCTCATGGTCACAGTCTGGTGGAGTCACAGCCCCATGTAATCATAGCCTCTTTTACAGAAAACTTTGGATTTTTTGGGACTCTTAGGTTAAAAGTTTCCCAAGCAGTTCCTTGTGGTGCTAAAACTTGTGGCAAGGCCTTGTTAATGGGTGTGACTTTCAACACATGAGAAATGCTAATAAGCCCATTCTATTTCCTTATGTGACATCCAATGACATTGTACTCTTTTACAATGAATTGAATCACCCTGAGGAACTCAATATGGTTATTATTATTACTATTACTATTATTACTATTATTGATATTGATATTGCTGTTACATTTAGAATCTTGTATACATTGTGAGATATCTAAGTTTAAATGTATCAAATATTTATCCTTTCTTTATAATGAGAATATTCAAAGTCCCCTCTGCTTGTTTTTTAAACTGTGATTCCTAAGTGCTATGTAGAACACTTGTTCTCAACCTTCCTAATGCTGTGACCCTTTAATACAGTCCCTCACGTCGTGGTGACCCCACCCAACCATAAAATTATTTTGTTGTTATTTCCTAATTGTAATTTTGCTACTGTTATGAACAGGGCACATCCTCCTCTTCTTTCACTCTCTTAGTTCCAACTTGTATTATATTGCTTTTCAGTAATATAAATGGCATGTTGTGACATAGATTCTTTAGACAAGGCTCTGGAGTTCCATCTATGCTGTTACCAACAGCAGGAATATATTCTTTTAAGACTAAAAATATATATACGATTGTGTTTTTAAACTACATCTCATTTTTTTTTTTTATTCATCATTTTGACAAACATTTAAGTGATCCCAACTTTTTGACTGTTGTGAATAGCACTGCAGTGTACACGAGAATTCTTCTGTTTGATGGCCATGTTGCTGGTATTTCCTTTGGGCTGGTTGGATGACAGACTAGTTTCAGTTAAAAACATTTTTGTTGTCATTGTTTATTTGTTGTTTCCAGTAATAGTTGTATTAATTTATATTCCTTCTAGCAGCACCTCAGGGGTTTTGTTTCTCTACATGCATGAGTGCCAGGGCTTGGAATCTTTTCTGTTCTTGATATACTCATGGAGGGAGCAACAGTGTCAAAGGGCCAGACCCCTGAGCTCCCGGAGACTGGTCCACCAACCAAAGAATACATATGGAGGGACCCATGATGCTGGCCACATATGTGCCAGAGGAGGGCCTTGTTGGCCATCAGTGGGAGGAGAGGCCCTTGGGACTGAGGGTGTTAGATGCCCCAGTGTAGAGGAATGCTAGGGAGGGAAGAGGGTGATGGATATGTGGGTGGGGGAGCACCCTCATAGAGGCAGGGGGAGGGGGAATGGAATAGGGAGTTTCCAAAGGGGAAAACATTTGAAATATATATAAACTAAATATCCAAAAAAAAAAAAAAAAAAAAAAAAGTGTGAAGTGATGGTTATTTGCTTTTCTCTAGAGTGTTTCTGGGCATGGATTAAGTATACACACCACACCACACACACACACACACACACACACACACACACACACACACACATTTATGGTCATTTAATTTGCATATATGCAACAAGGCTAGAGTTTGATGTCAGGAATGACCTTCAATCACTCTTCACATTTTTTCTGATACATTCTCTCACTGATCTGGAGCTTTTGAATTGGCCAGCAAGACCCAGGACTCTTTCTCTGCTGGGCCCGTGCTGCAGTCCCAGGCTTTTATGACTCTGCCAGGCTTTTCACATGGTTGCTGGGGAACTCATTCAGACTGAACTATCCAAACACAAAAGACTGAACCATCTCTAAGCTCTGGGTGTAGATTTGACTCCTAGTTTCCAGTAGCTCTTCTATCCTATAGTAGCTAAGTGCCTGACTGTCATTATCAAGCATTGATTGGATCTGCAAAGCAAAACCCTTTGCAGCACTTGGGTAATGATGGAGGTGTTTTAAGGAAAACCTAAGTCTTTAAGTATGCATCTTCTTTTCTTATGTATCTTCTTTTCTTATGCATCTTCTTTTATTGCTTTCTGAAGTCTAAGTTAAGCAAAGGTCTGAGTACCCCTGCAGTGACTGTGGATGCCTGTATCTCTAGGGCTTGTCTACCAACTCCCCTACAGCATCACGTGCCTTCTGAAAATATCTTAAAGCAGCCACAACAGTGTCATATTTAAGCAGAAAAAGTTTCCCATTGTGCAAGCTGTTAATTTATTATCTTTCCAACTGAAATATTTTTAACGTTTTGAGAAGTAAATTGCATTTCTTGATAACATTCTCAACCCAAAAAATAAATAAATAAAGTACAATTTATCTTCATACAATGCTGCTTCCCACAAACTTCACATCTTCAAATAAGCATGGCAAGGGCACAGCTGGTCTCCCAAATCAAAGCAAAATCAAAAAAAGAAAAGAAGAAAGGAAAAGAAGTTTATGTTGCAGAAGTTTAACGGGCTTCTTTAAGAGGTTAAACCTTGAACACTGGAAGAACAATGAAATAGATTTAAACAAACCCATTTGAATATCAAGACAGATTATAATCAGATAAGAAAGAGAGAAACTATTTCAGTGCTGGGTTAGAAAATAAACAGATTAGGCATTTGTTTCTGTGTGCCTAGAAAGAGATCTCAGTGTAACAAAAAATATTGGATTGATGCCTAGATAAGCTCTCCTGCAATCTGAGACACTGTTCATCTAGGTGGGTTATAGTTCTGGTCTTTATTCCTCCATGTAATCACAGTGAGGAGAAATCTACCTCTGCAACTGGCAGCTTACTCCTAATGTCGCCATAGAAACTGCTGGTTAAACGGAAGCCTTGGTCAGTTTAGTGGGCACCCCGTCACAAGTCTGCTTAACATAGAACCTTTCTATTCCTGGGATCACATATGTAACCCCAATGTGATATCAGCAGGGGAGACTCCATCCAGTTTCCCAACCTGACATATCCCAAACTGAATACTTGCTTCCTTTATGTTGGCATACCTTCTTCCTATCTTTCTGTCAATGACTCTCAGCAAGGATTAGTGAATATTTAGACTATTATAGCAAGTCCTCTGGTCCCCAGAATCTGAGCACATTTTACCATATCAACAATTTGTCCATGACCTGAAGCATCATTTTCATTTATTTGCATTTCATGTTTTACTTACCTCTAAATGTCCCTTCATTTTTTCTCCTAGCACAGCCATCATTGTCAAGATGTGTCATGCCAACTCAGGAGATATCTATGTGCAATTCATTGCACTGTTTCCTGGGCTTTAAATTAAATGGCCAGAAATCTGCCACTTTTTTTTCTTTCTGACTTTATCCTCTTCCTGTTGTCCTCAGAGTGGGCTATACTCCCTTCTCAGGGATTTTGAACTTGTTCATTCTTTATATAGAATTATCCTGACATAGAAATCCATGTTATCCATGGATCTCCTTCCTCCACATACTTCTTCAATCAGCCATCTATATTTTGGAATATCTTGTTTTTAATATAGTAAGTTTTTCCCCTTTTTAATTTATTTTTCTGTCGTATATTATATCACAACTGAAGTTTACCCTCCCACCCCATCCCCCAGTCTCTCCCTTCAGATCCCTTTTCCCCAGATCCACCCGGTCTACCTCCCTTCAGAAAAGAACAGGCTTCTCAGGGACATCAACCAAATATGGCATATCAAGCTACAATAAGACCCGATACCTATTGTGACATGAAGGCTGACAAGACTACCCAGTAGGAGGAAAGATGTCCCAAAGGCAAGCAAAGGAGTCAGAGTCAGCCCCCACTGACACTGTAGGGAGCTCCATCCTACCATAAGCTCAGTTGCACAACTGTGTTCATAGCAGCTTTATTTATAATAGCCAGAAACTGGAAACAAATTTAGACATATCTCAACCAAAGAAAGGATAAGGTAATGCGGTACATTTAAACAATAGAGTATTGCTTAGCTGTTTTAAAAATGACATCATAAAATTTCCTTGCAAATGAATGGAACTAGGAAAAAAAAATTAACTTGAGTGAGGTAACCCAGACACAGAAGGATAAACATGCTGTGCCTTCCCTTATAAGTGGATAGTAGCTATGAAGTAAAAGGTAATCATGCAATATCCATAGGCCATACAGTATTTAAAGGACTGTTCTGTCTGTTCAGAAGCCAACTACCAGATAATTCTTTCTTTTGTAGTGATTTCAATAAATATTAATATCTAGAACTCAATGAAATATATATTTGCTTTACTTTAAACCTTAAAAATATACTTTAAACATATCAAAAGCCCCCACCAATTGTGAACATTTTGGGAGCAGTATAACTGATTTTTTTTCCTTTCTGATTTTTGAGCAAGGTCACTAATTTTATTTGTTTTAATGCACTAAATCAGTTATGCAAGAACACTAATAATCCAGATGACTAGCTGTGTATGTGTGTGTGTGTGTTGTGTTTTATTATAGCTATCTATTATCTACTGAATTGTGTCCTCTTAAAATTCACATTCATGCCTTTACCCTAGATTTTTCTATTTTGAGATAAACGTCTTTCATAGGATAATTTAGGTCAACTAAGTTCATGATGTGAAACCCTGATTTGATGCAGCTTATATCATTAGAAGAAGCACAGCAAACATCAAAGATGTAGTCAGTCAGACCTTCTCTCTCTCTCTCTCTCTCTCTCTCTCTCTCTCTCTCTCTCTCTCTCTCTCTTTCTCACATACACACACACACACACACACACACACACACACACACACACACACACACACACACACACACACACACCCCACAGGTGAAAATCAAAAATCTATCTGAATAGAGACCAAAACTAACTACACCGTGATCCTGGCCTTCCAGTTCCAGAACTGTAAGAAAATAAATGGCTGCTGCTTCATCCTTTCACTCTGATATTGAGTTGAGACATCATGAGTGACTGACACACCAGTCCTTCCATCCAGAACTATATCTACTTGTTCTCAGTGGCAGATTCCTTAACACTTTAAGGGAATGCAGGGGTTTCAATGGAAGCTTCCTTTTGGAAGTGCATACCTTCAGCAGAATGAAAACCAGAGCATCCACTCTTTGTGTTTGTCCTGGGCAACAGGTGGTAGTGCTGTGCAAAGGAAGCTTTACTTACTCATGGCCACTCCCTGCCTGAGGTGTGGCCCTAAGTTTGAAGACTTCTTTCCATCTTGTGCTGAACATTTCCAACAGTAATTGAAAGGAATAGAGCTAACCTTGATGGTCTTAATGGTCCTTAGAAGGTTTCATCTGCAATTCCAGATAAACACTAAAAACAAATTAAGTTCATTACACCCTACTTAAGAATTTTTGCGTGTCATCCTTGCGCAGGGGCCATGCTAATCTTCTCTGTATCGTTCCAGTTTTAGTATATGTGCTGCTCCATTGCTGGTGGGATTGCAAGCTGGTACAACCACTCTGGAAATCAGTGTGGCGGACCCTCAGAAAAATGGACATAATACTACCTGAGGACCCAGCTATACCTCTCCTGGGTATATACCCAGAAGATGCCCCAACATGTAACAAAGATACATGCTCCACTATGTTCATAGCAGCCATATT
>CM052718.1:30478226-30500647 GCA_028551405.1 Uromys caudimaculatus | reverse complement strand
CATCTATTGACCCATGATTTGAACTACATATGAGGCAGAAGAATCACCTCGATGGCCACCAGGGAGAAAGGAGAGGACTTTGGGCCTGAGGGTGCTAGGGGCACCAGTAAAAGGGAATGTCAAGGTGGGAATATGGGAATTGGTGGGCGGGTAGGTGGGAGGAGGAATTCCCTCACAGAGGCGGGGAGGGGGAGGGGACCCGGGGTTTCTAAAGAAAAGGGGAATCATCGGAAATATAAATAAAATATCAAAAAAAAAAAAAAAAAAAAGAAGTCTACAAAACTCCATATAGATTGGACCAGAAAAGAAATTCCTCCCATCACATAATATTCAAAACACCAAATGCACAAAACAAGGAAAGAATATTAAAAGCAATAAGGGGAAAAGGTCAAGTAGCATATAAAGGTAGACCTATCAGAATTACACCAGACTTCTCACCAGAGACTATGACAGCTAGAAGATTCTGGACAGATCTCTTACAGACCCTAAGAGAACACAAGTGCCAGCCCAGGCTGCTTTACCCAGCAAAACTCTCAATTACCATAGATGGTGAAACCAAGATATTCCATGACAAAACCAAATTTACACAATATCTTTCCACAAACCCAGCCTTATGTAGGATAATAGATGGGAAACGCCAACACAAGGAGGGAAACTACACCCTAGGAAAAGCAAGAAGGTAATCTTTCAACAAACCCAAAAGAAGATAACCACACAAACATAAAAATAACATTGAAAATAACAGGAAGCAACAATAACTATTCCATAATATTTCTTAACATCAATGGACTCAATTCCCCAAAAAAAGACATAGACTAACAGACTAGATACATAAACAGGACCTAGCATTTTGCTGCATACAGAAAATGTACTTCAGTGTTAAAAACAAATACCACCTCAGAGTAAAGGGCTGGAAAACAATTTTCCAAACAAATGGTCACAAGAAACAAGCTGGAGTAGTCCTTCTAATATCAGATAAAATTGACTTTCAAACAAAAATCATCAGAAAAGATAAGGAAGGACACTTAATCCTCATCAAAGGAAAAATCTACCAAGAAGAACTCTCAATTCTGAACATCAATGCTCCAAATGCAAAGATATTCAACCTAAATAAAAAGAATATGTCTTTTTCTCAGCACCTCATTATATCTTCTCCAAAATTAACTGTATATTCAGTCACAAAACAGTCATCAACAGGTATAAGAAGATTGAAATAATCCCATGCTTCCTATCAGATCACTAAGGATTAAGGCTGGTCTTTAATAGCAACAAAAACAACAGAAAGCCCACATTCACATGGAAGCTGAATAATGCTCTACTCAATGATAACTTAAGAAATAAAGACGGAAATTAAAGATGTTCTAGAATTTAATGAAAATGAAGGTATAACATACATTTACTTATGGGACACAATGTAAGCAGTGCTAAGAGGAAAACTCATAGCTCTGAGTGCCTCCAAAAAGAAATTGGAGAGAGCATACATTAGCAACCTCACAGCACACCTGAAACCTCTAGAACATAATGAAGCTAATAGACCCAAGAGGAGTAGATGGTAGGAAATAATCAAATTAAGGGCTGAAATCAACAAAGTAGAAACAAAAAGAAGTATACAAAGAATCAACAAAACCAGGAGCTAGTTCTTTGAGAAAATCAACAAGATAGATAAACCCTTAGCCAGATTAACCAGAGGGCACAGAGAGAGTATCCAAATTAACAAAATCAGCAATGAAAAAAGAGATATAGCAACAGAAACTTAGAAAATTCAAAAATTCATCAGATCCTACTACAAAAGATTATACTCAACAAAGTTGGAAAATCTGGATGAAATGGACAATTTTCTAGACAGATACCAAATACAAAAGTTAAGTCAGGATCAGATAAAATATCTAAGCAGTTCCATAACCCCTAAATAATTAGAAGCAGTCATTAAAATTCTCCCAACCAAAAAAAGCCCAGAACCAGATGAGTATAATGCAGAATTCTATCAGATCTTCAAAGAAAACCTAATACCAATACTCTCCAAACTATTCCACAAAAGAGAAACAGAAGGAACACTACCCAATTTGTTTCATGAAGCCGCATTTACACTATACCAAACTCTGCCAAAGACTCAACAAAGAAAGAGAACTTCAGACACGTTTCCCTTATTAATATCAATGCAAAAATACTCAATAAAACTCTTGCAAATCAAATCCACAAACACATCAAAACAATAATTCACCATGATTAAGTAGCCTTCATCCCAGGGATACAGGGATGGTTCAATACACAGAAATCCATCAATGTAATCCACTACATAAACAAACTCAAAGAAAAAACACACGTGATCATTTCATTAGATGCTGAAAAAGCATTTGACTAAGTTCAACATCCCTTCATGTAAAAGTCTTGGAAAGACCATGAATTCAAGGCCCATTCCTAAACATAGTAAAAGCAATATACAGCAAACCAGTAGCCAACATCAAACTAAATGGAGGGAAACTTGAAGCAATCCCACTAAAATCAGGGACTACACAAAGCTGCCCACTCTCTCCCTATCACTTGAAGTTCTAGCTAGAGCAATTAAACAACAAAATGAGGTCAAAGGGATACAAATTGGAAAGGAAGAAATCAAAATATCACTATTTGCAGATGATATGATTATATACTTAAATGACCCCAAAAACTCCACCAGAGAACTCCTACAACTGATAATCAACTTCCTCAAAGTGGCCAGATATAAAATTAACTCAAATAAATCAGTAGCCTGATTTATCAAAAGTTAAACAGACTGAGAAAGAAATTAGGAAAACAACACTCCTCACAATAGTCACAAACAACCTAAAGTATCTTGGTGTGACTCTAACCAAACAAGTGAAAGATCTGTATGACAAGAGCTTCAAGTCTCTGAAGAAAGAAATCGAAGAAGACCTCAGAAGATGGAAAGATCTCCCATGCTCAGGGATTGGCAGGATTAATATAGTAAAAATGGCCATCTTTCTAAAAGCAGTCTACAGATTCGATGCAATCTCCATCAAAATTCCAACTCGATTCTTCATAGACTTAGAAAGAGCAATTCTCAAATTTATTTAGAATACCAAAATCCCAAGATCACAAAAATTATTCTCTACAATAAAAGAACTTCTAGGGGAATCAGCATCCCTGACCTGAAGCTGTATTACAGAGCAATAGCGATAAGAAGTGCATGGTATTGGTACAGTGACAGGCAGGTAGATCAATGGAATAGAATTGAGGACCCAGAAATGAACCCACACACCTATGGTCACTTGATCTTTCACAAAGGAGCTATATCCATCCAGTGGAAATAAGAGGGCATTTTCAACAAATGGTTCTGGTTCAACTGGAGGTCAACATGTAGAAGAATGCAAATTGATCCATTCCTATCTCCCTGTACAAGTCAAAGTGGATCAAGACCTCCACATAAAACCAGATACACTGAATCTAATAGAAGAGAAAATTGGAAAACATGGACATAGGAGAAAATTTCCTGAACAGAACACCAATGGCTTATGCTTTAAGATCAATCATTGACAAATGGGACCTCATAAAATTGCAAAGCTTCTGTAAGGCAAAAGACATTGTCAATAGGACAAAACGACAACCAACAGATTGGGGAAAGATCTTTACCAATCCTCCATCTGATAGAGGGTTAATATCCACTGTATACAAAGAACTCAAGAAGTTAGACTCCAGAGAACCAAATAAACCTATTAAATATGGGGAACCAAGTTAAACAGAGAATTTTCAACTGAAGAAACTCAAAAGGCTGAGAAGCACCTAAAGAAATGTTCAACATCCTTAGTCATCAGGGAAATGCAAATAAAACAACCCTGAGATTCCACCTTATACCAGTCAGAATGGCTAAGTTCAAAAACTCAGGTGACAGCAGATGTTGGTGAGGATGAGGAGAAAGAGGAACACTGCTTCATTGCTGATAGGATTGCAAGCTGGTACAACCATTCTGGGAATTAGTTTGGCAGATCTTCAGAAAATTGCACATAGTACTACCTGAGGTCCCAGCTATACCCAGAAGATGCTCCAACATGTAATAAGGATACATGCTCCACTATGTTCATAGCATCCATATTTATAATAGCCAGAAGCTGGAAATAACCCAGATGTCCCTCAACAGAGGAATGGATACAGAAAATGTGGTACATTTACACCATGGAATACTATTCCACTATTAAAAACAATGACTTCATGTAATTCACAGGCAAATGGATGTGACTTGAAAATATCATCCTGAGCGAGGTAACTCAGTCACAAAAGAACAAACACAGTATGCACTCATTGATAAGTGGATATTAGCCCAAAATTTCAGAATACCCAAGATTCAATTCTCAGACCATATGAAGCCTAAGAAGAAGGAAGACCAAAGTGTGGATACTTCAGTGTTTCTTAGAAGGGTGAAAAAACTACTCACAGGACAAAATATGGAGACAAAGTGTGTGCTTCAACCCACATGACCTCTCCCACCCCACAGCCCTAGCATTCCCCTAAGTTGGGGCATCCTGCCTTCACAGGACCAAGGATCTCCCCTCCCTTTGGTGGCAGATAAGAACACCCTCTGCTACATATGCAGCTGGAGCCATAGGTCCCTCCATGTATACTCTGGTTGGTGGATTAGTCCCTCAGAGTTCTGGGAGGGGGGTGGTGCTCTCTGTTTTTTGAGAAAGGTATGCAGGTTTGCAAGTCTCTCTTTTTTTTTTTTTTTAAACATGTTTAACCAAAATTTTCCAGTGAAGCATTCTGTGAATATTAACTGTATATGATACTGACATTATAGCTGTGAGGAAATTCCTCTACAATAGAGACTGAGACATTTCTTAGAGATTTTATCTAGTGTGAGAAGATCTCAATTAACTACAGTAGCTAACTCTCAGGCTTAGAATTTATGGAAAGAATTAGGTCTGTTAACAGTTCTCTCTTTTAAAAAAAAGTAGAGCATTGTTACTATTGTCCATATGTGTACCTGAACAAAAAATGAGATCAAAATTGGAAAGCAGAAAATGACAGTATATGCATGCCAGGGGTCTTGGTTTTCAATTGGTGGAAGTCATTAAGATTTATCCTTAGACTAGCCCACAATATCCTTGGGGTGCTAAATTCATAGCAATGCATAATTCATTATTTATTATTAAAATAGTATTTGGCAATGAACACACATAGGTCATAAGTTCAAATAATATGGATTATGGGGCTTCATGTTGGTTGTACTGAGATAACTTTGTTATTTTGTTTGGAATTTCCATCTTTTCCAGTATGTTAAATTTGTTCAAATTAGTCAATGTAACTGAATTAGGCCTCAAATAGAGGGCTCTAAGCACATCTTTCAAACCAATTCGACCCTAAATAGGCAAAGAGAATGTTCAGTGCAGAAGAAAAAGTTATTAGTTTTTAATACCCTAGCAAAACCCAAGCGTGTGTTCAGTAAACAAAAAGACACACACTAATCTTTGTTCCATGGCATGCTCTGTATCCTCTCTCCATATGAGATACCTTTCTTGAATAGCTTAACACTCTAGGTCATCTCATAAATCTAACCTGTTCCCACTGGGACTTGGGAATATTTATTACACTGTTCAGTTTTTGTTGTGCAACTCAGTTAAATTCCATTTGGTTTTACTTCAACCTCTATTTTAAAGTTTTTATTAGTAAAGGCAATGACCTTGAAACTCTGGGTTAATATGCATGCATGTTTCATGGTACACCATTGCTTAGAGTCATGTTCTATCAGCATGAACGGGTATGGAAATAAAATAGGATGCCTTTCTGGAAGAAAATGAAACATAAAATATCAAGGGTTTTCAAAATAGAGGGTAGAAAATCTAGAACCAATGATTCCATGGAAAGACCAGAATATGGAATCTCAAGAGAACAGAAAAATAATTTAGTTTTCCCAAAATTCTGTTGTTGTTGGTTTTTTTTTTTTCGTGTAGTTAATGAAGGAATCTCAAAATAAGCTCTTGTTCTCAATGCAAGTGGGAAAGAAACTTTATCTTCTAAGATAATTCACTTTATCTAACAAGAAGAGAGGTGGAAGTATTGTTAAGAGAAAGTTCGCAGTAATAAATTGATCTGAAGTTTAAGGACTGGAAGCATTCTAGTGGAATAGTGTTAGGAATGGCGACGTTTCTTAACTGACAGCACGCAGAGTAAACAGGATCTGAGGATAGCCAGCACACCCAAATGGATCTGACAATGGCACTCATGGAGTCTTAAATTTGAATTCTTCAAGAACATTATACATGTTGTATTGAAGGAGTGAAACTACCTTTCTGATGGTGAAACATAAGGTGGTAGTCTTTAACAAATAACATTGTTGAGGTATGAAACAAAGTCTTCTTAATATTGTTGTTACTTTCTTCCTTTCAGAAACAGGACACAGATTCTAGAGATGTATATTTCTTTCTGTTTCTTGGGAGTTTATTTTGACTGAGATTGCCTCTAAAATTTTGTTATTTCTGTTATGAATTTAGAATTTCACTAAGACTTGTTTAGCTCCTAAATTAAATGAAAATGGACTCCTTAGAAAAGGAAACATTTCAGAATACTTAAGTTTTTCTTTTAATTTCAGGGACTAAATGAAAGATTTCTGAAATATGTTTCACTGTGACAGTTCTACTTAGTCTTAAGAAAAAGTTGCAAGCATACATTCTTATGTAATAGACATGAAGAGGCATTCCATTTATATAGTCTCTCTGGCCACCATCTCTCTCTCATTCACCTAATCATCAGTTACATACCTATGTACACATTCATACATTCTCTATATTCCATCATGGTTTAATATTCATTATTTATCCTATACTCAGTCTGAAACATGAATGTTCCACATTACTGCTGACAATGAAGTACAAATCTGTTGTAATTATAACATACGTCTGTAATCATGTTCTATACCAAAGAGAAGCATACATCTTTTATGCCACAAGGAAAATCCTTCTCTGTTTGACTTGGGTGAGTCAGGTCAGACTTTCCAGGAATATTCACATTTGAAATAAGAAAATAGAGTTTGTAATATAATATATGATTTTATAGATGAATGTGTTGCAACAAGGCAGTGTGTGATATAATTGGGGAGAATAGGACTGGAGGGCCAACATCATCTGGAACCATTGCCTATGGTAAAGAAGAAACATGGGATGCCAGAGGCTACAGCCTAGCTGAAGCAAGCCATCTTGTTCTCAGCCACATTGCAATGGGATAGGCAGGGTATGTTCTATGAAATACGTGCTGTATAAGAGAAGCCAGGTCTGCCAGGAAGAAGATGATAGGAACATCGGTGATGTAATGATAGATGTCCTCTGCTTGTAACTGCCATTGAATATGGCCGGGGGTGGAGCAGGAGAGTGTGGTTTCCAGAAAAACTGCTGACTAAGGAAGCCATCCTTAGGCTGTCATTCTTCATGGTCAAACAAGATTTCATTCATACTACAACTTTTCATCAGTTATAATGGAATTTTTCTTTAACTCTCAGCCCCATGAGGGTAATTGCCATGCTTGTAGTCTGTTCTAGGGACTTACTCATGACTACTCAGTTACTTTGATTCATGGAAACATAGCTTTACAGAATGACAGTGCTAAATGTATTTTATATATGTGCATATATGTATGTGTTTATATGTATATACATATATGTGTGTGTATAAATATATAATATATAACCAATATATAACAAATATAACATATATACATATGACATATACAAACATATTCATTCTTTATGCTGTTGAGGCAGCCTCATAAGTTTTTCTTTATCTACTGTGGCATGTCCATTGGTGCTGTCCTTGTTCATCTCATGTTTGAGAAGTCATGTTGGTGAGAATTTATGGGTATAGGTTCTGACATTACTAAGAGAAACAATCTTAAAGCCAATTCCCTGATTCTCTGGTTCTTATAGTTATTCATCCCTTCTTCTACACTGGTCCCTGAGCCTTAGATGTAAGATGCAAATGGATGATTAAAACATGTCTTAACTTCACAATCTCTTATTTTATAGACAAGGAAAATGAGGGTCAGAGACTAAGAATTGGCCTAGCCCACATAGATGGTAAATCATTAGACTGAGAGGATTTCTCTGCCTTTTGTATTTCTGCAGACCCCACTGCACTCCCATACTCAGCCTCCTCAACCCACACAGGTAACAGGATAACTTCAGCTTTAAGAAACAGTTAAAGCTAACCAGCTCTCATAACTGTGTATGTTATTCTCCAACTACACAGGTAACTTGTTACTGTAGAACTATTTTAATACCCTTGTTGTGGAGTTAAGAAGTGATATGTTGATAATCCTTCAGTAGCAGTTCTCCCAATGAGTTTTCTGTGGCTGTATAACCAATTACCATGATTACCATGGATTAATAAGGCAAAACACTAGCCTTCATCTCATTACAATCATGGAAGCCAGATATCTGAGAGGAAGATGTCAGTATAGCTGTTCTCTTTTGAGGTTTTTCTTCTTGGATTATTGGTATGGTCTTTCTTCTTGCTTCTATATATTCTGGTTGTTATTATAACTCTCTTCTTATGAAGATACTGTCCTTATTTGTTTGAATCCTATATGGTTATTATAAATAAATAAATAAATAAATAAATAAATAAATAAATAAATAAATAGCACAATGACTATGCTACACTATGTGTTTCTGCCTCAAGACCAACAGATGGTTGATTGTTTGCCTAAAATGGATGATGTCCTGAGTTTGATCCCAGCATCCCATGAATTTGGCAAGACTGATATGCCTGTATTCTCAACACTCTGGATGTGGAATTAGGCAGAAATTCCAGGTCATCCTTTTTTATATGGTGAATTTGAGATCACCCTGACATATATGACACTGTCTCAAAATAAAGTAAATTGATAAATCTATTTTTAAAATTAAAACAATACAAGAGAAAACCCTACCTTAATCATGTTATAAAATAGGACCATATTTTGTTCTAATTTATTATGAATAAAATTTCTTAGTAAGTAAGTATTATGAAGGAAGACTTTAGCATTTGAATTTCAATAGATTACCAATCAATTCATGGCTTTTGAGGAAAGGAAAAGAAGGAAGGAGAGGCAGAAAAGAAATGAGGTCATAATTTAAGTGTTGATTTGTACAACAGTAAATAATACTTTAAGAGTAGTTTCAAGCCACCACCATGATACAAAAACAAAGAAATCAACAAACCAACCAATAAACAAACAAATTCAAAGAGATCAACATACTTGTTTCCCATAAACTCCTGAAATGCTGAAGCCCAATGTAAGCAATAATATTTTTTTAGTGTTTAGCAATTTTAAAAGGTTGTGGATTCCTTGTGAAGTTTAATTCCATGCATATCAGGTAAATCTCTTTATTTTCACTAGTATTGTTTGGTCCTCTCTCAGGATCTCCTTAATTTTCTTCATACTCCTAACATTGCTTTCAGTCTTCCTCCTTCCTCTTCTCTCTTCCTTCTTTCCTCCCTTCCTTCTTTCCCTTTCTCTGTTTCTTCTCTCTCTCTCTCTCTCTCTCTCTCTCTCTCTCTCTCTCTCTCTCTCATCTTTTCTTTTGTAATTTTTAATTGATGTCCTCTTTCATATTTCTTAGTCTCTCTAGTGCTGCCACTCAAGGGATCCCTTTTAAGAGTAGGGATACCTAAAACTTTCCAAAATTGAAAGGTTATGCAGTTCCAAGAGGACTGAGAATCAGGCCCATGGCAAAAAGAAGATATCATTGTCTGGGGAAATTTAGATTAAGCCAGATGGGCAGAGCTGCAGTTTTTCTGAAAGTGTTGGGTCTGAGGGAACCAAGCCATGTATCAAATGAGAAACTCTTCATCTTGTTTAGGCATTATTCTATTCCATTTTTCTACTTTCTCCTGTACCCCTAAAACTCAAATTGTAGTTTTTGAGAGCTTTTCCTGATACATTTCCACAATTATCCATTGATTTTTACCATGATTTTCCATTTCCATGGTTCTATTATATGAATGTATAGTTTAGGTGCTACCATGTCCCCTTGTCCTTGATGCTTTTTCCCCAGCATTTTATCTAACTGCATCTTAGAAGATATTCAGTGCTATGTCTTTAGGTTAAAGGTTCTTCTGTTATCACTACAAGATATATATTTATATTCCTCAGGGTCCTCTTCAATGACAAACATCCAAATCAGTGCATTGGACTCTTACTTATTTTCTGTATCTCTAAACATTGTCTTGTACATTTTTTCTTCACTTCCCATTTAAGGCATCTCAGTCCAAGCCATGCAATTAGGAGAGGAAAGAAAAAGAGAGACTGACTGATCTCCACAGTTCTGTATGCTAAGATTAAAAGTCTATACTTTGCAACTATTGTGATGTTTTCTATGGACTTTAGGAGGTAAGTCTCTGCTAGTAAAATTACATTAAGTAATTAATCAATTTGTGTATATGTTTATTTATGTATGTGGTCGTGTGTTTGCCATGGTGTGCTTGTGAATGTCAGAGGACAATCCATGGGAAACAGTTCTCTTCTATCATGTGATTCAGGTTGACAGTTTAGGAAACAAGTGTCTTTACCCATTGAGCCATATTACTATCTGAACTGTTGAGAATTTTATTTGAAATAATAAAATATTTATTTTAAGTAGATTGAAAATTTAAACATAAAATGAAAACCCTAGAACTCCTACTAAAATTAACTCAAAAATTCAATAACATTGTAACTAGTTATACTAAATGGACTGAAAATATTTATTAAGATGAGTGCAGAAGAGGAGATAGTCTGTAATAAAAACTGGGAAAGACATATAGAAAGTAAATATTAAAATTGTAGGCACAAATATAAATAGCTAAACATTCCTATTAAAACTTGGGCATTATTAGAGGAAATTAAAAAAAAAAACAAAGAAAATCAAAGATGTAATACACAGGGTCATGCCACCCCTGAGAAATCTTTTTTAATATAACTGCAGATGTAGCTGAAAAAAATGAAAAAAGGTATAAAAGGATGCAAGCACCACAAACAAGAAACACAGGGTTTCTATTAACACCAGTGAAAAATATGACCATTGAAAAGATCAGTGTTACGTGAAGATGAAAGAGAAAGTTCTCTGAGAACATACAGTGCTCCTACAGGCAGAGCCTCATGAGTCTGTAATGATGCTAACACAGTCTTGAAGCATCAGTGAACAACTGGCAGTCCTGAAAGCAATGACAGGAATTATACCACTAGAGGCAGGCCTTGCATGTCCACCTTAATAATGATTAGAGTACACAGACAATCACTGAGTGCAGAGAAAAAAACACCATCAACCAACCAGGTCTAATGAACATGGATGCCTTTTCATCATATAATAGTAAAACATAGATTCCATGAAGGCACAAACAACATTTACCAAAATAGATGATACCATGTCAGATAACACAATAGAGCAAGGGCGGAGGCACTGAAATCACAAATGTATCATTATCATAATGGAGAAAAAATAAAGTTAATAATACAAAGAGCTGGAAATCGTTTAAAACTTGTAAATTAAACATGCACTTCTAAACAATTTATGATTTGTGAAGTAGAACTTTGATAAGTTAAACTTCAGTAAGATCAAAAGTATTTGTGGAATTCACGACACTGCTTAGAAAATGAGAACCATTTAAACAACTACATTAATTGGTCAGATTCAGGAACACGAACCTGTATGGGAAAATATGCTTCACTCAAGAGCCAATAGGGAACTGTGTGTGTGAGCTTGAAAACAGAATGAAAACATTAAGATGCTCAAGTTACAATATCAGTGGCTTGCAAAGATGTCCAGAAACTGGACATCTGGGTGAATAGCTCAAAGGACAAGAAACTGAAGTATTTTACAATGCTGCTGGGAACACAGAAATGATAAATTACTCTGGAAAGCTGAGTGCTTCTTAGCATTACTCCGCTCTCTATGACTGACAATTATAGTTCATCAACTCTGCTCCAGATGAATAAAACTCGTAGTCTCATATAATGTACACTAGTCTTTTATTGCCACCGAAGCCAAAAACATCTTGAATGTATTTTAATGGGTGAATTTATAAATTATCTGTAGTCCATTTATATAACCAGGTCTAAACAACAAGGAAAACAAACTGTTGATACATGGATGAATCTCGAAAACACAGCTGAGATAAAGCAATTTTTATCAAAATTGTATAGTGTAAGAGAAGATTTAAAGGACATTACGAAAAGACAAAATTCCAGGGTTTTCCTGGGAATTAGCACCTGTGATTCTAATATCATGTCCACTTACAACAATTTCTATCAAGAGTCATCCCATAAAGTCTCAGAGTGTTTCAGATCTAGCCAGATGTGTTGTAGCAAGATACTGGAATATTAAGAATAATGGGAGAGCCTGCAGTGTGTATTGATTAGTCTCTATTCCTTCACAATGTTTTCTTGTTTTTTCTTATACTTGAACATATATAGCTTAAGTTCTATAGAAACAAATTTAAATTAGTTCCCCAAAGAGGTGCCTTTTTCATCGGAGATGAAGGTATTTTGTGAGTTGAAAAGTGATATATAAAAGCTTTACTTAATGAAAATTCCTCAATTTGCAAAGTATTTTTCCAGCCAAATGGAGGTAATGTTGAGCCTTTGTTATGTGACTGTCTAATATTTAGTGATTAGTCTTTTGGTTACCTAATTACTTTTCCGGTAAATCATTCAATACTTGTGCACCATGCTCTTGCTGGGAGCCAAGAAAACAATGAGGAGAGAAAGCAGACTAGATTCTAAATTAAAGATTGTTGGGAACAAACCCCAGTCTCAGGGATGTTCTTCCTGCCTAGCCTGTTTACTATTACCTTGCAGTTTGGCCCAGAGCATCGTAAACAATGAGTCATCTCCAGCCAAGAGTTCAGCCTTGTCTTATGATTTGTTTACTTCTCCCTTGGTAGTTTCCCACGGAGGGGGGGAGGAGAGTATTTAAGGCCAAAGGAATAAACAAGCTTTGGCATTCTGCTTGGACTGGACAAATGACCCATGTATGTGTCTTTTGTGTCAATCCCCCAGGCCTACACTCTGTTTTCAGTAGCTAGGCAGCATGGGCGCAGTCAAAAGATGTTTTGTAGCCCAAATAGATCATTTTTTGACACCAGAGAACAGTTAACGGATTATACTAATCCCATTTGCAAACTGGATTTTAAGAAAACTGGTGTTGAAATTTCATGCATAAAGTATACTGGTAGGAGGTCCATGAAAATGGGGTTCAGCAAAGAGGCTGATCTTACAAACCCTCATAACAATGACCCCAACAGATTCTAAGCAATTTTGCTACTAAGGTATCCCTTCAGAAAACCCTGTTGGTGGCAAGGAGGGTGCTTGTACCTTTGTGTTATTTAGTCAGTGATGGTGGGTGGTTCTTAAACACCATGACTGAGTATGGCATGGGCCATGCTTCTCTTCATAGCTCAAGGGACTGGTTTGATTAAGATCAACTGTCCTCCAACATTCTGAGAGATAAAGACATAAACATGTAAATTATGAATTACAGGATAGAGTGTTATAGTATTCACCATCTGCCATGGCATTAGATCACAGTACCTGGCACACATAAGTACTTAGTGAGTTAGATTCTAGTTAAATTTAGTTAGATTTAGCAAAATTTATGGAGGAAGTTGAAATTTGTGGTAAAACGTTATTGTGAATATATGGGGGATCATTACCCTTTGCAATTTTCACAAACCTCTATGGAATATCATCAACAGTGTTAGAAAACCAAACTACAGAATGTCCAGTTACAATTTGAATTCCTGAGAAGCAATAAAATATAACTTAGTAAACATGTTATATGCACTGCTTGGGCTTTGGATGCCTGCACATTTTATATGCACATTTGATTCACATATTATACGTTATAAGTGCTTTTTATTTAAAAATGATTATTTCTCTGACATTGAAATTTAAGATCGTACCTTTTATTTTATTTGGCACTTGGAATGGGAGACCAGGGTCCTCAGAATGCTATTTTTAAAAGTAGCAGTGGCTTGAAAAGTTACCAACAGTATAAGGAATTCAATCAGCCTTTTATAGGATCTGTGATGATTATTAGTTTGTCATCTTAAGTGTCAGTTGTGTACTTTTGTGATTTCTGAATTTCAGGAAAGTAGACATGTTTAAGTATATTCCTCAGGTCCTTTCCATGGTAGGACTTGGTAGAGAGATAGAAGATGAAATAGAAACTTTTTTCTCAACCTCCAGCTATGCCTTCAGCATCTATGACCAGAGCAAGATTCTTAATGAGCTGTGAGATCTCACAACTCTGGCACCTGTGCACTACTATTGATTTTTGTTGCTGCAGCAGCAGCACTGTGGTTCCTGGATTCTATGCAACAACAGTACCCCGGAGCCACGACCACCACCATGGGCAGGACTGTGCATCAGTGAGTATTCAAGGCTAGGTCTCTAGGTTGATAGCTTGATCAGATTAGAAGTCTCAAAATTATTTCAGAATGATTTAAAATTAGATCAGAATACCAGAGCTCACAGTTAAAGTTTCAATCTGAGAACTTAGAGGTATCTAAGGGGTAGTGTTGGACCAATACCCATTTCTTACAGCATTTGCACTTGCAGAATTTGTATTTGAGCACTATTCTTCCATTTTTTTTTTTTTTACCTAAATCCCCTGTCCTCACTTCTGAGCCACTTCTAGGCATCATGAGTATCCAGCTAGTAAATAACTCTGTGGCATTACATCCCTTCAGGTCTTATCCTGCCATAGACGGAACATGTTACACTGATGACAACTTTACAGGACTTAGAGATGAAATCAGATAGCATCTGGGTAGAGAAAAATGCAGGGGAGACCCTCTCAAAGGGTATTTTCCTTAGACTTACCAGAAAATCCATCAAATCCCCTAAACAATCCCTTACAGAAAGGAACTGTATTGGATTTCTCACTTATTTGTTGCAGGGCTCCATGCATTTCAGAAGAAATGAGACACAAAATCCAGGGAATAACATTGATAATTCATCCCTAGCACTATATCCACTAATAAGAGAAAACAAATGACCAAACTTAAAAAAAAATTCTGTCACAGAGCAGGCTAGTGCATAGAGCATTCTTTGATTGTGTGCAAGGGCATATGGGCTAGGGAACACAGACACATCTTATACTAAATGTCAAGACTTTTTCTTCATAACTATTTGATTCTACCAAATGGTATCTATCAATTCTGTGGTATGGTGACCACTTAGAATGTGTGATTCCTGTTCTCCAGTCTGGGACCAGTTTTAATAATAGCATCTATGTAAAAGAAATTGCTGTTCTTAGAAGCTCTCTATAAGCCACTTTCAGAGTATTAATTCTTTTCTCTATGCAAAATGATGATTGCATCTGAATTATTTAGTTTTAAATTGAGTGAAAGAGTTTACATATTTTATGGACAATAGTCACAGTCTACCATTTCCTGGGTCATTGTGAGAATAATGAATCAAAATATATCTCTTTGCTGACAAAATATTCCACATCTCTTCCTCACATTCATGAATTGTCCAAGCTATGCAAACTGCAGTCCATTACTGGGTATAAGAAATACACCCTGAGAGCTCCTAATGGTGCAGTTTAGTTGACTCTGTTAGTTTTCCTATGGAGCGTTCATCCCCTTCAGGGGCTTCAATCCTTCACCCAACATTTCCATAAGGGTTTCTTTCCAACTTCTACCCAGTGTTTGGCTGTGGGTATCTGCATCTGTTTCAGTTAGCTGCTGGGTAGTCCCAAGGGAAAGGGTTTCAAAATGATCCAGTCACTGGTCAGTCATTCCTTCAGTCTCTGCTGCATCTTTGTTCCTGCATTTCTTTTAGACAGGATCAATTTTGGGTCAAAAGTTTGGTGTCCTCATTCCTCCACTGGGGATCCTGCCTGACTTCTGGTGGTGGTCTCTTCAGGTTCCATATCCCATCTGTTGGGCCTTTCTGCTAAGGTTACCTGCATTGACTCCTGGGAGCCTCCCTCATCCTAAGTCTCTGGGACTTCCTATAGAATTGTCCCAGTCCCAACCCCTGGCAGCTACATATTTCCATTCATTCTACTGGCCCTTTAAGACTCTCAAGCTCTCTCTCCTCAATGACTGATCTTTGTATCCTATTCCCCAACCCCCTCTCCCCCCATCCACCCAGATCTTCCCCTTTTTCTACCTACCATGACTACTTTGTTCACCCTTTTAAGTGGGATTTAAGCATCCATACTTCGGTCATTTTTCTTGTTTAACTTCTTTAGGTCTGTGGGTTATATCATAGATATTCTGACCATTTTGACTAATATCCACTATCAGTGAGTACACATATCATGAATATTCCTTTTGGGACTGAGTTACTCCACTTGGGATGATATTTTCTAGTTCTGTGTATTTGCTTGCAAAATTCATGATGTCCTTATTTTAAATAGCTAAATAGTATTCCATTGTGTAAATGTACCATTTTTTTTTTATTCATTGGTTGAGGGGCATCTGGGTTTTTTCCAGTTTCTGGCTGTTATGAATAAAGCTGCTATGGACATAGTGGAGCATGTGTCCTTGGGGTATGGTGCATCTTTTGGGTATATGCCCAAGAGTGGTATATCTGGGTCTTCAGGCAGAACTAGTTCTAAGTTTCATTCATTCATCCACGCCATCATTCATTCATCAAGGCTCCTGTTTCATTTCTTTGCTCCCTTTTTCCTTAAAATTGTCCAGTTGACATTTTTCTTCAAAATTTTCTAAGTTTAGTATATAATGTCTTTTATATAGTTTTGGTTTTTAAAATTAGCATTTTCTATTTGAGTATTGTTTAACCATGACTGCCTTTGTAAGTTTTACAAATAATAATGTAATTTTGTAAATAATGTAAGTTTTTTCAGACAAATATATATTTTGTAGGTATAATTTTTCTGATGGCAAACTCAAATGCCACTATCCATATATAGTAAAATATTTGTCATTTTAAAAATATTTATGTTTACTTTTATGTCTGGTGTGTGTGGTGTGTGGTGTGTGGTGTGTGTGTGTGTGGGTGTGTGTGTGTGTAAGAGAGAGAGAGAGAGAGAGAGAGAGAGAGAGAGAGAGAGAGAGAGAGAGAGATGTAGAGGCCAGAAGTGTGTGTTATATTACCTGAACTCAAGCGAAGGTACAGGAACTTATGGGAATGGAATTCAGGTTTTCTGGAAGTATCGCAAGTTATCTCAGGCACTAAGCCATTTCTCTAAACCATAGCATGTATTTAGATATATTCCCAGTGTCTTAGTTTTCAAAATAATGTTGTGAGTAGCATTGTGGTTGTTAGTTTTATTAGATTTATTTCTGTTACCTTTTAGTTCCAAATTGTATTTGTAGCATACTTGAATCTTACAACCAAGATGACCTAGTACAGAGATATGAGTATATAGAAGCCTTTTTGACAACTGAATTAATGTTCACAGTATAACAAGTCAATTTATATTACAGTAGCCAGTAAAACCTATGATGTCTTGAAACAACTCTTATTCTTTAATTTTGAGGGAAAATGAGCCAATCTGAAGACTGAACCTTAGAACACTTTTGACAAATTTCTAAATCTTTATGATCATCAATCCTCCTTTTTATTAGATAAGAATGTAGCAGTAAGTAGAAAAATGCCGTCCTACTTTTGTCTTCTGTATTTTAATGGCTGCATACTCATAAGAAAAAGATAAGGTAATATTTTCAAATTTTAATAATATGCCTTAAAGTAGCATGGTGTTTCTCAAATTGCATACCATCAAAATTTCTTTATTAAATGCCCTAGAAAACTAATAGGTTTATATAGGTTTAATTAATTGAAAATTAGTGAATAATAAAATTTAATTTAATTTGCCATGTATTTACTGAAAATAATTGCATGTTAATCATATTAACCATTAATATGAATACATATATCTGTTGTACTTTTGAACAGTGTTTTCCATTTTCCTAATTTTCTGAAAAAAAAATAAGTACCTTGGGATAGGACTGACATTTAATTAATTTTTAAATTAATTTGTAATACGGAACAGAAAGTAGTTTGACTTTCATGTATGTTTTGTATCCAGTGTTCTGTCAACTCAGTGCTATAAGAAGAATATCTAGTCAACCTCATATTGAGAAGACGGATGTGTACAAAGGAATGCTACATTTAAAGAACGTTTTATTTTATTTTTGATACTTTATTTACATTTCCAATGTTTCCCCTTTTCTGGGTCTCCTCTTTGGAAACCCCCTATCCCCTCCCCATCTCCACCTCTATGAGGGAATTCCACCTCCCACCCACCCGCCCACCCATCCCCATATTACCACCTTGACATTCCCCTTTACTGGGGCCTCTAACATCCTCAGGCCCAAGGGCCTCTCCTCTCTCCCTGATGGCCATCGAGGTCATCCTCTGCCACATATGTGGTCCAAACCATGGGTCCATAGATGTGTATTCTTTGGTTGGTGGTCCAAACTCCAGGACGACCGGGGGGCGGGGTCAGGCCCATTGACACTCTTGCTGCCTCCATGGGGCTGCAAATTCCCTCAGCTCCTTCAGACCTTCCTCCAACTCCTCCATCTGGGACCTCACTCTCAGTCCAGTGGTTATTGTTAAGTGAAATTTGGGCATTCTGAACTTTTGGGCTAATACCCGCTTATCAGTGAGTACATACCATGTTCGTTCTTTTGTGACTGAGTTACCTCGCTCAGGATGATATTTTCAAGTTCCATCCATTTGCCTGCAAAGTTCATTAAGTCATTGTTTTTAATAGCTGAGAAAACGATACTAGACTTAGATACCATTAGGCTAATAAATAAATTTAATATTCTGACATTTAAAAAAAAATAAAGAATGTTTTAGATAGCTGGGCAGTGGTGGCACACGCCTTTAATTCCAGCACTCGGGAGGCAGAGGCAGGCAGATTTCTGAGTTCGAGGCCAGCCTGATCTACAGAGTGAGTTCCAGGCATCCATGGCTACACAGAGAAACACTGTCTCAAAAAATATAAAAAAAAAAAAAAAAGAAGAAGAAGAAGAAGAAGAAGAAGAAGAAGAAGAAGAAGAAGAAGAATGTTTTAGAAAATCATGAACTTCTTAACATTAAGTTAAGCACAACAACATCAGATCAATCATTCTTGGGACACAAGTGTGTCCACTCCTCAGTTTTACAGGTGGAATATAGCTTTAACCCATGCAGGAATTCTTATGATCATGCACTGATCATTTAAAAACATTAGCTCACCAGCTCACTGATTTACATATTTTTCCAACCAATACAATTTTGATTATAATGCATGGAGAACTTTTTGTAGATATTGTCAATAATTTCAAAACAAATTTTTAAGTTTTGAAATATGTAGCTTGTCTTCTGTTAAATATATTTTCCCACTCTTCTACTCTTGTAAATTCATGTATCAAAACTGGAAATGTATGTGGATTATTCCCTTTAAAGAGACATATCCACCTAGTTTAATATTTAGTGGCTGCTGCCACATACTGATCTGGACATACACAGCTTGGGCCAAGTCATTGATATTCTAAATGCAACTACTATTGAAAGAAAAAGGAGACAAGGTTTTCTGGTAAGGTGAAAAACAGTGTTTATGCTTAAGACCAACATTGTTCAGTATTTAGCCATATACAGTAAATGTATATACAGTGATTTAATAACTCCTACTGTAATCCTTATGCTGAAGCAGGAGGGTTGCAAATTGAAAACCAGTCCAGGCTACAAAAGCAAAACCCAGTAAAATAAAGCATCAAAGAGCAAAGAAATGCTCTGGATACATTTATTGTTTTTTTTTTTTTTCCCACATGATAAAAAATATGTAGACATATCTTAGAATTTAACGAAAGTAACATTTTGTTGGTGCATCATGTCCATTCCAACAGGAAATGATCTTTGACATTTTCTGGTCCAGCCTGTGTTAACCGAGAGCCAATGCCTAAAGCATGAGTGCTCCCACTGTCTGACTTAGCATTAAATGCCAACAACATGAAAGGTGTACTGAGTGTGTGCACATATGTGCACGCATGTGCGTGTGCATGTGTATGTTGTGATGAAAGCCATCCTACATCCTCTGATAAAGGGAGACAATGGAAATACTCTTATGGTGTAGCTGGGGATGTAATGAGAGGTCATGAATCTATGAAGAGTATTGACATACCCTAAAGAAACACTTTATATAGGTTTGCAATCGTGTAGGAAGAACAACAATATCAACCAACCAGACTTCCAGAGCTCCCAGGGACTAAGCCACCAATCAAGGAGTACACATGGAGGGAAACATGGCTCCAGCCACATATGTAGCAGAGGATGGCCTTGTCAGGCATCAATGGGAGGAGAGGCCCTTGGTCCTGGGAAGGCTCTATATTTGCCCCAGTATAGGGGAATTTGAGGGCAGGGAGGTGGGAGTGGGTGGGTGGGGGAACACCCTGATAGAAGCAGCAGAATGGGTATTGTATAGGGGGTTTTGGGGGTGGAGGAAAATGGGAAAGGGGATAACATTTGAAATGTAAAAAAAGAAAATATCCATTAAAAATTGGGAAAAAAGGGATCCTTTATACGTTGCTGTCTTTGAATGGAATATTCTCAATTTCCCATGTTTGAAATATGGTCCACTGAATGACTTATCAAGCATAGCAATATTCAGCAGTTTGGAGCATGGAATAACAAACTGTCATTATGAGCATTCCTAAACACAATGTAGTATTAATTTAGTAAAGATTTGCGAGCCAGGAGGGTCTAACCACTAACTTGCAAAAAAGTGTGGCCAGTAAGCAGTGAAAATACTTGCCCATGTCTAACTATTGTTTCTTTTTTTTCTCTCTCTCTCTCTACCTGCAGGCCAAGCAATGCCCAAAGCTAGAGGGAGAAAAAATTAGAGAAAACACTCAAGATGAATTTGTTGTCAGCTGCTCCTGGATACACTTAGTGAAGTCTAACCAAGAAAAAGGTAAACATGATTGACCTTCCACATCCCAGAACCTGTTACATTGAGAGAGATAATTCTTACTGGTGGATATAAAATGGAACATGAACCGATGCTACTCCAGGAAAATGGTGCAACATTCATCTTATATAAAGTACCGAATCAGCTATACCACCCCACTCTGCAGAACTTGTCAAAAGGCTGAGAGAGATGCGTATGCTTTCACCACAACCACGGCATGTTATTAGTAGCTGCTTTATGTAATTGAAAAAGAAACAACTGTTTTATATAAGTAATTATTGCACAGCAGACTATAGTGGAAGTTCATGTGTGCCAATTTTCTTATTAAAAATTCCAATGTTCAGAGTTTTTGAGTATCGGATGGCAACCCCATCTCTCCACTTGTTGCTCTTTCCACTGAGTTTGTCTCTACAAGCTCCCCCTGCCACTGTAGGTCATTTCATCTAAGGTCCCTCCCTTTGAGACCTGAGAGTCTCTCACCTCCTAGGTCTCTAGTTCATTCTAGAGGGTCTCCTCACCTACCTCCTGAGGTTGCCTGTTTCTATTCTTTCTGCTGGCCCTCAGGGCTTCAGTCATGCTTCCCCCCCACCCCACCCCCGCCTCTCCAAAAACCAAACTCTGACCCAGAATTGTTCTTGTCTGAAAGAACTTCATGGACAATTATGGAGAAGAGACTGAGGTAAAGGCATGTCCAGTGACAGGCCCAAATTGGGATCCAGCTCAGGGGGAGGCCCCAAGGCCTATTACTGATGCTATGGTGTGCTTATAGGGGTCTGTCATGACTGCCCTCCTAAAGGCCCAACAAGAAGATGCAGATATTTACACCCACCCAATGGACAGAAGCTGGTGACCCGTATGGTTGAATCAGGGAAAGGCTGGAGGAAGCTGAGGAGGACAGTGACCCTAGAGAAAGACCAGCAGTCTAAAATAACCTGGACCCCTGGGATTGCTCAGACACTAAGCCACCAACCAGGCAGTATATACCAGCTATATGAGGCCACCAACACATATACAGCAGAGTGTCCCGCGCACCTCTCGCCAGCAAGAAGACACGCGACACGCAGGCTTCGTCTGCAGTTCAGCTTTATTCAGCCGTTGATGGAGGAAGAACCCCCACCCCAGAAAACAGCTCCCTTATATAACCCAATAAGCGGTGTGGCACAGCCTGATTGGTGGCTTCAGCTCGTGACCTGATTAAAGAGGAGGAGCCTGCACTTGGAATACACTTTGGCGCCCTCTTATGGGTTGCGCATGCGCCGTGCACATGTTGTTTACAGGATGAGGAAAACCGCAGGCGCGCCATCTTGTAATGGCGTTATAGGGCACACATCAGAGCAGGCTGATGAAGACACGCGCTTCCCACATCTCCCCCTTTTCTTTTAGTTAAGAAAAATAGGGGGGTACAAGTTAGGCACGGGCATGAGGGCTCTCAGTGTCTGGTCGCACCCCCTGTCTTAGGTCAGCCCAAACCAACTAAGCCTTACCCGTCTTGGAGGAATTCTGTCACTCTACAGAACACTCTGTCTTAGGTTGGTCTTAGTGG
>CM052718.1:30447489-30477726 GCA_028551405.1 Uromys caudimaculatus | reverse complement strand
GTATACGATCATATCATCTGCAAATAGAGATAATTTGATTTCTTCCTTACCAATTTGTATCCCTTTTACCTCCTTTTGTTGTCTAATTGGTCTAGCTAGAACTTCAATTACTATATTGAATAGGTAGGGAGAGAGAGGGCAGCCTTGTCTAGTCCCTGATCTTAGTGGCATTGCTTCAAGTTTCTCTCCATTTAGTTTGATGTTGGCTACTGGTTTGCTGTATATTTCTTTTACTATGTTTAGGTATGGGCCTTGAATTTCTGATCTTTCCAAGACTTTTATCGTGAAGGAATGTTGAATTTTGTCAAATGCTTTTTCAGCATCTAAGGAAATGTCAATGTGGTTTTTTTTTTTTTTTTTTTTTGAGTTTGTTTTTGTAGTGGATTACATTGATGGATTTCTGGGTATTGAACCATCCCTGCATCCCTGGGATGAAGCCTACTTGATCATGATGATTGTGGCCTTATAGAAGGAATTGGGTAGTGTTCCTTCTGTTTCTACTTTGTGGAATAGATTGAAGAGTATTGGTATTAGGTCTTCTTTGAAGGTCTGGTAGAATTCTGCAGTGAACCCATCTGGACCTGGGCTTTTTTTGGTTGGGAGACTTTTAATGACTGCCTCTATTTCTTTAGGCATTATGGGACTGTTTAGATGGTTTATCTGATCCTGAATTAGCTTTGGTATTTGATACCTGTCTAGGAAATTGTCCATTTCATCCAAATTTTGCAGTTTTGTTTCTATGGGGCCACAATGACACTGATACCAAAACCTCACAAAGACCCAACAAGAAAGAAAACTTCAGTCTGATTTCCCTTATGAATATTGATGCAAAAATACTCAATAAAATTCTTGCAAACTGAATCCAAGAACACATCAAAATGATCATTCATCATGATCAAATAAGCTTCATCCCAGGGATGCAGGGATGGTTCAATACCCGGATATCCATCAATGTAATCCACTACATAAACAAACTCAAAGAAAAAAAACCACATGGTCATTTCATTAGATGCTGAAAAAGCATTTGACAAAATACAACATCCCTTCATGATAAAAGTCTTGGAAAGATCAGAAATTCAAGGCCCATACCTAAACAGAGTAAAAGCAATATACAGCAAACCAGTAGCCAACATCAAACTAAATGCAGAGAAACTCAAAGCAATCCCACTAAAATCAGGGACTAGACAAAGCTGCCCTCTTTCTCCCTATCTATTCTCTATAGTAATTGAAGTTCTAGCTAGAGCAATTAGATAGCAAAAGGAGGTCACAGGGATACAAATTGGTAAGGAAGAAAACAAAATATCACTCTTTGCAGATGATATGATTGTATACTTAAGTGACCCTAAAAACTCCACCAGAGAACTGCTGCAGCTGATAAACAACTTCAACAAAGTGGCCGGATATAAAATTAACTCAAACAAATCAGTAGCCTTCCTATATTCGAAGGATAAACAGGCTGAGAAAGAAATTAGGGAAATGACACCCTTCACAATAGTCACAAACAATATAAAGTATCTTGGTGTGACTCTAACCAAGCATATGAAAGATCTTTATGACAAGAACTTCAAGTCCCTGAAGAAAGAAATTGAAGAAGACCTGAGAAGGTGCAAAGCTCTCCCCTGCTCATGGATTGGCAGGATTAATATACTAAAAATGGCCAGCCTGACAAAAGCAAGTTATAAATTCAATGCAATCCCCATCAAAATTCCAACTCAATTCTTCATAGACTTAGAAAGAACAATCTCAAATTCATTTGGAACAACAAAAAACCCAGGATAGCAAAAGCTATTTTAAACAAAAGAACTGGGGGAATCAGCATCCCTGACCTCAAGCTGTACTACAGAGCAGTAGTGACAAAAAAGTGCATGGTACTGGTATAGTGACAGGCATACAGATAAATACCATAGAATTGAAGACCCAGAAATGAACCCCCACACTTATGGTCATTTGAAAATATCATCCTGAGCGAGGTAACTCAGTCACAAAAGAACAAACATGGTATGTACTCACTGATAAATAGATATTAGTCCAAAAGTTCGTAATACCCAAGTTTCACTTTACAGTAACCACTGTACTGAGAGTGAGGTCCCAGATAGAGGAGTGGGAGAAGGGACTGAAGTACCTGAGGGAGTTTGCAGCCCCATGGAGGGAGCAACAGTGTCGACTGGCCTGACTCCCCCCCACCCCCGGAGGCTGGACCAAGAACCAAAGAATACACATTGAGGGACCCATGGTTCGGACCACATATTTGGAAGAGGAAGGCCTTGTTATCCATCAGGGGGAGGAGAGGCCCTTAGGCCTGAGGGTGTTAGAGGCCCCAGTAAAGGAGAATGTCAAGGTGGGAATATGGGAGTGGGTGGGCGGGTGGGTGGGAGGTGGTATACCCTCATAGAGGCGGGGAGTGGGAGGGGATAGGGGGTTTCCAAAGAGAAGACCGAGAAACGGGGAAACATTGGAAATGTAAGTAAAGTATCTAAAAATAAAAAACATAAAAAAAACCATAAAAAGTTATTCAGTGTTTTAATGTGTGCTTTTTTTGTGTGTTATTGATGTGATACATCACGACACAACAATTTAAATGAAGTTAAGTCAGTGTAGATGAGGAACACTAAGCCACAAGGAAAGACATATTATAAAACCTCTCTCTGACGTTTACATCACTGGCATCTGGAACCAGGTATCTCTCTGTAACAAGAGTGTAGTCATCACTTGTCACACTACCTTGTCTGGACATGCATGTGGAATCTACCATTGATTCATTCTTGGAGAATAGTATGGTTCCAGGGAGTTAGAGAAATCGACCATACATCCACCTTTGGAAATATCTAATTTTGTGTTTTAAGGTTATTATAGATTAATATGGTATTATGATTAGTGATATAACAATATCTCTTGTTCCTGTTGTCTAATTTGCTATTGAGCAATGTCCTGAAAAACTATCCAACCATATTAAAGTTAGGCTATAACATACTGAGTGCCAACACTGAAGTTTTGCACAATCAGAGACCTAACCAACACATCCATGAGCCCTGGAAAATAAAAGCTATAGATTCCTTTGGTTTACTTGCTTAAATATTTTAAATGAATGGAAAAAAAAAACAATATATCACTTTTCAAAATTATGCCTTTTACTCAGGATTTACTCTGCTGATTTCCAGGATATGTGTATTAACAGAGTTGCTTTATTGCTAAATACTATTCTCTCCTACGCTTCAAAGATTCTACTGCCTTTAAAATATCCTACCCAGCTAGGAATCCAGTGCCTGTACCCATGAGCTTGTATGCAGCATTTCCTAAAAATTGAATATGTAACTAACATACAATGTAGGAATCACACATTTGAATATACATCTCAAAGAAAACTATGTATGCACAAAACATTTGAAGATAAATGTCTGCAATGGTTTCACTGACAATATTTTAACCAGGAAACTACCTAGAAAATCTTCCATAAGTAAACCACAAAATCTGTAGTGTTTTTCACACTCCAAAGTGGGACTGAAGTCTCCTCACTTGGGCCCTATAGCTTGTTAACCTTTTTGAATTCTCTGGATTGTATCCTGAGTATTCTGTGCTTTTTTTGGATAATATTCACTTATTAGTGAATACATACCATGCATGTACTTTTGGGTCTGAGATACCTCACTCAGGATGATATTTTCTAGTTCCATCCAGTAACCTGCAAAACTCATGATTTCCTTGTTCTTAACAGCTGAATAGTATTCCATTGTGTACATGAACTACATTTTCCATATCCATTCCTTTGTTGTGGAACATCTGGGTTGTTTCAAGCTTCTGGCTACCACAAAGAAGGCTGCTATAAACATAATGGAGCACGTGCCCTCGTGGCATTGTGGGGCATCTTTTGGATACATGCCCAGGAGTGGTAGAGCTGCTTCTTCAGGTAGATCTATTTCCAATTCTCTGAGTAACCTCCAGATTGATTTCCAAAGTGGTTGTACCGGTTTGCAATCCAACCAGCAATGGAGGAGTGTTCCTCTTTCTTCACATTCTCGCCAATATGTGCTGTCACCTGAGTTTTTGATCTTAGCCACTCTTATTGGTTAAGGTGGTACTCAAGGTCACTTTGATTTTCATTTCCTGATCACTAACGACTTTGAAAACCTTCAAAGATATGTAAAGGGCAATTTTCCATTTCATGTGGAAAAGAAAAAAATCCCAGGATAGCAAAAACAATTCTTAACAATAAAGAACTTCTCTAGAAACCATCATTCCTGACCTCAAGCTATACTACAGAGCAATAGTGATAGAAATGGCATGGTAATGGTACATAAAGACATGTTGATTAATGGAATAGAATTGAAGACTCAGAAATAAAACCACATACATATGGACACTTGATCTTGACAAAAAAGCCAAAATAATACAATGGAAAAAAGAAAGCATCTTCAATACATTGTGCTAATCTAACTGGCAGTCAGTATGTAGAAAAATTAAAATAGATCCATATTTGCCACCTTGCCCAAAGTTCAAGTCCAAGTGGACCAAGGACCTCAACATAAAACCAGATCCACTGAATCTGATAGAAGAGAAATTGGGAAAGAGCCTCAAACTCATGGGCAAGGGGAGTGCTTCATAAACAGAACTCCAATGGCTCAGTCTCTAAGAACAAGAATTGATGAGTGGGATCTAATGAAACCGGCAAGCTTCTGTAAGGGAAAGGACATAGTCAATAGCACAAACCAGCCACCTACAGATTGGGAAAAACTCTTCACTAACCCCACACCCAGTAGAGGGCTAATATCCAAAATACATAAAGAACTCAATAATCTAACTTCCAAAAACCAAACAACCCAATCAAAAAAAAAAAAAAATAGGATATAGAACTAAACAGAGAATACACAACAAAGGAATCTTGACTGACTGAGAAGCACTTACAGATGTTTTTCATGGAGCAAATATTTGGACATAATTTTCTATTAAAACAAGTTTACCAGTTTTCCTACTTATGGAACATAGATTTTGTGCTGTCTTTAAAAACTTTTTACTTTTCCCATATCCTAGAAATTTTTCCTCTATAAATCTATTTACAAAGTTGAAGTTACAACTGCAAATCATTTTGATTTAAGTGTTACCAGGTTTGAAGTTTTGAGATTATTGGCTTTGCTCAGGGAGGTGGAAGTCAGATGTCAATGTTGTATTTGGTCTCAAAGTTTGTGAGAGTCATCTTTTTCAGTGCTGTTTGGCTGAAACAGAGGCCTTATTATCTACTACTTTTTGTCTTGCTAGCCTGTATCTTTCTGGTTCTTTATCTGGGGACCTGTGGTTTTAATCTTTCTTTGTTTCTTTGTTTCTTTGTTTCTTTGTTTCTTTGTTTGCTTGTTTCTTTCTTTCTTTCTTTCTTTCTTTCTTTCTTTCTTTCTTTCTTTCTTTCTTTCTTTCTTTCTTTCTTTCTTTCTTTCTTTCTTTCTTATTTGTTTCCTTTGGTATTTAAAGGTTTGTACTTCTGGTGCCAGTCTGAGGTACTGAAGGATGTGGTAATCACAGGGAACTCTTAAGTATTCCACATTCTGCACCTCTGTATCAAAGACTTGTTTTGCTTTCAGGTCTTTGAGGATTATTGTATATTCAATAGTCAAGGATTTTAAGTGTCTTTAATAGGAAGAATAGAATACTGTGCATCTTCCTTTTACCCAGAGTTGTTATATTCACTGACTTTAATGATGTACTCTTGTATTTCAAATACAATAAGGAATCATTCAGTATTGTACTGAAAGAGAGTAAGATATAAAAGAATTTAATATTTTGAGAAAAGCATACTGTGACTTAATATTCCATCCAACATTCTCTGTTCCTTCCCTCAATCTTACCATCACTGAATCTTTCCTCTTGAATTTATTTTAACTTCCATTTTCTTTTCATGAATTAAGGTAACATTTGTTTCAGGTTTTCTTAAAGAAATACTTGCAGTCTCTTCTTATGTGTATAACACTGTTTGAATCTATTCCAAGGGAAATTGTGTTGGCTACCACATCAATGCTGTTCCTAGGACAGAGCAGGAAGAACTTAACTTCTTTCTCTAAGCAGCAATCAGTTACAAAAAATATTCTGGATCTTGTCAGACCTCTTAAGAGAGTTTTCTAGTATGATTTTAACATGGTGTCAGGGTAGGAGAATATTTTGTCTGACATATGTAGATAATCTGCTTCAGAATCATAGTTATCTGACCTCAGCAGTGAACAGAGAAATAGAGATGCATATAATCTTGATAGGCTGCCCTACTAGATGGATTTTGTTTCGTCAAGCCAAGTACCGTTCCATATTCCATAAGTCTCAGAGAGAATAAATAGTGTTTTCTTTTTAGTATATTTTGAGGTACATGCAAGTGTAAATATTTTGCCTTCTGAATGTTGCATCTTTCTGTGTTCAACTTAAGGGCGGATGCACTGGATGGAATCTGTAGCACAGCTGAGGTTCTAATCACAGAAAAGAATAAGCACAATTCTACATATGAAGCACATAGAGACAGTTTTCCTAGAAAGTGTCAAATCAAAATGAGGAAGATGCCACTGTGAAAAACCAGTCTCTTATTTAACATTAACTGATTCCAGAGAGAATTGGCTCCATTATGGAATGACTTGCGACCATAGACATGTCACATAGAATCGAAGGCTGGTCCACCCTAAATATGAGAAAACAGTTAAATATGAGCAGAATTTCACATGCATTTTTTATATTTGTTCAGATGAGTATATTACTGAAGTCTGAGTACATTCAACCATGTGTATTTATGTAGACACATTTGTATATATGACCTACTGGAATCCGTCTATATATCTTTGCATCTACCCACCCATCTAACTTGATCTAGAAAGAGTTGTACAAGTCCTAACTGGAAAAGGCATATATTTTCCAAGAAAATGCACACGACTTCTCTCTGCATTTTTAAAAAAAGAAATAGAGAATGACAGAAAAAGAACATAAAGTTAGTTGTATAGAGAGGTATGGAGAAACTGAGAGGAGTAGGAGTAGAAATGATCAAAATTTATTGTCTGAAAAATAATTCAATAAAACCATAACCCATAATGAACGCAAGGAAAAGGGATAAAACAGAAAGTTAAACCTGTATTTGACTTATTGGACAGTTACACCCCTGAATAACAACGGTATTCAAAAGGAAAGTGATCTACAAATGCATGGAATCAATGCACATGGAATACATTAGGTGATCCTTCAAACTCAAAGGATGCAGTAGGTAGAAGCATTAGTAGAAATGGTTCTATGGCTTTGCCTATTTACTGACACATTGTGGTTAAATTTTTTGATACTGTTGAATATGGTAATAAATCACATATATTATACGATATTCCCTTATATGGTACTTTATCGTACATCTTACAATTGAAAAACATTTACATTGTGCCAATTTTGCTCTTTGAACTTTAATGTTTTCATCTAATTTTTTTATATTTGGATCACGGTTTTTTAAAGTGGAGTGAAAGAGACCATTGTTTCCTTTTTCTACGGTCAATGCTCACGTGATACAGTGCCCTTCACTGAAGGTTTCATTTGGTCCTTCTACAGTCAATGCTCACGTGATACAGTGCCCTTCACTGAAGGTTTCATTTGGCCCATCGGTGCACACTTCGCCATTTTACTACTCAGATTTCACAACAGTATCTTTATTTCTAAACTGCAAATTTCCAATATTTCTAATACCAAATTTTCCTAAATATTATAATTGCAATCTCTATACATGCCTAAAGAGTCTAGTTCTTCAAATCTGTATTCAACTCAATTATCCGTTGATTTCACAACTGATATTCTGAATGGAACTGCCAAGAGTTGGAAGGTCAGATGAGCAGAAATTGAACAGCTAGTAAACGAGTCTCTAATTAATTCATGAATGCAACAATGTTTTCCATTTTCACACACTTGCCTTAATTGATTTCAGTTACATTTAACAATTTTGTGGGCAAAGGTTCTGTTATTCTTTTGAAAATAATAATGATAGAAAACAAACAAGAGAAACTCACTAAATCCTTTAAGAGGAATTCTCATTTTTAAAAACCACAATTGAACATCTCTGTGACTATATGCATTGTCTCAATTTAATTCTCCCAGAGTAAAATTCTAGGTACTTCTTTCACTATGTTGACATCAGATTTGTACAGCCCTAAGGCTTTCCTTCTCTTAAACTCTTTCTTCCATTTAGGTCCCTGGAGTCTACACATGGCAACAAGGTACTTTGGGAGCTTGAGTCCCTCTGAAAATGCAGTCTCATTCTTTCAATCCTAACTTGGTCATGTTGACCTATATTTTACTTCCTTAACACTTCATATCTATGATATGATTGCTAGTATCATATACTGAGTTCTTAATTTTGTTGTCTTATTTTATGTGCTAAAATTTCTATGTAAGTATTGATTTATAATTTTTATTATCATTAACCATCAGATCCCTATGTTCAAGTTAATTTCTAAGCATTGCCACTTCAATATTTGTATAACCTGAGAGTTCTGTTTTCTTTGGTTTTTGAAGCAGGGTTTCTCTTTGTGGCCATTACTATCCTGGAACTTACTCTGTAGATCAGGATGGCCTCCAGAGATTCAGCTGTCTTTGCCTTGCAAGTGCTGTGGTTAAAGGCATGCACCAACATCACCAGAGTCTCATGAGAGTTTTTGCTAGTGTAAGTTTTCTCTCAAACTTACAGCATTTTATATTTTTGTTTCTGATATGCTGACTAAAATTTAATTGAATGCCATAAAATAATCTGCAGATTATTTGAGATTTCTGATGCTGTCTTAGAATTATTTTTATGAATACAAATTGCCTGAAGTCTTTGCCCCACTTTTATTTTAGTTTTTGCTGTTAAGGCTGATCCATAACTATTAATGGTCACACTAGAGCATCGGAATCCAGTGTTTATAAAGGGGACTCCTTCTCCAGTCCTTCACCTGTTATTTTAGGATACAGATATTCAGTGATTATAGGATGTGTAGTATTTCACATAATTTAAAGAAAGTGAAAAGAGGTATAACTTCTGTTCATTACTGAATATGATGTAACTATAACTGAACTGTTCCATAATCCTTATCAGTGTGTGACCTTTGGCATTATTTTCCCATCTTCTTCAGGAATATTACGGAAAATTTCTCTTACATTGTAACTGATATTTATTCTTCTATTTGACTACAATATTCTGTTATTAAAAGAGAATGTGTTCATGATAATTTTCTTTCTGAACAACAATTTTCAACTGAATCCTTTATAAAATGAGGATTATGAAATGCAGGAGCTCTAGCTTGAAACCATCACCAGAGAAATAGAAACTAAAATTGCAAAAAAATGCAGAAGCTTATAAAAAACTTTTAATAACTTTCTGTATATTTTGCTCACTTTTTCTGTTTTTTCTACAATTGTTTTAGCACAATTTTAAAAATTGTATTTTACTTTATTTTTAAAAATTGATTATTTTATTTATTTACATTTCAAATGTTGTCCCTCTTCCCAGGCTCCACTCCACAATTCTCTCACCCTATTCCCCTACCCTTTTGGGCTCTAAGAGGTGCTCCCCCACCAACCCACCCACTCCTGCCTCACCTCTCTAGCAGCCGCCTTTGCAAAACTACACAGGACCAAGTACCTCCCCTCCTTTTAATGCCAGATAAGACAATCCTCTGTTACATACCTAGCAGGAACCATAGACAAGCCCATGTATACTCTTTGGTTGGTGGTTTCGTCCCTGGGAACTCTGAGGGGTCTGGTTAATTGGTATTGTTGTTCTTCCTATGGGGTTACAATCCCCGTAAGTTGCTTTAGTCCTTCCTCTAACTCTTCCATTGGGATCCCCAGACTCAGTCCAATGGTTGAATGTGAGTATCTGCATCTGTCTTAGTCAGGTGCTGGCAGTGCCTCTCAGAGGACAGCTGTACCAGGCTCCTGTCTGCAAGTACTTCTTGGCATCAGAAATAGTGTTGGGGTTTGGTGTCTGCAGATGGGATGGTTCCCTTGGTGGAGTGGTCTCTGGATGGCCTTTCCTTCAGTCTCTGCTCCATTTTTTGTTCCTACATTTCCTTTATGCAGGAACAATTCTGGGTTAAAAATTTTGAGTTGGGCAGGTGGCCTATCTCTCATGGCCATGTCTATCTAGTGGAGATGGTCTCTTAAGGTTCTATTTCCCCTCTGTTTGGTATTTAGGCTAATGTCATTCCCACTGGGTCCTGGGAGCCTCTTACATCCTTGGCATCTGGGACTTTCTAGTGGTTCTGCTCCCATCACTGTTACATATTTCTATTCATTTTCCTGGCCTTCCGGCCCTATCTCCCATCTCTTCTCATACCTGACCCTGCCCACCTTTTTCTCTTCCCCTCCTCTCTCCCACCCAAGTTCCTCCCTCCATCTACCTCCCATGATTATTTTGTTCCCCCTTCTAAGTACTATAGAAACATCCACAGTGTGGCCTGTCTTTTTGTTAAGCTTCATATGGTCTGTGAGTTGTATTGTGGGTATTCTAAGCTTTTGGACTAATATCCACTTATCAGTGAATACTTACCATGTATGTTCTTTTGAGTCTGAGTTACTTCACTCGGGATGATATTTTCTAATTCCATCCATTTGCCTGCAAAATTTGTGAAGTTGTCATTTTTAATAGCTGAGTAGTATTTCATTGTGTAAATGTACCACAATTTCTATATCCATTCTTCTGTGGAAGGACATCTAGATTGTTTCCAGCTTTTGGATATTATAAATAAGGCTGCTATGAACATAGTGGAGCATGTATCCTTGTTATATGTTGGAGCATCTTTTGGGTGTATGCTCAGGAGTGGTGTAGCTGTGTCTTGAGGTAGAACTATTTCCAATTTTCTGAGGAACCACCAGATTGATTTCCACAGTGGTTATAACAGGTTGTAATCCCACCAGCAATGGAAGAGTGTTGCTTTTTCTCCACATCCTCTCCAGCATCTGCTGTAGCCAGAGTTTTGGATCTTAGCCATTCTGATTGGTGTGAGGTGGAATCTCAGAGATATTTTATTTTGTGTTTCCCTGATGACTAAAGATGTTGAACATTGGCCGGGCAGTGGTGGCGCACGCCTTTAATCCCAGCACTTGGGAGGCAGAGGCAGGTTGGTTTCTGAGTTGGAGGCCAGCATGAATTCCAGACTACAGAGTGAATTCCAGGACAGCCAGGGCTACATAGAGAAACCCTGTCTCGAAAAACCAAAAAAAAAAAAAAAAAAAAATTGTTGAACATTTCTTTAAGTGCTTCTCAGCCATTCGAGATTCTTCAGTTGAGAACGCTTTGTTTAGCTCTGTATGCATTTTTAATTGAGTTACTTGGTTTTTCTGGAGTCTAACTTCTTGAGTTCTTTGCATATTTTGGATATTAGCCCTCTATTGGATGGAGAGTTGGTAAAGATCCTTTCTCAATCTGTAGGTTGTCACTTTGTCCTATTGACTGTGTCCTTTGCCTTTCAGAAGCTTTTCAGTTTAATGAGGTCCCATTAGTCAGTTGGTGATCTTGGAGCTGGAGCCATTGGTATTCTGTTCAGATTTTCCCCTGTGCAGATGTGTTCGAAGTTCTTTCCCTCTTTCTCTTCTGTTAGATTCAGCACATCCAGTTTTATGTTGAAGTCTTTGATATACATGCACTTGATCTTTGTTCAAGGCGATACAAATGGATCAATTTGTGTTCTTCTACATGGAGACTGTCAGTTGAACCAGCACTATTTGTTGAAAATGCTTTTTTTCCACTGTATGGTTTTGGCTTCTTTGTCAAAATTCAAGTCCACATAGGTATGCGGGTTTATTTCTGGGTCTTCAATTCTATTCCAGTGATCTACTTATCTGTTTCTGTACCAATACTGTGTGATTTTAATCACTATTGCTCTGTAGTACAGCTTTATGTCAGAGATGGTGATCTTCCCTCCAGAAGTTCTTTTATTATTGAGAATTGTTTTCACTATCCTGTTTTATTTTATTTTATTTTATTTTTGTTATTCCTGATGTCGTTGAGAATTGCTCTTTCTATTACTGTGAAGAATTGAATTGGAATTTTGATGGGGATTGCATTGAATCTGTAGATTGCTTTTGCTAATATAGCCATTTTTACTCTGTTAATCCTAACAATCCATCATCATTGGAGATCTTTCCATCTTCTGAGATTCTCTTTGATTTCTTTCTTCAGACACTTGCTGATCTTGTTATATAGATCTTTCACTTGTTTAGTTACAGTTACACCAAGATATTTTATATTATTTGTGATTATTGTAAAGGGTGTTGATTTTCTAATTTCTTTCTCAGCCTGTTTATTTAAATTTATGTTGACTATTGCAGAGATCATTTGTTTGTGGTAAGGTACTTTAAAATTTATAAAATTGTCAAAAACATGTTTAAATTGATTAATTAAGGAAACGTTTTATCTCATTGAAAGTAGTTTAAATATTGGAAAGGTAAATTATTGTTTTACATTTTTTAATATAATTAGACAAGTAAGTGCAGAGCAATTTAAACAAAATATGTACTAAATATTGAAATACTTTGTACTAAATATTGAAATTCCTTTACATATTTTTTCTCTCTGGTATTATTCCCTGGAATTTTTCCATACAAGATGTTTGTTTCATGTGTTTTAATTAAATCAATTCTTGTTTATTATTCAGAGAAACGTAAATTAATTCAATTCCAAGTGAAATTAGACACACACAATTCATTACTACTTTGAGTTATACATTTGTAAAAATAATCCACATATAGTAAGATAGTAAAATTGCCTTTCTATGAAAGAAATTAATTCTAGCATTGATACATAAACAAAAGTAAATGAGTAGGTATTAGTTGTATTAATTTTTAATGTGGTTATAAGTGTGTGTGTGTGTGTGCATGTGGGGGTGTGTGGGTGTGGGTATATGAGTGATAATGTGTTAATTTTTTTCAAATGTATTAATGTTTTTACAAATACAAGTTCTATAGTATTGCAAGTTCTCATTTTCTCCAAACCCCTGTGTTCTCCATGACAAATTCATCAAAAACTTAACTATTTGTATTTCTTTAAAATCTGAGAAGACCATTTAAGTTTACAATGAACACAGACAGATGAGTTTAGATTCCCTGCCTTTTTATTTATTTTATTTCATTTATTATTATTATTATTATTATTATTATTATTATTATTTTGGTACTTCTCGCTCCAGGATTAGTGCAATATCCACAGCTGCAGAGAGTTGTAATTGCTCCCCTAGGAGACAGGTTGCTTGAGTCAGCGATATTCCTGGTGAAGTAGACTTTGACTGAGAGGCAGGAGATCATAGGAGTTTCTGTAATCTGCAGACTTTCAACACATGCTGTCAGCTAACTAAGTAAACCAGAAACTCATGGCAACTAACTTACTTTCCTCCATTTAATTTATTTTTACATTATTGCTAACAATCTCATTCTGTCTGTGAATAACAACTACCCCTACTCTAGAAGACTATCACCCAAAACAAAGACAGAATTTTCCTGTTGACCTTCTCCAGTCTACTAATTTATTAACACTGATTGATATCCAGTGTCTCAAATTGGGTTTATGTGAATGAAAATCTTGAAAGACATCATTTATAAATTCATTCTTTCTGTTGCTTCTTTCTGCCAGCAAGCTGTTGTTGAGATAAATAATTGCCATCATAGGTTTTTGCATTTTATTTCATGATTATCAATGGGTAGAATTTCTTTAAATGATTATAATAGTTTCTTTATTCATTGATATTGGTGTTGAGGCACATTGTAGTGTTTTGTTGAGCCAGCTAATAGCTGTATGAAACAACAGTACCATGGATACTCTTGTATGTCTATTTTGTCAAATGATTTTTAATTATCTAGTATAAATGTCTATTTTATATTTTATTAATTTTAGTAGTATTTCTTCCTTTTCTAATTTTTATTTTATTTATTATTACTATGAATTATTTACACAACATAATTGGTTTTAACATGACATTGTCACACCATATGTATACTTCAGTCTTATTAAGCCCCTGAAATAAATATTTTAACTCTGTCTTACTATGTATATATAAATGCACTCAAAATATCATAACTTAGACTTCAAACACAAAAGTAAATAATTCTAAATGAAAATACCTAAGAATATCTTTTCACTTTGAGTAGGCAATGCTTTCTCATGATGCACACAAAAATAATAAGGAAATGTATAAACTTCATTCAGTGTAAAGTGTTTATTTATCAAACTTACTTTGATGTAAGAAATGAATAGATCACTAAATTACCTATTGTGCCACATGCATACCTGTATTAAGTTTCTTGCTACCTATGTAAGAGTTGAGATTGCCATTTCAGTAAAGTATAAGGTCCTGAGGGGCAGTGATTTAATCATCAGAATATTTAAACATTTGCTTGGTAGATGTTCCTTCACATATGCTTGCAGGCCAACATGATGCTGGAGAGGTAGCTGAGAGTTCTATATTTGGATTCACAAGCAGTAGTCTGAAGGAGACATTAAGCATTGCTTAGGCATTTGAAGTCCCAAAGCCTACCTCCATGGACCCACTTCCTCCAAGGCCTCACCTACCCCAACAAGACCATACTTCATAATCCCTGTCAAGTAGCACCACTCCATAATGACCAAACATTCAAATATATGAGTCTATAAGAGCCATTCCTATTCAGGCCACCACATCACACCCCCTGGACCCAAAGTTGCATTCTATCCAACTTCAAGAACCTCCATAATCTATCACAATCTCAACACTGTTTAAAAGTCCAAAGTTCAAATTTTCTTCTGAGACTCATGGCAATCTTTCAACTGTAATACCCTATAAAGTTAAAATAAAAAGGCAGATTATATTCTTCCAGCATACCATGGCACAGAATATGCATTATCATTCTAAATGGGAGGAAAGTGAACGCAAAGAGGATATACTATATTCACCAGCTTTTGTTAGCAGCAGAGGACAATTCCATAACCTCTTTCTTGTACCCTTGTCTCTAAAGCCTGAACCATATGGCCAAAGCTGCCAAGCTCTGTTGCTTACAGATGGAACATGGCCCTTTCATTTAATTTGTATCTGTATCAGCTTTCTGTTTTTCTTCACTACCTAAAATTGACTGTCCTGGAACTTGCTTTCTAGGCCAGGCTACCCTTGAACTCAGAGATCCTACTGCACTCTGCCTCTACCTCCAGAGTGCTAAGGCTAAAAGTATGTACCATGAACCATCTCTTAACCTTTTCCTTAATTCCTTTTCACAAGTGGGAAGCTTAGCTGAATGGGTTGTCCATTTCCAGAGATCACAACTCCCTTTATTCCATTCACCATCAGGCCAGGGAATAAGAAGGAGCCAGAAGCTTAGAACATATTTCCAAAGTTAGTATGAGGCCATGCAGAGCAATTCAGTCAGAAGCCAAGAAAAGCCAGATTGAATCAGTTATCCAGGAAGATTAGACTATATGGAGACTAGAAGCTTCCAGGCCTAGGCCTAGGGATAGGTAGAACAGAGAAGGAAATACTGGTCTCAGCCCAAGTCATGTATTTGTATAGCTTGGGTAAGGTTCTCATCACATTACTTCATTGGGAGAAATACATTTACATAATATCATTAAAAATACATTTGTATTTGAATATTTTCAGATTGAGACACTGAACTCAGATACCTATAATTTAGAGAAGGTGTTAGTGTTTAGTGCATTGTTTCAAAGGTAATATCTATCATTTTCATGAAATGGTAGTTTTAGAAAATGAATAGTATTATTTCTATGTGGGAAGCTAGGGTGTCCCCAAAACTTTTGAGTTCTGTTGTCGACAGTCTTTGCTGATGCACTACAAGGTTATAAGAGGTTCAAGAATAATGACCCTTCCTGTCTTGACCAGCCTGACAGGAAGAGTGGTACCTGCTAATTGAAACCCCTACAGGTAATTTAGATACAGCTATTTCTATGATGAAGAGGAGGAAATGCATTCATGCTAGACATTTTTGTTATAAAAAGGCAATCATTAGGAATCTCTCACACATACTGCAGCTCCTCTGCATTTCTAAGCACAAAGCCCCAAGACAATGAATCTACCTCCTCCCTCGGCTCTAAGCAGTGCATATTTGTCAATTATCAGGATTATCTTATATGACTAATGCAATTTCCTCATTTATATTTGTACTGCAAGGCCTGTGAATACCAAACACAGGAGTTCCTTCTTAACTCTGAGACACAACTTGGTTATCTACGTGAGAAAGCAGCATGAACGGAACAAGAACTATGTACATCAGTCTAACTTTATCCTTCCCATATTCTTAACCAAAAATACACTCCTTTCTAACTTGATTACTCTTATATCCATATCTCATTGATATTAATATACATACAGTTCAGAACTATGCAGGTGATGTTTAGACAAGATTTCAGCAATGATTAATGTCTTAGTGCAATGTGTGTGGTCACTGACCTCCAGATAAGAGTTACACGGCAGAGGCTCTATGGGGATGAGGATGTGTTGGACCAGTGACCACTGTTACAGTAATGCCAAGATGAAGGCAGTGAACACTTCACGGAGGACTTATCACTCAGAGAATTCCCTTCTTATCCATGTGATAAATAAATAGTTCCAAGCATCTGAAAACAACAGATACTGGGTTGAGCAGGATTTTATGAGAGAGTTTTATTGTCAGATGGAAAAACATATTTACATAGACAGATTCATTTTTAAGCATCATAGTGTTAACTCTAGACTCGATGTAACATAGAGTCCTTTGAGAAGGAGTCCTAGTTGAAGGACTGCCCAGAACAGATTGGCCAGTGGTCATGTCTGTGAGAAAGTTTCTTGATTGTCTATTAAAGTAGAAGGGGCCCAGCCCACCCTGGGTGACACTATACTCTGGGAGGGTAATTCTGGGCTATAGAAGAAAGCTAACCAAGCGTGGGACTGAAAAACTGGGAAAGTAGCATCCTTCAATAGTTCCTACTTCAAGTTGCTGTTTGAGTTTCTCCTTTGAATTCCCTAATTAATGGACTCCAACCTGTATGTTGAAATAAATCCCTTCTGTCTCTAAGCTGCTTGGGGCCAGAGTGTTTTTTTTTTTAATCAAAGGTACAGAATGAAGACTAAAAAAACAGGAATAGGCATTCAGGGATCTACAGGTGGCATTCAGACTTGGGATATTTTTATGTGACTCTCATAGGTAAGTTGCAGTGTAGCATGATTCTGGTCCTCTGAGGGAAGAGGACTGAATGGAAGAGAGAAAATGAGCTGGGAAAACATATGAGGAAGAGTTTTAATTGAAGGTGATAGAGGAGTGATGGTTTGTCTGTAGACAGAAGCTTTAGGGTAATATATAGATGTACCCCAGCCCAAAGGATTGATAAGTGAAAGCTGAGCCACATGATTGTATTTCACAGACAACTTTGTTGGTATGAAAATTCCAAAGGAGAGAAGAATTAGAGACTGTCTAGGCTTAAAAGTCATTAAGACATATATCACAAGGGCCTGTTCTATCTCTCTTGAGATTGGAAATAATTTTGTGCAATAGAGAATCACCACAGCTTTATTACCCAACACACATGGGAAAAACGCATCTTGCCACTCTAGAAAAAGTTTCATGTTATACCTCCTAACATGGTAGCAGAGAAGAAATCTAAGCTACAGAAGAAAACTGTTGGAGCTAACGGCTCCCTTCCCTAAGAGATCTATGAAAACTATCCATAGTGCCTCATTTTGTCATTCAAGAAATGAACATACTGTGCAGTTCATTCTGTGTGCTTACCTTTTGGAATACATTCTCCAAAATGTGGAGGCAAATGAAAACACTCAGGAACTAATACAATTTAAATTCCTTTAGATCTATTGAGAAAAGCTCATTTGAACTCACAGAGACAGAAGCAGCAAGGACAGAGCACACACAGGTCTATACCACATGTGTGTGTGTGTGTGTGTGTGTACGGATGAGTGTACGAATGAGCAGTTCTCTGATTCTTGTGCCTTCTCATGGGCTCTTTTCCTTCTGTGGTTTGCTTTGTCCAAATTCCAGGTGGTAATTTTTTGGTTTATTTTACTGTATTTTATTTTGTTATATTTTGATGTTTAAAAATATCTAAAAATTGCCCCCAGATCTATGTTAGTTTCAGCTCTTCTCTGTTATTTTTTAATGTGTACTTATATGTGAATATAAATTCAGACATGAAGGATGCCTCATTTGAATCCAAGCCCACTCTTAATTAGTTGGCAGATGACTTTTAATCTTAACCTGGCTTAGCAACTATTTTTACAAAATACAGATTAAACATCACATATGAGATGTAAAAATACATTTAAAGCATTGGGTGTCTCACATGCACAATAGGACGCTTCATTTTCCATTGTTGTCTCTCTTCCACAGTTGTTACCAGCTGGATTGTTGAAACCTCTATTTCTTTCCTGTGTAGTAGTCCCAGCGACTACTGTCAATTGGATACTTGCAAATTTCCATCCAAAACAGACACGTAGAAAATTTGCTTCAGTACTAAAAACCAAGTCATTTTCCTTGCTCTGTGCAGTAACACAGTCTCCTGAACTTTGAAATCAAAACAGCTATCTTTTCTATTATACCATCTAGTTTCTGAAGATTTTGAAGCCTTTTATATTTAAGCGTATGCCTGCTCCTCTATATAGGAACCATGTGCACACAGGTGCTCATGAGGCCAGAAGTAATCACTGGGGCCTCTTTAATTTGTTTCAAAGGAAGTCGCAAGCCACCCTGTATTGGCGCTAAGAAATAAATGTGGGCCCTCTACAAGAGCAGTAACTGTTCTTAGCAGCTGACCCATCAGTCCAGGCTCCTTCTCCCTTACCTTTTATCAGTTCAGTTGGAAATCAAACCTTGTTGACACCATAAGCATATCAGCATTTCCACACACCTTGTGGTCACGTGTTTTCTACTTGAACATGTCTCCATGTCATATATGATATTTGAAATTCCTTCCCACCATATTTTTTATCTTCCTCTTTCCTAACACAGCTGTCCTTCACTGACTTTCATAACATCATGCTTACATGTGCTTTTCAGATAGCATTTCTTGCACATGCTTTTAGAATGAATGCTTTTCGTCATTCACCTTATTTAAATTGACTATAAAACCTGCTTTGTTTTTCTTGTCTACATTGTGCATATGCTTTTGTAAATGTATAACTCATAACGTCTTTAGCATATCCCATAACTCTCTGATGTCGGGATTGTGGTTTCTGTTCACCAATAATGAACCTGGATTATGGATATTATTAACGGCAGTAAATGTAAAAATCAGAGCTCAGGTTCATATCTAAGTTGCATTATTTTATTATCTACCAGCTCATTTTAAATATTTTTCTTACTAGATTAATCAAGGTCAATGTCTTATGAAACTATGCACCTCCTCTCTAATCTCTAGTCATAACTATTTTCTAGGACAAACCTGAACACTGTGATATGTATTTTATGATATCCTAAATATTAAATATTGTTGTTTTGACTGAAATATGAAAACAAAACAAAGAAATGCAAATTTAACATATCATTTACATGTAAGTGAGAGGCAAGGGGTTTGTAGTGGAAGGGGAGTAAGAAATTTGCTGAGGACCAGTTGCCTCATGAGACTGACTCAGCATCAGGGCTGCAGGAAGGTCATGGTGTCTGATTATGTGGTACTGTGGCTATAGAATCAGAGGATTCAGAGGGGTCCTCTGAGGAATTACTATAAAGATAAAAGACATGCCTATGCTACCCCTGGCAATTTCCCTGCCTCATTCATGATTGCATCAGATTCAGATTGCATTTGATAGTTTCACTTAATATTATCCAGTTTTCTCCTAAAGTTTGAACTGTGTGAGATTACATAGGCCAAGTTATGAAAAAATATCTATTTTTACATTCAATTCACACTTACCAAGCAGAGAAATTTGAGGATACCTCACTTTGCCGTATGGAAAATCCTCTCTAAGTCATTTTAGACTTTTTATTCTTAGGAACCATCTGGTGCAAGTCTGAGTTTCTAGTTTGAAACTTTTAATTTATCATATTTTTTCCTTGCATATTTTCAAATCATCTGTCTTCTCCTTTTTGTTTATGGTTTAAAGCACAATTACTTCCTCTCCTTGCCACCATGCCCTAGTTGGTGGCTATGCATGGATTATGGATAGTTTCAAGTGCTTTCCTAGTTAAAAAAAATTCCCTTTATGAGAATCAGTTATCTTTGTCTGAGACTTTGATGAAACCACTGAGTGCACAACTTTGTACCATCTTCAAAAATTTGAACATATTTCCATAAAGACCTAATGATTGTGTTAAACAAGTCAGATGGCAACTATGCTTTCTTTTTGATCTTTATTATGGTCATAGTTAACCCAACATATAGAGAAGATTATTCAACCATGAGCTTTTATTTAGGAGTGAAGAATAAGATTGCAGTATGAGATTCACACACAGGCTAAGATGGCCTTTGGCTTGTTCCTCAAGCAAAGGGAAGTTTAAGGGTTTGTCAGAAAAAAAAAAAATCTTTCCAAATTCTTTATAGAGCTAACAATCCGATTGTAAGTTTCATATATATGAAGCTTGCCATAAGATAATGAGTACCAGTTCCCTTGACGACTGCTACAAAACAAAATCCAGAGATACCTTCTGAAACATAAGACATGGTGTTACTTGAGTGGCCTCAAAAGACAGTTTTTAGAATAATCATTGGTGACTTGCATGTCATTTTCCTGTGCACATTTGGCTGTGTTTTTTTTTTTTCTAAACAGGATATGGACATTTTCATATTTGTGTCCAGTTTCCAAGGGCCATGCAATGCATAAAATCCCCATAGAACTGATGAAACTCCATGTATTTATTTTTGCACATGAGAATGACTTGCAAACACACCACGTAACAGTCTCAGGATGGAAGGTGACTCACACAGATGCTTCAAACACAAACTTCACTAATTACAACCTGATGAGTTTTTTCATTAAACATTTTCCTATACCAGAATGCAAAGACTAAGAGAATTCTAATTTTCAGTCTTTTATATTGAAATCACAGCCTAACATATCTGTGTTTTACCCTTTCACTCCTCTATTTTAGTCCAAATAAGTTGAGAGGCTGTGGCATCTCCATTAATTTTAAAAGTATTCAATAACTTGGTCTGCATCCTTGCTGAAATTTATTTGGAAAGTGGAATACTGAAAATTCATATTTGCTGTGGTCCTTCACACATACTTAGTTTTCTCTTTTGCTCATAGAACCCATCTTCTCTGCCTAAACACATGGTAAGACTTTGCACCAGGCCATACAAATCCAGCTTTAGACCCTTCTCAGAGTTTAGAATTTCTCCCTGTTCTTAGGAAGGTATAGAATGGAGTCTAAACCTCTCAACCATCTCTGAACTTCTGCTTTTTGAGGCAACTAAAGTGTTCTTTGTGATATAGCAGCAAAATTCCTTCTAAAATATGGAGAAAGATATGCACATATTTTCAATGTTAAATTTGTTTTACTTTTAGTTAAGTTAGTTGCATAATATGTGTTGCCATAATCTACAGAGAAGATAGATGTCCCTCCTGCTGAGTTAATTTCATCCTAAACTTTAGAAACAATAAGCATAGACAATGATATACTTTCCCCCACTTTCAGTATCTGGTGCTGATTGTCCTATGTCAGACATGGCTCTTAATACAGTGGAGATGGTTTTAAATGATCTCTTTGCAGCTGTATGATTCAACTAGGTGATATTTCTTTCCTATGTGCTTAGATAAGTTATTAAGAGAAAAGAGTAGTTTACCTATCCTTTACAACCAAATAACCAGAGACTGGGAATGTACCAGTTGTTTATTGTGTCTAGAAATTTTTTCAATAAAAAGAAAGGAAATGCTGAGGAGGTTTTAATGAAAAAGCAGTTTGTCATATAAGGGAGGTCATCTCCATCTCTGGTGGTCTGGACTGAAATAGCCCCCATAGGTTCATATATTTGGATGTTTAGTATTAACAGAGTGGTACTACTTGACAGGTTTTAGGAGGTGTGGTGTTATTTGAGTAGGTGTGGCCTTGTTGGAGGAAGTGTGTCACAGCGGGTGGGCTTCCAGGTTTCAAATGCTCAAGGCAAGCCCAGTGTTTCTTTCTGCTGCCTGCCAATCCAGATGTAGAACATTCATCTGTGTCTCAGCTTGGTGCAAATATGCTTCCTGCCATAAAGACAATGGACAAAACCACTGAACTATAACCCAGCTACAATTAAATGTTTTCCTTTATAAGAGATTACATGTTCATGGTGTCTCTTCAAAGTAATAAATGCCCTAACTAATAAAAAAAAATGGTACCAGGGATTTGGGGATCACTGTGTCAGGGCAGACAATGCTTCTGTTTGGAGAAATATTTAACTCTAGGAGTTTGGACTAGAGAAGTAGGGCTTAATGGGCCATACTAGTAGGGGCATTAAAAACAGTAGTGTTGAGGGGCGTTTGAATTGTGGGGCCCAGCTCAATATGTTTCAGGGATGAAAATATTAATGTGGCCAAAAGATCTCTGCTGTGATATTTTGATGAAGATGACTACTTTCTGTCCTTGTCCAAGAAATCTGCCTGAGGCTAAATTGAGGAATTCTAGATTAACTATAACTCTTAGCATAGGAAATTTCCAGACAGCCTGGTCTTGGCTGTGTTGCTTGGTTATCAGTGGGCACACTTATGCAGATCTATGATAAAAAGGAGAAAGGTGAGGAAGGAAAACTACAAACATACAGTTTGAGAGTCAGAGGAACAGGAGGAAAAAGTTTAAAAAAAAGCCTGATCTGAAATGGAATCAAACAGCAGTTCTCAGTCTGTGGGTCCTAATCTGTTTTAGGGGTTGTATATCAGATATGTTGCATATCTGATATTTATATTATGATTCATAAGAGTAGCAAAGTTGCAGTTATGAAGTAGCAATGAAACAATTTTATGGTTGGGGCTCACCATAGCATGAGGGACCATATTAAAGGATCACAACGTTAGGAAGGCTGAGAGCCACTGGGATAAAGGGAGTGGTGGCCTCAGGGAAAGACCCCACCCAGCTAAGTTTCCAACTTGTAAAAAGGAAAGGCAGAAAAGAATGTCAAGGCGGGAATATGGGGATGGGTGGACGGGGGGGGGGGGGGGGGGGTGTTGGGGGGGATGGGAGGTAGAATTCCCTCCTAGAGGTGGGTTGGGGAGGGGACGGGGGTATCCAAAGAGGAGACTCAGAAAAGGGGAAACATTGGAAATGTACATAAAGTATCAAAAATAAAAAAGGAAAAAAAAATCTTAGGGTCAGGTATGACGACACAGGCCTTTAATCCCTGTACTCGAGAGGCAAAGGCAGTCAGCCATTGGAATAATGAGTGCAAGGTCAAATTGTTCTCTTGAGTAAGTTCCAGGAGAGTCAAATTTAGGCAGTAAAGGAAACCATGAAAAACAGAAAGTTGATGCAGATGTAATTGAACAAGGAGGCCACACTTCAGCCCCAGCAAGCAGCAGAACTTGGCAGCTTCAGCCACATGGTTCTGTCTTCAATGTTAAGAATACAAGAAAAGAGAAATGCAATTTCCGCTGCCTCCCCACAACTAAGGAAAGCCACTGAAGCCAGGAGTGTGCCAGGGGATGTCCCTGCATGGAGAAACAGGGAGGCCTTTGCATAAATCTGTAAAGGTGAAACCTGGAGATGCCAGAGTTGCTGACAAAGAGAGCTAAAAGAGATCGGAAGCAGACCAAGAGAGAGAATACTACAGTCTACAAAGCTGAAAGGAGGTGGAGCTGAAGACTGCTTTGACATCAGACATGGAGATGCAGAGTTTAGAGTTTGCTCTGCTGGTTTTCAGAATTGTTTTAGTCCAATATTTCCTCATTATACCCCCTTCCTCCCATTTGTAATGATAATGTAGATTTTGTGCCATTGTATGTGGTATGTATGCCCTCTGATCTTTGATTTTGTTTCCTAGGGGGTTAGACACGTATCCCAGAAGAGACTTTCAACTTTATGCTTTTAAGCAGTCTTGAGACAGTGATAGACTAGGGAGATATTTGAAGCATGATAGAATGCAGTTTTGTATTACAATATTATTACAAGCCTATGGGAACCAGAGAATGAAATGTGCTGATTTGAATAGGAATGGCACCCATAGGCTTATCTATTTGAATGCTGCTTGTTCACTAAAAAGTGTGTTACTTGACAGGGATTAGGAGGTAGGGTCTTGTTGGAGTAGGTGTTGTCTAGTTGGAGAAATGGTGTCAGTGAGGTGGGCCTTGGGGTTTCAAATGTTCAAGTCAAGCTCAAGTGTCTCTCTCTTCATGCTGCCTGCTGGAGATAAAACTCTTGCCAGCTACCTCGACTGCTGTCCTGCAACCATGCTTTTCACCATGATGACAATGTACTAGACCTCTTAATTGTAAGATAGCTCCATGTAAATGCTTTCTTTTATAGGAGTTGCTATGGTCATGGTGTCTCTTCATAGAATAGTAACCTTAAACAAGACACCATCGTCAGAGCAGAATGATGCATTCAGACTTAAAAATCAGTTAGCAGTTTCAAAGATATGATAGTGAAGAACATATCTGCAAAGGTAACCAAGTAGTCAAACATTGAGGGGAAAATACCAACGTAGATTCTGAAAGTGCCATCAATGTCAATTAGGTAGATTAGGGGTGAGAAGTAAGGAAGATGAAAGGAATAAATGCAATATACTGTGACCCAACAAGATTTATAAGGCTATATATTAGAGTTTGGACCATATTGTGTTGGCAATTCTCACTACATGTTTAAATTTCTGGATGATGTGAGGTGTAATTTGTTCTTTAAAATATCACTTCTGAGTTGGGGACATGTCTCAGGGAATAAAAGAACTTGCTAAATAGGAATGAGGACTAGAGTTCAAATCCCTAGTGTAGTGGGTATTTCTGATTGTCAACTTGATTATATCTGGAGTGAATTATAATCTAGAATTAGAAGGTTCACCTGAAATCTGGATCTTGAGACTGGAAGACACAAGTTTCAGGTGTGGTGGTTGCACACACCTCTATTCTGGGCCACACCTGATGTTGGAGATCTACATAAGGACATTGGAAGGAGGAAGAATCAATCTTCTTCACCTGAGAGCTTTGTGGGACTAAGTGACTGCTAGATCCTCGGGTTTTCATTCACAGCTGCTGCCGACCATTGTTGGGGAGTTTGACTACAGACTGTAAGTCATCAACAAACTCCCTTACTATATAGAGACTACATATAAGTTCTGTGACTCTAGAGAACCCTGACTAATACACCTAGGACCAGTGAAAAAGCCAGACATGATAATGATTGCTTTGTCTGTGACTCTGGAGTTGTGAGGTCGAAGCCGGAAAGTCATTGAAGCATGCTGGCCAGCAAGCCTGTCTGAAATGGTGACTTTCCAGTTCAGTGAAATACCCTGTCTCAAGAGAATAAGGTGAGAAGTAACAGAAGATACCCCGTATCCTTTCAGGATATTTTTTAGGACATTCTGAACTAGAGATGTACGAATATGAATAATGAGATTAACAATCTTAAAGAATTGGTTGTGAGACCCAGATAATATCATTCATTTATCATAGGAGTTGGTTCACAGTAGATATTTAGTAAGATTATCATTGTCAATACTGTAGCTATTTAGACATCAGCCATGACTATTAGAAATTCCGGCAATGGAGAGGGAGAGAGAAAGAGGAGTGGATGGTAGTAGGTAGAGAAGGAGAATGAATGAGTAAATGAGTTAGATAAATGAAGTCAACAAAGAGGCTTCTTTGAGACCTCTTATAACAGTGGCTGTCACGGTCGAGGCAAGAACACATTCACTAGCATTTGTGTTAAGTCCAATGATTGGTTAGCCACTGCAGCTCGAACCCCCTTATAGTTAATAGCCCATTTAATCTCCACAAAACATTGTGAGGCACCAGAGGAAAGAGCAGCAATGAAATGAACACTGGAGAGTGAATTGTTTGACACAAACTCAGGAAATCTCTTTGTGGAATTCCTGACTCTCACCACAAGTCTTGGGACCTGATGTAGGTTTTGGAAGGGAATCCTTAGCTGTAGATGCCTACTGCTCATGTATAGCAAGGTAAAACTCACTGTTAAAAAATTAAAAGAAAAAGATAAAAGAAGTAGAATAGTACTTGCTTAGTAATTTTGGAGGGTAGATTTCATGTTGTTCTTCCCCACAGAATGCCCAAATAAAATAGTCAACCCGTTATAGGTGCATATAACATGTCCTTCATTTTCTTTAACCATCTCTAAGTTATAAAATGTAATACCAAATAAGTATGTGTATGTCAATGTGAAATTCTGATTTATATAATCATTGAGAAGAAATTTCCCTCCCCAGCAATCTTTAATTTCCTATAGTTTCTTAGGAAGGTATGGATCTTCTAAGTTATTTTTCCTGTTTAACTGGGGGAATCTTTGCCTGTAGAGCCCATAGATAGAGTGGGATGACTTTATCATCTTTGTGTCTAATAAAAGATGATGTCCATGGGTATCTGAGCAGGGTAGCATTATATTGCAGATGATGGTGACTACTTTTCTACCTCACTACCTTTTATACCCTGCATATAGGTGAAGATTGAGCACATAGGAGGCCTCAATCACCTTCCAACAATTTCTGTTACCATGGCTTCTAAATAAAATTCAGAAAACCACATCAGATGCCTTGTGTCGAGTTATATATCCTGAACTTTAATGTGTTCCTTTGAATGGTGGGTGACTCATCCTGTTTGCTCAATACAACAACACTGAGAAGAAAAGTGTTCAATCATTCAAAATGATGAAATGGTAATTTATTAAGAGCTTTGACTACTGAACCAACACATTATTGATTTCCAAGTGTCAATATTACCCTGTGCTTTCTTATAAGGTGTGTTTCCCAGAGGGAATTCCTACTTTGTGAACAGTATAGATCATGCCATTTAATCCTCACTAAAAACTTATCAAATCACGTTTTATTAACTAGCTAATCAGAGGTCAGGGCAAGCCAACAGTCTAGCTGGGTTTGGCAAGAGCTGACAAAACAATCATAAATATGTAGCTACTTATGTGAGCCTTTAGCACACATCAACCATTAGCGAATTTCTTTTACACAGGTAGTGTGCTATGACTATGTCTCTCATCCATTTCTGCCTGCAGGCTTTAAGGAAATTTCTTTTTACGAAGTGAAAATAAAAAGGATTTTAAGATTATTAGGAAGCGAAAAGACACATAGATGTATAGGTGCAGGACTGATAACGTAGGCGAGTGAAGAACAGCCCACGTTAGGACATATTTAGGAGAACTAAGAAATGATGCCTTCCCTTCATGGTTTTTCAAAATCTTGTGTGTGTGTGTGTGTGTGTGTGTGTGTGCACCTGTCTGCGCGTGTGCATGCTCATGCTCATGTGCGTACAGAAAATAAGGACAAGTAGTTTAACAATTACCTTGTTTCACAAATACTGTTTGGCCACAGGTAAGTACTACAATTTTCTCAACCTGAACTCCACCTTTATTAATTTCTTCATATAATCTACCCATCTAAGGAATATATATATATATATATATATATATATATATATATATATATATATATATATATATATTACAGTAAAAGTAAAATATTTTCTAATGCCACCTTACTAACCATTCCTGAATCTAATCAGAAACCCTGAATTAATGCTGGAATCTTTCAAATGTCCATGCTTTAGCTACCTAAGACGTACTCTGATGGTCACTTTATAACCCCATACACTTTTGTTCTTGGATATAGAACCTTCAGTATACTCCAGTAGCTGCTTAAAACACTATATGCAACTCTTACTTTCTCATTTCTCCTCTCTAACATAAATCAACTATATTAATCATGTCTATATTTACAACCTGATGTGATACCTGTTTATCACTGAGATGAAAAATTCTGCCCGAAAATAGCTGTAGATATGAGATATGTAATTATTCCTTTTCTAGTGTGAATACCCTGAAACACAATTCAGCAACCCTTATAAATGTCAGACCTTTATCCTCTGGAAGGAATTATCTTCATACATGAAGTAAAATTTTATGTTTCATTTTATGTATTTATTTACTGTATCAAATCCTATGATCCCCCATGCTAAGGTGTATCCTCCTCAAATTTTGACTTTGTTAATGCTCGAAATGTTGATCAGATGATGTACTGGATGGTTTTGTATGTCAAGTTGACACAAACTGGAGTTATCACAGAGAAAGGAGCTTCAGTTGAAAAAAATGCCTCTATGAGATCCAGGTGTAAGGTATTTTCTCAATTAGTGATCAAGGGGGGAGGGCCCCTTGTGGGTGGTACTATCCCTGGGCTAGTAGTCTTGGGTTCTATAAGAAAGCAAGCTGAGCAAGCCAGGAGAAGCAAGGAAGCCAGTAAGTTACATCCCTCCATGGCCTCTGCATCAGCTCCTGCTTCCTGACCTGCTTGAGTTCCAGTCCTGACTTCCATTAGTGATGAACAACAGCATGGAAACATAAGCTGAATAAACCCTTTCCTCCCCAACTTGCCTCTAGGTCATGATGTTTGTCCAGGAAGAGAAACCCTGACTAAGATAGATGATAATCATTTTTTAAAAAACTACTTTCACATACATGAGTTATTCTAACAATCAAATGCCCAGGAGAAAAAAAACAAAATGAAAACACAGGATTACTGTAAAATAAAACTAATTGTATCAGCTACCCTTATGCTTCTTTGATGATAATGTCTTGGTCCCCACAGGATTCATTCACATGCCTTCTCCATATTGATCTATTCTCATGTTGTACTTTTTGAGAAACTATGTAGTCTTGGCTGTCCTGTAACTTGCGATGTAGATCAGACTGGCCTTGAACTCATAGAAATCCATCTGCCTCCGCCTACAGAGTACCTGTGTGTAAGGCATGCACCACCTTTGCCTGCTTGAATTACTTTTAAATAATGTGTAATGGAACTCATTTCTCATGTCATATAAACTTTAATTAAGAGCTTAATTTTGCTCTAAAGCTGTCATTTTTCAACAGCTGCATCCACTGCTCTATGTGCTCACATACCTTATTAAGTCATTTCCTGTTTTTATTACTTCTTTGATAATCTTATGTAACATATTTAACATAACATACTCACCCCTTCCCAACTCTGTCCAAATTCCCCTTTCTTCCATACCCAGCCAACTTTGTATCCTCTTAAAAATCAAATATCAAGTCTAATTTGTGTTCCTTAAATATTCTTGTATATGTGGCCATCTAATGTGTCATTGACCCAGGAACTACACACTTTGCTAAAACAATCTGGTCCTTTCTCAGAAGATAACAATTGCCAATAGCTCTATGGTTGGCAGTGATATTGTTTTTCTAACTCTCTTCTCCATGCTGGAAGTTTGGTCTGGCTTAGCTTCTGCAGGTTTTGTTCATGCTATCTCAACCATTGTAAGTTCAGGTGTACAGATGCCCTGCAAAACACATTGTTAAAAACAAAACAAAACAAACAAACAAAAAAAAGCAACAGAAAATTAGGAATCAGCAGTCAAATAGGTTGCTTAATATAATTTGATTATTTTTATGCAATAAAAACATCAAGTCTTCCTGATGCTCACTTTTATGTATTTAATCTTATGTTGTAATTAACACTGGGACAATCTTCATATATAGTTTTTATACTTTTGAATTATTCCCTTAGGTTAGTTTACAAAGATCAATGCTGTAGATCAATAGGTATAAATATACTTTTCAGATGTATTGATGTAGTTTGAAAAATAAAGTACTCCAAAGATACTGCGTGTAGTTCTACAATATTACTTATTTCACAGAAACATGCCAGGCTATGCTGAGTCATGGGGCATCAGTAACATTCTAATTTTTATGCCTTTGAGCACATTTTCCATATGCAATTGAGCATTTTTGTTTGTATTTGTCAACATTTATCTTTTACCACTTTTCTGTTAGTATTCTAACATATTCCCAAAAACATGTGTGGAAAAGTTAAAATATATAGTCTATGGTCTGCAAATGTGTGTGTTTGTGTGTGTGTGTGTGTGTGTGTGTGTGTGTGTGTGTGTGTTTGTGTGTGTGTATTTGACTACAGGTGTGGGCGTGGGTGTTCAGGTGATTGCCTGTGTCTATGTGTGTGTATCTGTGCACTGGTTATGTGCTGTTTGTATGTGTATGTCTGTGCTTATATACACGTGTGTGTTTTTCAGTAATGTGTGTATCTGTATGTCTGTTTGTATGTGCATGGTTATAGTATATATGGGTCTGTGCCTGTACATATACATAAACAATAACAAAGATTTGTGATTCCTTCAGTATTGTAGTAATTAATCT
>CM052718.1:30424094-30447389 GCA_028551405.1 Uromys caudimaculatus | reverse complement strand
TTATTTTATTTTATTTTATTTTATTTTATTTTATTTTATTTTATTTTATTGGTTTTTTCAAGACAGGGTTTCTCTGTGTAGCCCTGGCTGTCCTGGAACTCACTCTGTAGACCAGGCTGGTCTCGAACTCAGAAATCCACCTGCCTCTGCCTCCCAAGTGCTGGGATTAAAGGCGTGAGCCACCACTGCTCGGCGCCTTTATATTTATAACTCCGAGTAATGACTTACTATTTTCTCCATGGGCCACTCTTACTCGGACTGGCCAGCCCACACAGCCAGTTCTTATGATCCCTTACCTCATGGTGTCTTCCTCTCTCTCTCTTTCTGTTCCTTCTTCCTCCTGGTCTCTTGCCTCCTACCCCAAGCCTGAGAACTAAAAACCCTGCCTATCTCTCTTCTGCCCAGATACATGCTATAGACATCTTTATTCACCAATACCAATAAAGGATAACTTGGGGAGCAAGGTTACATAGTGTCAGGTCTACATGAAGTTTCTCTTGCCCCTGGGGCCAACCAGGCCTTAGGGGCTAGTATTAAGCATTACAATACATAGCAAAAGACCAAATGTCAGCACTTTAGAAGATGTCTTTGGGTGTTCAGCATCCTCTATCCATCTTCTAGGAATAGCAACTGATTTGCTTGTAAGGACTGGCTGCCTTCCTGATTATTTCAAATGTTTAGAGTCTTTTGGGTGACATTAACACTAATTATTTTTTCCTCTTAATCATGAGGATGAATCATGACCATGGAAACAGTTTCAAGACAGGTAGAGGGCAAATATGCCAAGAAGACTTTGTAGAAACACTGAAGAAGTGGTGGTCTCTGTGATCTCTAGCCTTTCTTTTTAAAAATTTCTTTATTTATTCATTTTACATCCCAATATCAGCACCCCCTTTCCTCCTAGTCCTACACTCACACAACCTCTTTCCTCATTACTCCATTCCCTTCTACTCCAAGAAGAGGGGGGGGCTGGGTATCAACCTACCCTGGCACCTCAAATCATTACAGGATTAAGCACATCCTCTTCCAGTGAAGCCAGATAAAGTGACCACTTAGGGGTACAGGATCCACAGGCAGGCAGCAGATTCAGGATAAGACTCCACTCCCGTTGTTAGGGGACCTTTAAAAAGAACAAGCACCTCTGCTACATAGACGCAAGGGGGCCTAGGTACAGCCAATGCCCATTCTTTGGTTGGTGGTTCAGCCTCTATGACCCCCCGCCCCCAGACGTTCTGGTTAGTTGACTCTGTTGGTCTTCCTGTGGAGTCTCTCTCATCTTCTGTCCCTCAATCCTTCCTCCAACTCTTCCACAAAACTCCACTATCTTTATCTAATGTCTGGCTTTGGGTATTTGCATCTGTTTCAGTCAACTTTTGGGTGGAGCGTCTCAGAGGACAAATATGCTAGGTTCTTATCTGCAAGCATAAAAGAGTTCATATTAGAAGGCAGTAGGCTATCATGAGAACCAAAAATGTGAACAAACAAGCAAACAAGCAAACAGTTCTTTCCATTTATGATCTTAAGCATGTCCATACCCTCAGAATTATTCTAGGGCTTGAAAGGATTCTAGTGCTGGGAAATGATATCTTTCTGGTCAAATCCTACTGGGAACAAGGCATGTCTAGAGTTAACCTAATATTATCTCAGTCTTAATCACCTTATCCTCTCTTGAAGCTCCTGTCTGTCTTCCATAGCTAAGCTTAGAGGTACTCCGACACATATAATTCTTTCATAAAGCTTTTTATCCATGTACTTCCATGCTAGATCTCAGATCTAGCAAATTGACAATGGGATGTTTCTCTTATGAAAAGAAGGCATTTATTTTGACCTTTTTCCTTATTCTGCTTTTCTGTTAGGCATCATGAAGAGATGAATCTGCATGTTTTTTCTCTCCAGTCCCTTGACTATTCATCTGCTGCACTTCAGTTTTTGTATTCTTGGTCTGAAATGTAAGATGTTGGCTTCTTGGTTACTTGGGTCAGTAATCTTTTCCTCGCCCTATGCTCCCACTATGGAGTAATTTCACTAGTATTTTTGGAATAATGTTGCAGTAATATCTGGGTTTATGTTGAAAATGTTGAATACAATTTAAAAATCATTGTTTTAATTATTCAGTCTAATTTACTTCCTAATCTCTAAACTATATCTGCAAAACACTGAGGGTATATAACAGCACAATTTACATTCCTCAAACTGAAATGTAATGTCATGAGTGCAGAGGTCATACTGCTTCTTTGGCAGATTTCATGCTTACAAAGCCCTTGCTCAATCTCAATGTCTAATAAACAATCAGCCATTACTATTACGTTCATACAGTTACTATCCTATATAAGATTATGACACAGAAACTGGATGAACATATTTTATCTCATTCATTTAGTTCTTAATATCACTGAAAAGTCTATATTAGAAACTCACATATTTTTTATTTATAGAACTCTAGTATTTCATACCAGTTCAGCTCATGTACACTGACACATGTGGATACCTTGCTGGTAAGTATATTATAATTACTGATTATAAGCTAGAATGTTATTTATATCTGAAGATTATATACTAATTAAATGTGAAGCTATTATGGGAAACTTGGCACTAGCTATGTGAGCAATTGCTATAAAGCTGTAAGTATGTCCTGTTTAATTTTATGATTATTTGTACCATATGAAAGAGCAAGTTGCCAAAAAGCAAACCAGAAGGGTATTGTGAATCTGTTATCCATGTCCTTTTAATAGTGTGGTGCCTTTCAATGCCAAAAGCACAGATTGCTTGAGTTTCAAGGATAGAGGCCTTGGGGGCAGAGCTGGGTCTAGGATGAGTGTTTGTAATAGAAGCAGGATGAACTTCTGGAAGATAAATTATCTGTATGCTTGAGTCAGAGAAATTGTACACATGAAGGTAAAGGTCATTGTGAGTTATTCTGCAACAATTTTGGTTTTCTAGTAATAGTTATTATATCTATTAATGTATTTATTAATGTATCATACAAACCATTGAGAATGAATGAGGAAAATAGTCACAGTAGCAATGTGTGTTTTTTATGTTAAAGGTTCTGTCATAACATGTAAGACACCACCACATGCCCACATCATATATATGAGACGGTTAATCCTAGGAAAAGTATCAGTCTCTGTCTACATAAACACTTTGTGGTGGAAAAGTGATTCAAATAGGAAATCTGCCTGCAGGGCTCTTACAGTTATCTGTCAGAGACCGAGGATCCTCAGATTCCTGTGGCTCAGTCTTCTGCCTATTCTCTTCCCCATGATGTCAGTGAATAAAGCATACAGCCTGTATCCATAGTTCTGGTTCTTTATCCTCAGGAAGGGAAGTCAGATCAGTTATCAACTCTGGCTGTTGCCAGCTCATTTAGACCTGACAGTTTACTCTGTCCTTTATAGAAGGTATTATCCCTTCTTCAATCCCATTTTATTTATTTACAAGCATAAAGAAATAAGGTCATGGTTCTATTGAAAAGCATCAGGTCATATAGACTTTCCAACCTTACCTCATGAAAGAATGGCTTGTGGTCCCTCCAAACATATGAGCAGTTGATTTCACACACTACCCTGTAGTTTCCAAACTGCTTCTTGCTTTAAGATGTCCATTAACTAATCTTTTGGCCAACTCCTTATTATGTCTTCTTTCAGAAAGCTTTTGTTTTTAATGTAATTGAGCAACAGAAATCAGTACATGATTGTTGTGTGCACTTTTATAAATTTGGTATATATACAGAGTCACAAAATCATTGGCACAATTTGAAGTAATCTATTTCCATCATTGTATAAAGACTTAGTGCTCTTCCCCATTTCTTTGTTATTACTTTTGCAAAACAGCATGAATGCTACCATTGCAGACCTACTTTAGGTAAACAGTATAGTATTTTTAACTGTATTCTCTGTTATGCAAGAGTTGATTGGCCGACTCCAGAGACAAGAGCTGAGAGGAGATGTAAAATTGTTCCAGAGATATAAAACTAAAATCATGTTACATGAATAATTTCTAATCAACTCTTCTATTCTTTACTTCCATAATTGTTTATTTTTGAAATACTCCATAAGTTGGATTACATAAGTGGCATGATCCTGCATATGGACCTCCCTAAACACTATACACAAAAACAAGAAAGAAAAATTCCTATTAGAACTAATGAGTCAACCAAGTTGCAGAATATGAAATAGAAAGAAAACACAATTGTGTTTCTAACTAATAACAACAGTGTAAAAAATAAACAGCTTTTCAATAGCTTCAAAAAACAAACAAGCATATAGGTGTGTAGTTATACCAAGATTTACAAAAGAATTTGGGACTACAAGTAAATGGAAAGACATCCCATCTGCATGTTTTAAAAAACTGTGAAAATGGTCATATTTTGTAAAATATAGACTCCATTTTATGCTCATTAAAGTAAAAATAGTTTTTAATAAAACTATTAAGAAGATATCCTAAAGCTCTTATAATTAAGTAACATGGCATTAAGAATAGTGGCATAGCTTGATGGTTAAGACCACTAGCTGCCTTTTCAGGGGATTGGGGATTGTTTCCTAGACACCACTTGGTAGCTCATATCTATCTGTAATTATAGTATCAGAGGTTCCTATGACCTGTTTTAGCTTCTGCATACATTGTGCGCATGTGGGTTACATACTTACATACAGGCAAGCAAAACACCCATACACATAAAAAAGTAAGAAGTCTTTAAAATATGATATTGACGTGAAACTTGACAACAGAGTAATGGAACAGAATGCAATTATGGAAAATAAAAACATACAGTATGCAAAATTAAAACATATATTCTATGGTCAATAGACCTTTGATAGGGCATTCAAGAATATGCATAGGATAATGATAGTCTCTTCAGCTGATGGTAAAAGAACTAGAGGTCCATGGGCAGACGTTGGAACTGGACATAAATCCTACATGCTACCCAAAAGTCCCTCACTGTTTTTTAATGAGGTACTCTACCGAAGTGCTCTTGAAAGAATGGCCTCTGTCCACAGGAAGACATGATCCTCTATTTTTGAGACTATTGACAGTCTTCTTTGCTATACTCTGTGGTTTTTTTTTTTTTTCTCATTTTGTTTACAAACTTTGATAGATTTTCTAGGTGATGATAAATACTCCATATTGTTTTAATAAGTAAATAATTGTCTAAAAAACCCTAAGGCAATTATTCCTTTTAAATTTTCCAGTTTAGCCATCAAAATAGTGTTTAGTAGTACACTGACATATTCTTCAATCTCATGACATGAGAATGTATACACCATGAAACAGGAACTTCCCTGATGTTTTCATTGTTTCACACTGAAAGTCGAGAATAAATACAAATTTTAGAAATGTGTTGATCATTTTGCAGAATGTCAAAAGAATAGTTGGTAATGAATGAGGAAAGTGTAGGAGAACAAGGGGGAAATTGCATTTGAAGAAATAGAAGGACAGCACTTCCTTCTCCGCTCAGTCACTACAAGTCTTTGGTTGAATATGCAGGAGCAATTCTACAGTTATATAGTCATTTCATTTAATGAGTGCATTGGTGTGTGTGGATGTGCTCTTGAATGGTGTTATTAGCATGTATTAAACTGCGTGTGCAAAGGGACTACTATGCCAAACTATGCCTGGATATTTATATCTGTGTAAAGGAATGCAAATTAATGCTAATTAGTTCCTAATGTCAAGATAAAGGGAAAGGAATACAGAAAGTATTGAGCATTGGGTTCTATCACATGCAAGCAAAAATAGGGAAAAGGTACATATGCTTGATTTTATCTTCACATATATTTCATAATCATGGTTTGTGTATGATAATCAAAATATAAACATTTTATTGTACATTTTTTAAGGAACAATAGGAATAGTTAAGTGAATCATAGGTTCATACGTCTTCTATGTGTGAAGTAATTCCACAGGCCACTTAAGAGAGCTTTTAACTCTTTAACAGCTCAGGAGTTGGTAAAACAAGTGTGAAAAATTAGTAAGTTGTAAAATTATCAGCAGAAGATTTTCTAATCAACACAATATGTATCTGTTTATTGAAGATAATGAAAAAATATAGAAAAAGAACTGTGCAATATTGCATTTGATACAAGGCAAAGTAACAGTTTTACAGCATCTAAGACTTTGTTGTTCTGTTATAATGTTGATGACACATCTCAGATGGTAAGGGAAGTGGTAAATAGTATTAGTTCAGTCAATTAGAAGCAACTGGTTTCTGCAGGAACAATTGAAAATTATTGCTAGAATTATTCACCTTCATTTATTCATTTCATACCACTGATTTAGGTTAGAAAATATCGTTTTCCCACTTTGCAGTAGGAACACTGTACTTTAGGGGAAGGATTCCTCAAGGTTCCTGTTCCTGTATTTAAGCAGCTCAGTACACTTAAGCAATAGTCCAGAACTCAGGTTGCAAGTGCTTTCCTTCTAATGTGCTATATGTGTTAACTGTAAACTTGCCTGTGGGAAACTACCTTGATTGTTTTAATTGTTGAGTGGAGACTTGTGAATTCCATGTAATGCAATTCTCTGGCTAAGATCCTGGACTGTATAAATAGAGAAAGGAAACTGAGCAGTAGCACCCATTCAGTGCTCTCTTCTGACTTCAGGTTTTGTATGACCAGATACTTCAATGTTTTAAATCATATTGCACCCTGAAAAGTTTTACCTCTTATTAGACACCCATTTCCCTCTCTAAATGTCTACTGCTCGCATTCTTCTGACTTCTACTTTAAGTGAATTATTTCCTTCCTCTCCTTCCTCCTTTAAGCTAGCAAAATCCCTGGAATATCTTTCATATCTTTCCAGCATCCTCACTGATTTTTGCTGAGTGAGTGTTATCTAGAGAACAAGTCTTTTGGGGGAGAAGGTACAGGCTCAAAAATGTACCATATTCTTCACAATTAACTTGGATTGACCCACATCTTAAGCTGCTTGACTGTGTCTTCTTCTCAGCCCAACTCATCTTCAACTCATTTTCTCAGTGACCTCATTTCTGCTCTTCTACACAAAGGTGTACCTCTGACATAGTCCTTCCACAACTGTGTCTCTGTTATATGCAAGTGATCTTGTATTCTGTGTCCTCTCCATGTTTTGGGAGTTGTCATATTCTATCCAGTACATATTCACTAACTGGAGATTTTCAACCACACAGTGGGTGAATGCTGTCCTAAGCCTTTTGGCTAAGACTCTATCCCATCATTTTGTGAAGTACTATTGATCATCTTGATGAATAGTTCAGAACATACAGACCAACAAAATATCTATGTAGTTCTTATATAAAAAAATTTTGAAAATGCCTTTGTGTTTTCCATACAAGTGTATCTGATAAATTATGTAATCTCCAAGAGCATGGACATTTAAAGAATATAGAGAGAGACTCAAAAGTAGAAAGAGATTATCTTCCACATCCTCCTTCCTTCTCATTTGACTGTATCTCGAATTCAGTATTTTGGCTTTGCTTTTTACATTTGACCTTACTTTAGATGAGAGACGGTAGTTACATAGTCCCAAATAGGGCTACAACGATGCTTTGAAATCCCAAACCCCTGGGGACCCTTCCACATCCTCTACACATCATGATTATGCCTCAGACTTCTTTCATGGGCTTCCTCACAATTCCTACATTAGTGTGACAGCTGATAAGTATCGGTGCTTCTTGGGAATAGAATCTGGGCTGTGAGGCATACTTGTGTACCCAGTGTACTTGGGATCATTTTTCTTTATGCTTTTATAAGTTAAATCTAAGCAAACATTTCTCAGAGGCTATTATTTTCCCTTGAGCATTATGCAACTTCATTTCTCAATCATATGAAAGATGAACGAATGACATCAGAGTGTGTTGACTTTCACTTTCTCCTTCTTTATTAGTAATGCCATGGAACTTGTCTCTGGATCTCCTCTCTCCATGTCTCTGTCTCTTTCTATCTGTCTCTCTGTCTCTGTCTCTCTGTTTCTCTGTCTCTCCCTCCCCCCCCTCTCTTACAATCCTTAAAGCCTTTTGTATCAATCAAACCAGAAAACCTAGGAGTTACTCAGTTTCACTATGAGGATAGTCTACTTATTAGTCTCACAATAATCATGTCCCTTCAGCCCAACTCACTTAAAATAGAGCAAAGCAATCAGGCATCTTCAAAATACACAAAGTCTTCATCTGATTATTAATAATAAAGTTGAAAGAAATATAGGTTTAAAACTACAAACCAATACATACCAAAGTCACGAGCAAGCTTCTTTAACCTAAGAGGTAATATGAGGGCCAGGCTACCTTTGCTTTAAGAGTTCTGTTACATTGAAAAATTTTCTTCCATATATAAGAAAAATACACATTGCACATGGAATTGAGAGAGAGTCAGCATTTTTATATACTTATGTGTTGATGTCAGTATATGGTTTTATGTACTATTCAAAAAACTGACTTTATCTTGCCTTTATATTGAAGTCCAAGTCTGTGAAAAATTGCAGAAGAGCAATCATTTTTTTAAGGACTCTGTGATGTTTTGTTTGAGGTACAGCATGGTTAAATGATTTGCCTAAAGCCTCACAGAGCATTAGCACAATGAGAACATTCCATCACAAAAGAAAACTAAGCTTTTGATGTTAGACCAAATGAAGTATCTGATCTCGCTTCTGTGCTTCCTAACATGAGTGATCATAAGCATGGTTTTGTATCCTCCCTAAGCTTCAGATAATTATTTGTATAAAGTAGGATTAAAATTCCTGCCTCACAAAGATGTGAAATAGTACAGTCATTACACCCGGAAAATAAGCTCACTAATGATTGGCAGTTGGGACACTACATCCTAGCTATGCCTAGGCAATGGTGATTGGAAGCATAGGCATTGCATTCTTCAAAATAGTGTTTCTGCAGCTGTACTTTTCAAGTTCTCAGTGTCCTTGTGTTTGCAGTGTGGAATCAGACATTGTCATAGTGCCATCTCTTGTCTTCTCTGATGGAGAAACAGAGATCTCCTCTTATCCTTACATATATTCTTATTATCGAAAGTAAGCAATCTCTGGAAACACAGTCTCTGGAAGTACAGAGAGAAGACTAGGTAAGTGTGAAGTATGATTCAGTAGTGTTAGGTTGGTGTGAGGCTGGTGAGGACATACATCTTACCAGATGCATGCAGTTCTTTATTTCTTTAAAAAGAATAGGGCCGGCACAGCTGAACTTGTTTAAACAAAAGGCCTCATTCCCTAAAACAGAATTCCCATTTATTCTAGCCTCTAATCCTGAACACACAGAACCTGTTAGAAGATATTCACATCTCGTAGGCATACTCCCAGTGCTGATACTAGTGGCATCCATCACATTCATCTTTACAGTTCCCGTGTGTGTGTGTATGTGTGTGTGTGTGTAGCATCAGGAGAGAATTCCTTGCAGCAGCACATGTATAGAAGGCAGAGGACATCTTGTGGAAATTCTTTCCTTCCACCATTGAAGTCCACTATTGTTTTTCTTTGTTCCATTCAGCTGATATGCTAGGCAATGATGCTCCAGCTCAGAGCCAAAGCAGTGAAGGAGAGGAAGGATTCTTGGTGGTATGCTTTTAACTTTTCTGTCTTCTGTGCAGTCAGTGGGGCTCACACAAAAGATAGCTGCCTTCACAGAGGCACTCAGGTTGCACTCAGTATGTCAGGCCTTATTCAAGTACCTTTACCTGTGAAGATCTCTTACTGGCTCCAATCTATTGAATCAAGAATGGCAGAACCTAACATACTTTTAAAAAGCAAAGAAACAAAATCATATTTTCCTTTCTTTTCCTAGCTTAGATGCCTGATGAGCAAGAGCCTTGGCCATATTCAGATGCTGGAAACTAAATCATTTCAAATGCAAATCAAATTCCTTTGACCAATTTCAAGGTCGAAGAGGACTTTTTGTTGCTAGTTTAATGGATAGATACCCACTTCCAGAAGGGGAGAGGGCCTTATCCATTCTAAAAAGATGAAAATATTCACTAGGAAAAGTAGAAACAAAAGAAAAATGAGCTTTATTAGGAAAGGAGTTTGAAAGTTGACTTCCTATTGTAAAACCAAGTTCAGCTTAAAACACCAGAAATTCACTGGTGCAGCTGAAATGACTTGAGAGGAATGCCTGGTCTTTCTCTGGAGAAGTGTGATGGGCTCTTGATAGGATTGTGAGGAATTCAGTTGCAGCTCTGAGCTCTCAGGTATTTGCTTATTTGATGTTAGTCAACTTTAAAGGGGCTGATGAGAGAATGTCAAACTCAGTGGCCCCTGGCCAGGTTATAACTATGGAGGTTTTCTTCCTGTCACAACTCACTTCTAAGATCCACAGATACATAAGAAATCTTTCCTGAGAGTCTCATGAAAGAACTGGGAAGCACTGCCACTCTTTGTAAAGGGGGTGTCAAGATAAGGACAACAAAAATCAATAAGCATCTTAGCCCAGAAACTTGTTTGAAAAACCTGTTTTGATTATTTATCTTTTTCCATGCTTTTGCTTTTAGGAAGTTCTCGTAGATCCTTTGTGCCTCGTTTTACCCATGTGTAACAGAATTGACCCACATTGCTCTTTTATATGCGTGTATATAAAGATTAAATCAGAAATAATGCATAAAGTGGCACCGCGCACACACGCACACGTTATGAAGCTGGCCAAGAAGACGAATGCTATGCTAACACATACACCCTTTCTTTGTTCCTTTGTCTTTATTTAAGATGAGCTAGGACTAGTTCAGTTTATTGATTGTTTCCCATTGCTCATCTGTTGAAATGGGTTTATTAACATTTTCCCTCATTTTGCAATTTTTCTTCAATCTCATTGCATACAGTGCATTTTTTGAACACCAAATCAAATTATATCTTTTTTTGTTCCTTTTAATCAGATAGACTACTGGCCTTAGTCCATTAAATACAAAATTCTGGAGTCTTTGCTATAGTGATTAATAACAATAACTATAGGTGAATTTGAGCACAAATCTCTTTCTCCCACAAACCAGCTATATAAATTAAGGCAGAATCAGTCTCTCTAAATAAGTTTTAATACGATTCAAAATTAGATGGACATCTTGCATCTGCTCATTTATGATTTACAAATAGCACGTGTATATATGTGTATATTATATGTGTGTGTGTATAAAGAATAAATCCAAAATAATGCATAAAGTGCATTATTTGTGTGTGTACATGTTTTGCATACAAAATATTTTCAAAGTCAAATATATGGTACTAAGCTGTATAAATCATGCAGTCCATGATATAAACACTGTCATTGAAGAGATGTTACTTGAGCTGATATTGTAAACACTAATTTGAAATCAATGCCCAATATGTTGATTTTCTACTCAAGTCAAGAACAGAGTGTATCCATCTCACCTCTTCCTCAAAGCATATTCTACTCCTACATAAAGCCCTTCGCCATATGTACATCCATGTCTGCAAGATTGGCCAGGAAAAAGCTGTCTATGTTTTCAAAGGCATCCAATTTTCCAGCCTGATCCAGAAACATAAGTGAAAGGACAGTGACAAATCTTCGAGATAATAGCAGCAGGCGGGATCACGGAGGTGAAGAATCCGTTATTTGATGTAAACTGCTCATCCATGTGAGGTGAATGAACTCTTTACAGGGTGCCATTTAGTTCATGGGCAAAGATAATTTACTGAACATACCCAGTGCCTGAGGCTGCTGAATTTGTTTCATTTGGCTAAACAAACTGCTCCAATGTACTTCTTTATTCTCCTTATTCATCTAACACTGGCCCAGTGCATTAATAAGAAATGACAAGTGATTCATTAACATTCTGTATACTACACAACTCTAATCATGACCATTCCTTACTTCCAGTAAATAAGTTATTTTTAAATTCACATTTTTGCTTTCTTTCCCCCTTGATCTATTTTCAGATGGGACTAATGTCTATCAGGCAATGTGGGAAGTTCACAGTCTTTGTAATTTCTAATCCAAATGTATCCTTGGTTTACCCATTCATTTAAGTGGCCTCAAAAAACACTTTTTGACCTTGAAAATGTAGACTGTTTCACAATATCAAAAGTGGCTACCTGTCCAGAGAGAAAATGACTGGTAAACTTGCTTTGTTTTTTCAGATTGACAATTCTGCCCATGGCATATTATCCATAGAATAGCAATAGATGTTAGACAGGTTGTATAATTGACTTGTCCAAACCATTAAGAAATAACATATAACTCATTAGAAAAAGGAATACTTGAAAAATAGAAGAAATACAAAACCACAAAGCTAACAGCCATAAGATATATGGAAAGGACCTAGGACAAACCCAAGAAGGCCCTGTGTTTGCCATTTGAGTATCTGTAAAGTCCATGTGAGCCCTGCTTAGTTGATTCAATGGGCTGTGTTCTCCCCATGTCCTCTCTCCTCTCTGACACCTACCATCTTCCTCCCCTTCTTCCGCAGGGTCCCCTGCTCTCCTAGGGGAGGAATGTGATGGAGACCTTCAATTTAAACTCTCTTCACATAACGTCTGGCTATGGGTCTCTGCACCTGCTCCCAAGGCACCTATCTATGCGCAGACAATCATTAAGAATCATTACATTGAAAAAGCATTTTGCCAGTTTTGTTTGGTTCTACTCTAGGTCTATGATTTATCCAGTCTCCAGTTCCTGGCCATTCAGTGTGGGGCATAGGCCTCCAGTTAAACCACACATTGGTTGGTCACTCCCACAAATTCTGTGCCATTATTGCCCCAGCACATCTTGCAGACAGGACATGTTGTAGGTGAAGGGTTTTATGGTTTGGTTGGTGTCCAGGTTTCACTTTTGGTAGGCCTACAGTGTACCTTCTCATACCCAAAGAGGTAGAATGTAGGGGTAAAAGCTTCAAAGTTGCACCAGTTCAAACCCCTACATTAGAAAGTAATCTTCTGTCCTCACATCAGTTTGTGTTGTTTAGAAAGCTTCACTGGATATTCCCCCTACACACACACACACACATCTCACACACACACACACACACACACACACACACACACACACACACACACACACACACACAGAGCTAACAACTCAACCAAATGTAACCAAGTCCTGCCCACTGGAAGCCTTGCCTAGCTACAAAAATGGCAAGTTTAGCCTCCACATTCTCCATTATTAGTCTTCTCTAGGGGTTACCCTCATAGATTCCAGGAAGTTTCCATTGCCCCAGGTTTGCACTCTGCTCCTGCCCCCACTCACCCCCGTCACATGCAAATACCTCCCCATTGCAGCCATCTCTCCGGCATTCTCTTCCTCCATCCCTGTTCCTACACACATCTGAACTTTCCCATGCTCCCACCCCGTTCCTACCTTCCTTCAGTCCACAAACATAATCTACTCTACTTCCCTTTCCCTGGAGAGTATTCCCCTCTATGGCCTTCCTCTTTAACTAACATCCCTTTCGTCCTATAAAGTTGGTTTGTATTATTTTGTCTTGCTTGGCTGTCTCTCTTAGAGTCCTGCTCTTTTATGGAGAGAAAATGGAGAGAACGGATGTGGGGGATAGAGGATATTAATGGAGATGGGGAGGAAACTAGAAGATGTGGAAGGAAGGGAAACTGGTTGGGATATATTATATGAAAAACACAGAATAATGCAGACAAATGGAAGATTAATGTCTAAAAACTTCATTAATACTCAGAGAAAGAGAATTAGACATCACTGTCTACCTAGGGAACTCTCTTAAATGAATGCCTGCATATACATGTGTGCATGAATGAATAAATAAGAACATGCAGTTGAAGAAATACTGGTTTACAATAGTAGAAATGCTTAGAAACAGGTGAGAGGAGAAGATTTAAATACAAATATGAAGCAAAATAATAAGTCAGACTAAATATGAGAACTTACATATATAGTTCTGTTTCACTCTAGGGCTCTGTATAATCAGTAGGAGAAAGTACAAATGTGTCTATAATAATTGATACTTTTTATTGTTGTTGTTATTGTTGCCCAAAGGCATCTGAGAGGAGTTAACCTCAGTTTCCAAGGTGCCCCATCAGATTAAACTGCAGGCAATGCTGTGGGACATTATATTAATTAATGATTCCTTTGGGAGGCCCTGCCACCCAAGGGTAGTGATACCTACCCCTGGGCACGTGGTGCTTAGTTCTATTAAAAGCAGTCTGTACAAGCCATGAGGAACAAGCCAGTAAGAAGCAAGCCTCTATAGCTCCTGCTTCTGTTCCTGCCTTCAGGTTCCAGTTTAGTTCACTCCATAATAAGCTACATATAACCTGAAAAATGAAATAAACTGTTTCCTCTCCAAGTTAATTTTTGTTATAGTGTTTATCACAGCAACAGAAAAGAAACTGGGACAGTGTCTTATAGCCATGAATATTCATGTTATCAGAGAGCTGGAAGAAACTCAAATATTCAACAAGTATATAACACAAATACTTTACATTTATGTTAAAGTTAATCAGTGGAAATGTGAACATTGGGGACATAAAAATCCCAATAAATTTAATGGATTTCAAATACATAATGTGTTGAATTAAAGAATAGAAATTACTCACATTAGAGGACCATGGCATAGATTTCAGTAAAGCTGTGAGTATTTCTGAGGTATTAATAATATTTTATATGTGAATACACATTACGTTACATTACTTCCCTGATTAGGATTTCTTTTCTATTTATATGGCATGCATTTGAAAAATATATGCTATTTTTATATAAAGGGAGGAATTAAGTAAGATAAAAAGGAGAACTAAGTTAAAAGTCACTGATCCTAGCAATGTTTGTCTATACTATTGGCTGAACAGAATAGGAAGAACACAGAACGGAAGCTGATGGCCCTGGGATGCATGAAGACTTTACTGATGCTGCTTTTCTCACAGTCTCCTGGCATTGTCTCCTTCCCATTTTGGTATTTTCATTACCGCTCCCTTCCTCTGCTCAGAACTGATTAGACAAACACTTTCATCCTTGTGTTCTGAGAACTGTCTTCTTCACAGCACCCAACTACTAGTAGACTGAAGGGAGAACGGCCCTGGAATTCAGATTGGTCCAGCTAGGACCCCATCACGTTGTTTCTTGGAATCCTACAATCTTATCATATCCCGTTATCCTTTGATATCTAAACTAAAATCTTCAAAAATTTTGTTGAAAATTTTCTTGACACAATGAAAGAAACTAATTAAGAAAAACTAGGGCTAGTAAGATGGCTCACTTGGTAAAACCACAAGTATGTAAACCTAAGTTTGAATCACCAGAGCTTATGAGATTCCAGATACATGAAATGCACCTCTAATCCCATGACTCCTATAGTGAGATGGAAGGTGGAGACAAGGAGAATACCTCAGTAGCCAGGGACCATATAGCTGGAGGTACATAGTAGTGAAAAAAAAAGATTCTGTCTTTAAAAAGGTAAAATGCAAGGACTGTCTTCTGAGATTATCTGTTGTTCACTAGATACACACTGTGTCACATAGGCACTCACAAACACATAACTGTACAGGTATGTGTGGGCCTGTGCATGTGAGGGTACATGTGTGTGCACGTGTGCTTATGCACATGAGTCTCTCTCTCTCTCTCTCTCTCTCTCTCTGTGTGTGTGTGTGTGTGTGTGTGTGTGTGTGTGTAATTTAGTGGACAACTAATGATTAAGGAGATTAAGAACAGAATCTTCCACCAAAGAAAGCCTCAGGACTTAATGGTTTCAAAGCAGCATACCCCCCAAAACTTATGTAACTACTATTAATTAGTCTCAGAATAACTCTTAAATCTGAGGGAAAAAAAAACCCCAAGCTCATTATTTGAGAAGAGGAATACTGTGGATACCAAAAATCAAATAATCATACAGGAAAGAGAAAGCTAAAAGGCAAAAGGGAATATTCTTCATGAACATACATGTTCTATCATTCATTCACTAAAACACTAGTAAACTACATTGGACAGCACATTAAAAACTTGATTCATCATGGTTGTATGGGAACTTCCCAGGGAGAGCAGGGTTTTGCAACTTTTTCAGATCAATATATGTGATACACTACCTTCAATGAATGGCATAAATGTATAGATACAGCCAAAGTCGAGCATTCAACATCCCTTCATGTTAAACTAAACAAAATAAAAAAAAATAAAACCTCAATAGAAATTAATTATGTGACAGTTGTCCTTTAGTAGGGAGAAGGCAGATATTGAAAACCTATAGCTAACATCATATAAAAAGGAAAAGTTTGAAAGTATTTCCTTTGCGATCGGTAATGGATTAACATTCTCTATCATTTTTATGTTACAAACTACTCACTGAAAGTTCTAACTAGAGAATTATTGAGGAGAGATAATTAAACGGTACCTACAGTGTAAGAGAAAACATCATATTTTCAATTTTTAGATAAAATGTAAGATAGATATACATAGATAGTAGATAATGGATAGATGATAGATATACAAAGATACATGATATGTAGATAGATAGATAGAGAGATAGATAGATAGATAGATAGATAGATAGATAGATAGATAGATAGCTATTAGACAGACAAATGATAGTTAGATCTTAAATACTCTACCAAAATTGTTTGAATAATAAATAAGTTTAGTAAATTTGGTGATGTAAAATAAATATTGTAATTACATAAATTTTTAGCTAACAAAAATTAAATAAACTAAAAATGAAATACTATTAAAATAGCACAAGATATATAAGAATAAATTTAAAAATAACTAAAGGATATCTAACCTAAATCTGTAAAAGTATGTGGGAGATCGATGAAGTCAGAGTTCACAAAAATATGTACCGTGAGATTATGTTCCTTTTGATTAATGGTGACCTAATGGTTTTCCTAAAATGCCACAACACACAAAAGTGTGTGGTTGATCTATTGTTTTGTTGAAACACCTGTTTTAATGATTAAGGTTGACCAAGGTAATTCCCAAGTGAGAGATTTTCTTAGGAGGCTGACATTATATTAAATAATAACAGTTATAAGGATAAGACTATGAGTTCTTTCTTAACCCTCCCTCACACTTACTAGACTGCCAGTTGTCACATCTGCCATGGGTGTGCATTTATGGGCCTTCATGATCACAGTGGCGATGAGGAAAGCAATCAGTATGAGGTAATATTTATCTGCTTCTATGATCTTATACTTACTGACATTGAGATGATTTTATTGGAAACAATTTTTTGTCAACTTGTTCCAAGCCTATGTTTATTTATTTTTTTTTCAGAATTCTGAAACAGTTAATTTGCTCAGTTTTTACAAGCGTTTTTGTTGTTTTTCTGGGTTGTGACAATTCAGAGTTTTCATTTCTCCTGTGACTATCCTAGTCTTTGAAGGATTTGTTTGCAGGATGGTTATTTCTATTTTACCCCCAACCCACCCTCCAGAGGTCTGTTGATCAACACCACTTATAAATAGGAATGACCATGGAGGAGAATCTGGAGGCTGGTCCAGCATTGTTAGTGAAATCTCAACCAGTTATCTGTCCCAATGTAAGGGAAAGGGAGAATGAAAAGTAGAACGAGCTAGCTGTTTACCAGCATGAGACTGGAATTCTTTATTCACAGAGAGGGCTGTTTATAACACCACATTCATATGCTAGCTGAAAATTTTCATATGGACTCAAGTAATAATATTTAGTAGCTGTTGATTAACAGAAACAAAGTATTTCTGTGAATATTGTAAAAAATACATTTAATGCTAAAATGTCAAGTATATATTTTTTTAAGATGAGACAAAAGTGTATCAATACAAGGTCCCACATCTATCACTGTATTGGCCTGTTCCATAAAAATAAGTTTAACACAACATACATAAAATTAAAAAATACACAATTTTGAAGTTATAGTAAAATTTAGTAAAATAATTATAATAAATTAGGGATTGTTTACTTACTGGACAAATTATATACAGAAAATAATTTCATAAATCCCTCTAGTTAAATATATTTTAAATTTAAAACAGTATTATTACAATAATGACATAGATAGAATTTACATATAAAAGTAAAAACGTATTTGCATGACATTAAGAAAATTACAGTCTATATGAACAAATTTGAAGAATATATGAAAGCAGGGGAAAATCATGATATTTATGAAATGTAAATCAAATCATATATCTATTGTGTGTATCTGTGTAGTTGTATACATAGGTGTAAAACTGACAGAAATAAAACAAAGCAAAAATGAGATTCTATTTAGTACAGGGATATACTGAAATGCTTTCCATATGGATTTTATATGTGGTTTTGAAATTGTCAATAAAGTTTTATTCTTATTTTTGGAATTTGATGGTAGGGCTATAAAATATTTATAGACATTTAAGTTATCAAAATATTAAAAAAATTGTCTACAATAAAAACCATCAGTAATTCCCTTTTCAAATAATTATTGTCATAATCATAGATTTGCTAAGCCTTTGAGACAGTGTAATCCAAAAGTAAATCATTAAAATTGCTCATTTTTGTAAGGTTTAGTAATAAAATAGCTTACATTATCAAACTACCAAAAGAAAAGTACCTTTGTGTAGATGGAGATGTTGGCATTCCATATAAAATTAAACAAATCAGAACTATACTCTATGTGGTACTAATTCTAGGTAGATTAATATACTAGAGGTTAGGAACAGAATTATTCAATTTGCAGAATCTAATATTTTTCATCTTAGAAACTTATATTGATCTTAGGCTAGAAAAAATAACTTCTAAATCAAATTCCTAAGTAGTCTAAAAATAAAGAAATAAGCTAACAACTTCCATGGTTGTAAATTATATACAATACCTAACCGAAATTAAAATAAAATGGAAGAAACACAGATATCTTGCTTTCATTACTGTTCCTGTGATAAACTTCCTTATCCAAGGCATAAAAGGAAGGGAAGGTATATTTTGGCTCTTAGTTGCAGGTTGAAATCCATCACAAAAGACACATCAGGGAAACAGAACTGAAATAGCCATATCCTACCCATAATCTCTTCATGCTACTGCTTTGTTTACTCTTGCAGTTCTGGACCCAGTGAATGGTGCCTCACACATGCAGGCACAGTCTTCCTGAATAAATTAAAATAATTAAGAGAAAGTCTTTGAACATATGACAACAGGTCAACCTGCTCTAGGACATCTCTCATTGAAATTCTTCAGGTCTCCCCCTGCTCAAGCACAAGCCAAGCCTGCCAGAAAACCAGGTAGCCTACCAACAGACCTTCTCTGCTCTCTTTGCTCCCCCAGCCCCAATTCCCCAAGCTCTTCCTAGAGCCACAACAGAACACCTGCTGAAGGACATGTCCCCACAAACACACACTTCCTTTGGAAATGGTCAACAACCACCCCCTGGACTTCTCCCTGAACCCCAGAAATGACTGAATTCCTGCCCCAAACTCAGGTAGACTCCTCTGCTCATCCACAACAGTCCCTGAATATTCTAACACAGCTGAAACACAAGAAAAATACCTTAAAACCAATTATAATTAAAGATACACAATTATAATTAAAGATATAATCTAAGGAGATTATAGAGCCCATTAAAGAGAAAATAAATGCCTTAAGGAAATCCAGAAAAACAGAAACAAAAAGTTCGAGTAAATAAATCCTTTTATAAAAGCTCCTCTCCAAAAATAATTAGGAATTCAAATAGAACCTATAGAAGCAATGTTCACCAACAGAATTCAAGAGATAGAGGTAAGAATCTTAGGTATTAAAGATATGATAGAAGAAATGTATACATCAGTCAAAGAAAATCTTTAAAAAATTCTGACACAAATAATGTAGGAAGTCTGTAATAGCATGTAAAGACAAAACATAAGATTAATAGGAACAGATAAAGAAGAAAAATCCCAGCTTGAAAAACCAGAAAGTATTTTATACAAAACCATAGGAGAGGATTTTCTGAAATTAAGAAAGAGGTACTCATAAAGGTATAAGAAGTGTACAGAACACCAAATAGATTGGGCCAGAAAAGAAAGTCCCCTGCCACATAATAATCAAATCACTAAACACACAGAACAAGGAAAAAAAATATTAAAAGCTGCAAGGGAAAAGTGGCAAGTAACTTTTAAAGGCAGACCTATTAGAATTACACACCACTTCTCAACAGAGACTCTAACGGCCAGAAGAGCCTGAATAAATATCCTACAGACTCTAAGAGACCACGGATGCCACACCAGATGTCTATACCCAGATAACTTTTACTTACTACAGATAGAGAAAATAAGATATTCCATTATAACATTTAATTTAACAATATCTATCAACAGATCTAATCCTCAAGAATGTGGTGAAACAAACCCTACAACCCAAAGAAGTTAAATACACGAATGAAAACACAAGAAATAGATAATCTCAGACAGCATCTTCTAAAAAGGATGCTGGTCAAACGAGAAAGCTGCATGTAGAAGAATACACCTAGATTCATATATATCACCATATGCAAAACTCAAGTCCAAACAGATCAAAGAACTCAACATAGAACCAGAAACACTTAATCTAAGAGAAGGGACAGTGAAGAATAATAGCCTTGTAAGGATTCACACCAGAGAACATTTTCTGAACAGAATACCTATAGCATAGAAATTAGGATAAAAATTAATAAATGGGACTTCCTGAAACTGAAAAGCTTCTGTAAGGCAAATGACAGTATCAGTCTGACAAAGCAGCATCAACTAAATGAGGAAAGACTTTCACCAGTTCCATATTTAATAGAGGATTAGTAGCATATATATCCAGAAACTAAATACAAAATAAAACATTTAAAAATGGTGTACAGATCTAAACAGAATTCTCTACAGAGGATTCTCTAATGTCTTAGAAATCTGTAAAGAAATGTTCAACATTCTTAGCCATCATGAAAATGCAAACTATAATTACTAGGTAATTCCATTTTATGCCTGTCAGAATGGCTAAAATCAAAGACACAAGTAACAGCTCATGTTGGCTGGCAAGATATGAAGCAAGGTAAACACTCCTCCATTGTTGGTGGGAGTACAAACTTGCACAGCCACTGTGGAAGTCAATGTGGTGATTCCTCAGAAAGTTGGGAATGGTTCTACCTCAAGACTCAACTATACTAATCTTGGGCATATTCCCAAAGGATATTCCATTTTACTACAAAGACAATTGTTCCCTGGGAATGGGAAATAGATTACATTATACAGGTAGACTTAGGGTGGGTGGGGATAGGAGCAGAATCAGGATCTGGTGTGTATGGGTGCTTGGTTGCGAGTACAGTGAGAGATGGCTGGAATTGCCTCTAGGTTTCTAGGAGCAGTGTGGGAAGCTAGTGCAGTGGAAACTTCCTGGGATCTATAAGGTTTTCTTTTTTTTTTTCTTTCTTTTGGTTTTTTTTTGAGACAGTATTTCTCTATGTAGCCTTGGCTGTCCTGGAACTCACTCTGTAGACCAGACTGGCCTCGAACTCAGAAATCCACCTGCCTCTGCCTCCCAAGTGCTGGGATTAAAGGCGTGTGCCACCACTGCCTGGCTTTCTTAGTGAGCACGCCTAGTAATGGGTGATACTGAGTCTCCACTGGCCATCTCTTGTAATCAGGCAAGGTTTTCAGTGGCAGGAGTGATTTCCATTATGTATAGATGTTGACTAAGGCGTTCCTGTAGAAAGCCTCAAACAACTCGGGCTGATGCTAGAACAGAGGGCTGCTTTCTGCAAGCTGACATTAAAGTCCCATTTCTGAGTACAACATCCACACAGCTCACTGAACATGGAGAAACAGAGCTGGGGACTGCATGGAGTCTTCACACCTACATTTTAACTTCTTTATTTCAGGAAGGTACTCTGCATGCTACCAAGAGAGAATTGTGAACACCACACCAGCCCCCACCCACCCACCCCCCAAAAAATGGACCAACTTTCATTCCTGTCTGTAAGATGTACTGGTGCAATGGTGTCACACAATTTATGGGAGTGGCCAATCAATTTGTGATGTAACTTGATATCTACTTCACAAGATACCTCATACTCTACACTGCTTTGATGGCTAGGAACTAGAGACTGGATAGACCAGAGACCTATTGTAGAAGCAAACATTCCTGGTACAATAAAAAAGCAGTCATCATCAGAGAGGTTTCCACCAGCAGAAGATGGGAGTGGATGCAGGAATTCACAGCCAGACATTATATGGAGAGAGCACTTAAATTGGAAGGGACTCCCTCAGAGGAAAGGGATTTTAGGAGTCAGAAGGCATGTTGGACACAAAGAGAACATGATCCAGTGAATCAACTGAGGAGGGCACTCATGGACTCATAGAGACTGAAGTGGCACGCCTAGGGCTATATGGATCTGCATTAGATGCCCTGCAAACTGCTAGCCTGAGGTTTTTGTTGGATTCCGAACCTTGTCTCCTAACCTCTGACAGTTTTCCATACTCTTGGGACTCTTTCTTCCTTTTGTGTCACCTTGACTACCTTCAGAGCTTCAGTGTGAGGGACTTTTGTTTTTCCTCTCTCTCCCTCTCCTTACCTCCCTCCTCCCCCTCTCTCTTCGTTTGTGTGTGTGTGTGTGTGTGTGTGTGTGTGTATGTGTGTGAGTGTGTGAGTGTGTGTGTGAGTGTGTATGTGTGTCTGTGTCTGTCTGTTGTCTCTTGGAGGTGTCCTCTTTCTTTTTTTTCTGATAAAGGAGAACATTTAATGGAGACTGACTTAACAGTTTCAGAGGTCTAGTCCATTATCATCATGGCAGAAACATGGCAGTATTTAGGCAAACAGTGCTGGAGGAGCCGAGAGAGAGTTCTACATCTGGATATGTAGGAAGCAGGAGACTGTGTACCACACTGGGCATAGCTTGAGGATAGAAGACCTCAAAGCCCACCCCCACAGCGACATGTTTGGAGGTGTCCTCTTATGGGAGAGAGAGGGAGAATGCATCAGTGGAGAGAGGAGGTAGAGGAGGATGTGAGGAACGAACAGGGAGGCAACTGTGGTAAGGATGTATTCTAGGAGAGAAAAATCTATTTTCAATAATAAAACAAAGAAAAATTTTCAAGTACTAGTAAACTATATCAAGTTGATGATTAAGAAGTCATTGTATAGGTAAATCATGAAAAAATACTTTCATATAATTGGATATATTCACACCTAAAATGTGTAAACAACAAACTTAACTATAAAAATGAATCAACTCAATGGCTGAACAGGTAAACCTAAAGTGTGGCCTTCACACAGGGAACTTCCTTCATGGCTACAGATGTTTAAAGTCATGATCAACTTTGATTGAGATTATCAAATCAAATTTGATCTGTAAAATGATAAAAGAAATCATATTCAGAAGGCATACATCTCCTATCTTATAGGATAATGGGCAAAGCCCACATCAACTGCTGATTTTGGAGATGAGATCCCCAGAACACTGCTTTTGATAGCACAGA
>CM052718.1:30264447-30423994 GCA_028551405.1 Uromys caudimaculatus | reverse complement strand
AAAAAAACAAAAAAAAAAAAAAAAAAAAAAAAAAAAAAAAAAAAAAAAAAAGATTAAAATGTCAGAAAAATTCAAAATTGTACTTATATTTATTCATTTTATTATCTAATGGATCTTTTACATTTCTTATCTAGTGCTCACATTAATGTATTCATACAAAGACTTCTTGGACTTGCATTCATCACATTATTTTCATATAATGGGATATATGTGGTATATATTCTTTCTGATTTTAAAGATTATGGAACAGTTTAGGAAGAACATGTAGCCTTTCTTTGAAAATAATGATCTCTATTGGTTACATGATCATTGAGGTGCTCAGTTTAGCCCATATGACATTAACAATTGAATGAGGGTACCCTCACCATTAAACACACACCTAGATTTCATCAGAAATCCATGCTGACTTACTGCTTTGTTCTATTTGGTTAACTCAGTTAAATAAGCTTAAATAACTCACTTAAATAAGGTAGCTATACCCTTTGGTGATTGTGGTTTGGCTTTCAAAAGAACAGTAGTTGGAAGGAAGAGCAGTTGCTTGACATAAATTTTGAGGACTCAGCAGGTTTGCCTCTAGCATGTCTAGGACTCTGGCCCATGCTGTTTCTAGTCTCTATGGCTTTAATTTCTTACGTGGACCTTCCACACATTCAGATATCTGAGAAGTATGATATTTAATGTTTTGCAGTTTTGTTTTGTTTTTGTGTTTGAGACCAGGGGTATCATTAAGCAGAATTTGAAGAGAAGGTTATAACTAGAAAGCTGCAATGGGAAGCAAACCTTTATTCCCACTGGAAGCATGCAGATAAAGGTTTTGGCTGCCTCTTTTGAATTGCTGATGAAGCATGTGCTAAAGGTGTTCTGTATACTCAAATCTTTTAGGGTTTTCAGAACCACTTGCAAACACAACACAGTGCAGAATTCATAGTGGAAACCAGGGCAAAGTGTGCTTAGAGCAATTTGTTGAAGATTGGTCACATTTGGACAATATCCTTTAAGGAAATCACACACTGGCCTGATGCTTGTCAATGAAGAGGAGAACTGACAGGCATGTCTAACACTGCACTACAGCAGCTTAGATGGATTCATTAAAGTAGGAGAGAAAAATACACTATTAGTATGCACTTCATATAAGGTAATAACAACCTGAGAACATGCCCTCCATCAGCTGGTGGTGCAGATATATGAAGTATGGACAAGAATCAGATCCTGCCCTCAAAGACCATGAGTGATATTAGAATGAGATAGGCTCTCTCACAATTGTACTTATGTAAGAACAGAACTAGATGTAAAATATCATTCAACCATTGCTGAGATAGCTAGCACTTTGGTTTGGGTGCTGTTTCAGATTTTTTTGTAGGAGTTGGTATCAAATGGAGAACAGAAGAGGAAATGTGAAAGGAATGTAGAAGACAGACAAAGAAGGGTGGATGAGAGAGAGAGAGAGAGAGAGAGAGAGAGAGAGAGAGAGAGAGAGAGAGAGAACACTTTCAAAGCTTGTGTAAGAGTGAGGAGAAGGGAGACCTTTTATTCAGTAAGAGGCAGAAGGAGCAGATGTAGTTTAATGAATGTATATATACATTAAGCCGGTGAACAAGAGGAATATTTAATATTTGGTTATGTGGATGAGAAGTGGGAAAGGATGTTTGGAATATTACATTTTAAAATTACAGGGAGAAGAATACCCTGTGACATTTTTAGTGTGATATATTGGTTTTCTTTTTTTATGAAAAGTTAAAATTCATTTATGATCTCTAACTGTGTTTAGCAAGAGCTAAATCTGACAATACATCCATTTAAAGCTCTGATATAGTTGTTAATGTTATAACTAAATAGTTGAGTCATTAAACTTGACTATGCTACAATACAGACAGATATAAAGCATTTAGATTTTGAAAAAAATGCAATAAATGTATCCAGCCTTTTATGACTATCCCTAACTGACCACCGTCTACTTTCCTTTGGATTTACTGTGATGAGCCCAAACTACAGAAGAGGTTTCCCTGCCCTTGTTCTTAGATGCTTTCCCCAACTCATTCTCATTTTCTACTCTGCAATTCGATAAGCAACTAGAGATAAGCACTAGTAAAAATTGTGGACCTCTCTCAAGGGCTTTTGTATAGAGGTCAATGAATTTCATTTAAGTCAGTTAATTTCATTTAGGAGGCTCAATTTTCACATTTGTCGTATGGGAATTCTAATAATATATATCCTACCTGGTTTTCAAGGTTGGATAAGAGATTAAGATAGAGTCAACACCAATGTATCACTTCTAATCCCAAAAATAATTATTAAGAGTAGATTAGTTACTTGAACCATTATTATTGATTATTGACAGACTAAGATTTTTTTCTTTTTACCTTCATGTTCTCATAAATTATTCAAACAAAGTGTACATAGCTATTTGTGCCTCATGAAAACATCTGTTGTATGAGGGCATTTTATCTCTATGTGTGTGTGGTAGTACATGTGTGTGTGCGTGTGTGTGTGTGTGTGCGTGTGTGTGTGTGTGTGTGTGTGTGTGTGTGTGTGTGTGTGTGTGTGCAGGCATCAAAGTGGGTATGCTATGTCCCTACATTCATGTAAAAGCCTGAAAAACAAAAGAAGAAACCTCAGATATCAGTCTCCTTGTCCTCTATTTTTGCTTAAGACAGGCTCTCCTACTTGTTTTCCATGATCTCTTCCCACTACCTGGCTCAAGAGCTTCAGATAATTGTGTTTCTAACTCCAACCTTGCTGTGGGACTACTGAAATTACAGAATATCCAACATGGCTTCTCTCAGGTTCACAGTGGGTTGTGGGAGCAATCCATTATTTATCTCTTTAGGCATTGTGAATGAATTTTAATTATCCTCTATCTCCACAGAGACATAAGTAGATGAATTGTGATAAGAATGAGAATGTGAAACCTGAAATTCGGGGTTCAAATCTCAGAATCTTCACTACTGGACCTTAAAAAATGCTTGTCTTCTTAAAGCATGGTTTTCATTGGGAAAATGTGCTCAATGTTGCTGTTTCTTTATTAAGGCTTTTGATGCCCTTAAATTATTTGCATGTAAGAACAATATCTGGCATATCAATGTTCAATGAATATTAACTATTAATTTGCTATCATAGTCAACTCTCATTTTCTGAAGGCCAGTGCTGAGAAAAGAGCATTGAGTGATTCTAGGTAAGGTTCGCTATTTTGCATTAATAACTAATTACTCTACTGGCTCCATATAATATGTATTTTAAGAAATAACAGTTAGTGATATTTTCCATAGCTTAATGGATATATTTCTTACCTGGTGGAGCACAAAATCTGTGCACTTCTTGCATACCAACCATATGCTAGATGCCTTGTCAAATGTTGGTGTACTTCTATTACAATACTTTTCTTTGTATTTATTTTGGCTCCACCCAGATACAAGCCAATGTCTTGTCCTGATTCTATACTCAGATTTTTTGGGGGGAGGTGGGTTATATTTACTTTATTTATGTTTCAAATGTTTTCCCCTTTCCAGGTCTCCCTTTCAGAAACCCCCTATCCCATCGCCCCTCTGCTTCTATGAAGGTGCTCCCCCACCCACCCACCCACCCACTCCCATCTTCCCTCCCTAGTATTCCCCCACACTGGGGCATTGAACACCCTCAGGCCCAAGGGCCTCTCCTCCCACTGATGTCCAACAAGGCTCTCCTCTGCCACATATGTGGCCAGCACCATGGGTCACTCCATGTGTATTCTTTGGCTGGTGGTCCAATCTCCAGGAGCTCTGGGGGGTCTGGCCAGTTGACACTGTTACTTCCTCCACAGGGCTGCAACTTTTTTCCTCCCTTTCAATGTGCTAATTGAAGAATTGCATAAAGAGCATCCTTTATAAGCTGACTTCTTCTGGTATTTTGCTTTCTTCTAATTTGTCTATAAAGTTTGAGCTCTCTGTTCTCCTTTGACATTTCCAGCTTGGAGTGTAAATTCAATAGGTCAACTATCATACAGCATCATGAAATCTGCCTACTGCAGGTACTGCATATAATCCTTGATGTCTGTGTGAATGACATATAATGAGGAACTTGTGAAATAAGAATAAGGTACTTTAGGTAGGTCTTTTCCCAAAAAAGAAAACATATAATGGAAGTAGTTATTACACTGGGGAATATAGAAACTTAGAGAAGAGAAGTAGGGTTCAGAAAAGGAAATGTGTATTAATTAATTGTTTGGTACTATCCCAAAGTACCTAAGGGTGGATGATTTGTATGAAAAAAAAAAAGTTTTCCCATAGTTCAAGATTCTATGGAGTACCAAAGCATAATGCTGGAATTTACGCAACTTCTGGGGAGGATTTTGTGCTGCTTCAAATCTTGGTAGATAGATATAAAGGCAGGTAGAAACTTCTGAAATAGAAAAGGTCTAACCTTCAGTTTAGCTTTCTAACAATTCACATTCAGTCAATTAATCCAGTACTATGGGGGTAAAATCCCCCTCTTTAGGAAAAAATGTTTGTTCCTTTTAAATTCTTAATCTCTTCTTAAAAGCTTTACTACCGCTGGGGAAAAAAACCAAATAACCAAAAAAAAAAAAAAAAAAAAAAAAAAAAAAAAAAAAAAAAAAAAAAAAAAAAAAAAAAAAAAAAAAAAAAAAAAAAAAAAAAAAAAAGAAGCTTTACTACCTCATGGTACCATTACATTTGGAATCAAATTTCAGTATAAGCTTTGTAAGGGACAAAGCAAATTTAATTCAGGATCGAAGTTGATGCTGAATTTATCAGGTTCACTGCCTTTCATAACACTATCTTGGTACCTGAAGAGGCAAGATCTCAACTTGTTTGCAGTTGTGATTTGCTGATCTGCTGTCCCCCAAGGAGAGTGAAAGCTGGGATCTTATGAATGAAAATGGTAATACTCAGAATAAATTACAAGAAATTTTGAATGTTGACTAATGAAATCTTAGATAATTTTACATCTTAAAGATGCAATATAAGATTAACTTGTTGAAGACTGAGTGACACATTTTGCATATTTCTCATTTTTTTACCACTATCAGAAATCTATCCCATAATTTCTTAAAAGAAGAATATATCTAAGCTTTAAAAAAGAAATGAAAAATGCATGATTCTTCTTAGAAGTTCTTAGTATATGACAGAGATGGCAGCAGCTCCCCACGACTATTCTACTTCCATGCTCATTGCCTGCCTGTACCCAACACTAACAATCTGAAGACAGCACATTCTTTCACAGAAGTGTTACATCTTCTCCCGGTATACTCAGTCATAAGAAAGCTATGTTTACATAATTTTACATAGTTTTCTCAGCTTTTAAAAATTTTAAATGGTGATACAATATGTTAAAAATAGCAAAGGCTTAAGGAAAAGAATAATGAACCCCCCCCACCTAAATAAAAGAAGTAGATTGAAGAATCTCATTCTATGAAGAGAATAACACTAATATAAAACTTAGATTGCTTTTTTTTCTCACACTTTTGGAGTCTGCATAGTCTACAATACATTGTCTCCATCACTTTGGGGTAGCTCATGAAGTTGGGAAAGTAGATGTTGGCTCAAACCTGCTTGCCAAGAGATTTGTGAGCAAAAGCGGGTAAATACTGGCTCCCACAATCCCCCTTATGTGATCATCACCAATGGCCAAAAGACTTCCTCTAGATGGCCTTGATTAATCTGCACCTCAAAGTTTGTACCATCTTCCAGCAGCAAACAGTTTCCTTCTATGGATCTTTGGCAGACAGTCCTGTTTCAACCCGTAGAATATACAAACACTGTGACTTAACACAATGCCAAGTTAGGATAAAAAAAAATCTTAACAAAGTAAAAATAGCAGTTGCCTAACTCATTAAGAAATATGAATAACCCCATCTTCAATACAGAAAACAATAATAATTAATATTAATATTTAATATTTAATGTCTTAAGACAAGAAAAAGAAGTAAAATGTCTGGAAAATAGATAAAACTGTATTTAACTGCATAATTGTTTATCTAGGTAAAGCATATATAGAAAATTGCAAACAATGAAGTACAATTTCAATCTCGAGAGCTAGCAAGCAGTTGGATCCAGATCACCAGATTACAGGTTAACACAAGAAAGGTAGATTAAGGTCTTATCTCCACCAATAAATAAATAATATATGATTTCAAAATATATCATTTTCAGTAGACCAAAGATATGTTTATGTTGAAGATATATATTTATATAAAACTAGGATACAGGAGTTCCAAATTAGTTGAAACCATAAGTTCTCTACCAGGGAGATAAAAGTGGGCTCTTCTTTCAGTCTGAAGAATATTTGACTGCAGATATAATGACAGTTTCATAGTAGAAGGTCTTATATGACAATGTGCAGGAGGCACTCAGAGTGAAAAAGTATATTTAGAGATTTGGTGATATTCAAAACAAATCATTTGCTACTGAAGAGTAAATTGTAATAAATCCATATCATCTTTGTTAGTCCAGTAAGTTTCCAAGTAATTGTTCAGTATCCATCATAACTATGTGCCACAAGGTTAATTTGGTCATTACTCTGTTGATGGATTTCTGAGTTGTTTTGTGCATGGCATTAATATAAGTAAATTTACTAAAAAGAGAAGAAAGAAGTGGAATTTATCAAATCACAGCACTGACTGGAGCTCTCAGCTATAGCTTACCCCCTAAAAATGGGCTGAAATTTCAGACAGAGTTTTACATCAATGAGATTCAGAAACAATTGAGAATCTTATTATGGTTTCAGAGTTCAGTCATTTTCAATAGACTTACCCAGTAAATATAAAATGGCATTTCTCCTTTGCATTTTTCTTTAAATATTTATTTTCAAAGAAATCAAATTACTACATAATAATATATACTGAAATGGCTTCCTGATGAAGTACAATGACCATACCAGCAAGACCCACTTCTCATTTCCTGGTGGGTGTTATGGGAGAGACTTAATGATTTTTGCTAAGGTCACTAGACCATCAATCAGTTTGTTTCTCTTGAGTTTCTTTCTAACATAGTTTTGTTAACCCTCTGCTCGCCTTCTATAAAGACTCCCTCTAAAATCATTTTATTTTTTTCTGTTATATATTTTTGAGTGAGAAAGTGACATTTTTATATTTCTGGAAATTAATTAACTTCAATTAATAAACAACTTTCACCAAACTGTTCATCTCAAAACCTGAATTAGTGCTTTAGTCAAGATTAGACTTAGTGTTTTGAGCTTGCTTTTTCATTATGGTATTCTTATTAAATATTATTTCTCATGTTTATCTGAATTATTCATATTTTCTTTGAAAATATACCACATTTAATTCTTTGAGAGCTTCACATATTCATATAAAGTATTTTTACCATATTTGCTCCTCACATCTTCTTCAATCTTCACAGAGATTCAGCTCTTAATTATTCACAACTTCGTATTCTCTCTCGTGGTTTCCACTTTTGTCTATTGACTGCATTTTATGCTGTCTACATATCTGTGTCTGTAGAGTCATGTACTGAAGCATAGTGACATAGTGTACTTAATAATGGCCATAGTCATTATTTATTAATTCACATTTTAATATAATTACATAATTTCTACCATTCTCAGTCATTGCTCCATTCCATTCTATTTACCAGTTTCCCTGATCTTAAATTCACGGCTGCTTTTTCTTAAAATTTGTACAAACACACACACACACACACACACACACACACTGCTCAGTTTATATTATGTTAATTTTATATCCAATGGTCAGGGTTATTTGGTATTAGGTACACAATAGATATCTATTTCCTGACAAAGATTATTTTTCCATCTCTCAGCATTCCTCAGTTGCCTGTAAATCTTTGTCTATGATTAAGGTCTTGTCAACTTCTCTTGCCACATTAGCATGTTTATTGGCATCATTTCTTGTTTTAATCTTGTTTGGGCAGCTATGTTGCTGAGGAGAAATAGTTTCTGTGACAATTCTCGGAAAGTCACAGCAAACTTCTTGTTGCGCGGGCTCTCACACTCTCTGTTTTCTCTTCCACAATGATCAACTAGTGAAGACTAATGAAATCATGGGTCTTGGAGGAGAACCTGAAAATGCCATTGTATTAAAGTGTCATAATTCTTAAGTACATTCTAAATAGATTTCTCTATATCTGCAGATAAGTGTGGTTCAGACCTCTCAGTGAAGACGCTTCTCTTTGCAGCAGATGGGGACCTTTACAGAAAACTACAACCAATAAAAATTTAGAATTTTGGAACCCAGTCTCAATTGTCCCATCATTATTCTTATTAAATCCTAATTTATTCCCTCCAGAATACAGAGTAGTTCAGCGATGCCTAAAATCAGTGAATTAAAGCAATTAAAATGGACAAGTTATGCTATTTATTCTAGTTCAACTTGCAAAGGCCAGTCATGTGTTAATCACTCCCGTGGGACGATTGTTGAGTTGGAGTGTACAGCACATGAGTAGATAATTATATTGTGCATTGTTTATAGAACTTTTGAAGTCAGATAAATTGCTTCGTGAATGTTATGAAATAGTTAATATTTTTTGAACATTAGTAACAAAAAATTAGGGTTTATGCCAAGAACTAAATCATTCTAATATTGACTAATTTTCCAAGTAGTAATTCAGATCAAGGAGTAGTGCCAGCAAAATTAATATAATATACTTTCTGCTTGAAATACATTAGCTCTTATAGTTAATAATAAAATGTATCTTAGAATATAAATATGATTTAAATTTAGTATTGATTTCTAATATGTATGTACATATATATAGTAATATATATATGCTTATTTCCAGTAAAATTTATTATAAGCAAACAGAAAAGTGAAGTCTCTTCATATTCATATACTGACTGACTACAGGGATTGTTTAGACTTATACTTCCTAATCCATTGATTTCTAAATATAAAACTATCAGACATATATTTTAAAGGAATATTCTGCTTACATATCTGCTTGTCATCCTTCTGTCCTCTACTTAATATCCATTTGCATATATTCTATCTTTCATAGATTTGAAATTTTCTATAAATGTGACTCTGCAATATAACCTAAAAATGATTTCTTCAAACATGGGATAGAGGGATTGAACAAAAACCACACTTATGCAAACAAGAAACATAAACAAAGAAATCTTTCAAATAACTTGTTTCTGCATAGATATGACCTCACTCTTATTTTTCTACTTAACACCCATTTTTTTTTTTTTTGGTCATGTCTTGTGATCAACATAAATTCTGTCTCTGAGAATACATTCCAAATGACTCATTTTCTGTGTTGAGTAATTCCTTTTCATTATTTTTGTGTGTACCATAGAACTTACTTCCTCCTCCATCACATAAACATATATTAGGACAAGAGACTTTATTCTGTTCAGGACATTTCATTAGCATGGACAAATCAGTAGTCTTTTCCATTTTGCTTATTAATTTATTTTCTTATTTCAATCAACTGATAATGATTTAAAGTTGCATAATTTTAGATATTTTCCTAGGTTACAAATAGAAAATATATTGCAGGTGGAAGCTGCACCTCTGAATTTTCAGAACACTCAACACATTCAATCACAGTAGACCTGTGAAAACAACATATGTGCTCATCTCTCTGAGAGATGAAAAGAAACAATCCTTAAAATTTGATCAACATGATTAGGGACATTAGAGGAAACTATAAAATAAAACATCTGTCCATTCACTGTGCACTCCTGAAATCTCATACACTGCTTGGAAGCAATATTGGAAGCAATCAGCCTTTAGTAAATAAATGAAGAGATGAAAGAGTCAACATACTCAATAAAGCCATAGAGCCATACTGAGATTCAAGATAGGTGAAAATTTTAATTGAAGAACACATTTCAATATCATGGGAGGCACAAATTCTGGCTCTCTTACTTCAATGAAATTGAGTGTCTTATTATGACAGATGATAGAGGCATTTATTTCAGAGTAGTGGGTAGGTATTAAACTTTGTTGAAGATGTTTTAGAAATCTGTTACAATTGTTGTTTGTGTTAAGAATAAGCTCTTAAATTACATCTGTAAGTAATCTTTTGTATCCATTTATCTATAAATAAATAAAAAAAAACCTATGGGCACAAGGCAACTTGACATCTGCTTAGAAGTTATTGAACTTTCCTTGCTGGCCCTGATGCCAACCAAGAGGGTTGCTATTGTACCTTTGTGACATCCGTGGATTTAGGATTGACCTGACTGGGCTATGGAAATGAAGAAGCCACAGATACACACATAAAAGTTAGAATCTTGTGGGTCTCTTACTTTAATGAAGTCAGACATGCAACAGCCCAGAAACTCATGTATTTACTATATACAAAATGAAAGGGGAGAAGGAGACAGATGAAGTAGTTTTGGCATAGCTATCTGTAGGGGGAAAGCTTCTTTTTGTCGTCTAGGACAAGGAAACTGCAATTAAATCTTTGTGCACACATTATCAGCATCCCTATGTACAACAGGGCATGTTTTTGCCAATCCTCTGTGCTTGAACTGTAGAAGAATTTGCAATGCCCAAGTTTGAGGCATTAGGGGATCTTGACATGACCATGTTCACGACAAATAATTCTCATTCCCTGGGAATTTCATCTGCTCCCCACACTCTATAAAACCATCCACCCTACATTAATATTTTCACCAATCATCTAAAATATGCCATGGATGATTTTAGACAATTTCTAAAGATTACCCTGGTTTCTCTGCCTCCTGAAGGTGCCATGGCAGTTTTAAACTGTGTGTACAACAGGTTTTGCTAACACAAACTTCAATGAATTAATGAACTCTAAATAATCTATACTCATTTTTAGCTTGGTCAGTGTAAAATCAAATTTTCTTCCAGGCCACTTAATTCCCAGAAATAACAACTCTGAGACTATTTATTAGTAAATGTTTATGTCATAGCTTCGGCTTAATCTCCCTCCAACTATCTCTTAACTTATTACCCCCTTTCTTCTAACTTGAGTTCAGTTATGTTGCTGGATTCCTCTTTGTTTCTTCTTACTTCTGTCTCCTTGGTTTTCCTGGGGCTAATCTCTCCTTTATTCTAACGTGAATTCAGCTGCATGGCTAGTTTTTATCTCAGAATTCCAGGGCAATCTCCAGCAGCTCTGACTATCTGCCAGAATCATGTCTCTCCCTGTCAGGTGTTCTACCTCCTATTTTCTGCCTCAGCTCATTGACATGAGCTTTTTTTTTTTTTTTTTTTTTTTTATTGACAGGTGATACGTGTAAGAAATTCTCTCTACAGGTCTGAGTGGGGATAGTTCTCTGGGTGGAAGGCCTATTTTTACCACTATTAAGAGGTAATAATATTGGTACAAGTAAATGGCTATGTTTGGCCCAAATAGTTATGATTGAATACTTCTTGGGCTATGTAATGAAGTTGCTAAGACATAATCAGTGAGCTGCTTATGAGACTATTTCTTGTGTTGCCTACTGTTGAATAACACTATTGGTCTCTGTGGTAAATAAAGCTGCTATGAACATAGTGTAGAACATGTCCTCGGGTAGGGGAGGGGCATCTTTGGGGTGTAAGCTTAGGAGCGGTATAGCTGGGTCTTGAGGTAGAACTATTTCCAATTCTCTGAGAAACCATCAGATTGATTTCCAGAGTGGTTGTACAAGTTTGCAATCCCACTAGCAATGGGAGAGTCTTCTCCTTTCTCCACATCCTTTCCACCATTTGCTGTCATTTCAAATTTGATTTTAACCTTTCTGATTGGTGTAAAGTAGAATCTCAGTATCATTTTAATTTACATTTCCCTGATAAATAAGGATGATGAACATCAATTTAAGTGTTTCTTGGCCATTCTAGATTTTTCTGTTGAGAATTCTCTGTTTAGCTCTGTATCCATTTTTTTAATTGGGTTATTTCGTTTCTTGGAGTCTAACTGCTTAACTTCTTTATATATTTTGGATATTAGCCCTGTGTTGATGTAGAGTGACTTAAGATCTTTTCCGAATCTGTAGGCTGCTGATTTGCTGACTGTGTCCCTTGTCTTACAGAAATTTTTTCATGAGGTCTCATTTATCAGTTGTTAATATTAGAGTCTAAGCCATTGATTTTCTGTTCAGGAAACTTTCTCCAATATCAATGTGTTCAAATTTTTCTCTTTCTCTTCTATTAGATTCAGTGTATCCAGTTTTATGTTGAGGTCCTTGATCCACTTAGACTCAGGTTTTGTGCAGGGTGATAAATATGGATCTATTTACACTCTTCTACGTGCAGACATCCAGTTAGACAGGCACTATTTGTTGCTGATTTTTTTTCCACTGTATGGTTTTGCATTCTTTGTCAAAAATTAAGTGTCCATAGGTGTGTGGGTTTATTTCTGGGTCTCTGATTTGATGCCATTTATCAACCTGTCTGATTCTGTACCAATTCTATCCAGTTTTAAATCACTATTGTTCTGTAGTACAGCTTGAGGTGAGGGATGGTGATTTCTCCTGAAATTCTGTTATTGTTAAGGAATGTTTTGCTATCCTGGGATATTGTTTTTCAATACGAAGTTGAGAAATGTTCCTTCAGGGTCTGTTAAAAATTGTGTTGAAATTTTGATGGAAATTGCACTGAATTTGTAGATTGCTTTGGTAAGATGGCCATTTTTTACTGTGTTAATCCTACTAATCCATGAGCATGGGAGATTTTTCCATCTTCTGATAGCTTCTTAAATTTCTGTTTTCAGGGACTCAGGTTCTTGTCATACATATTTTTCACTCTCTGGATAGAGTTCCATGAAAATATTTTATATTACTTGTGGCTATTTTGAAAGGTGTAGTTTTCCTAATTTCTTTCATGGTCCATTTATTATTTATGTAAAGGAGAGCTGCTGATTTCTCTGAGTTATTTTATATCTAGCCACTTTCTGAGGTTATCAGGTCTAGTAGCTCCCTATTAGAATTTTGGAGATACCTGTGTATCATATCATCCTCGAATATTGCTATATTGACTTCTTCCTTTCGCACTTGTATCCCCTTGATCTCTTTTAGTAGTCTCATTGCTCTAGCTAGTGTTATGTAGAATAGATAGGGAGAGAGTGGGCAGTCTTGTCTAGTCCCTCACTTTAGTGGTGTTGCTTCAAGTTTCTCTCCATTTAATTTGATTTTGGCTATGGGCTTTCTGTATATTGCTTTCAATATATTTAAGTACATGCCTTGAATCTCTGATCTCTACAAGACTTTTAACATGAAGGGGTATTGGATTTTGTCATAGGATTTTTCTATATCTAATGAGATGCTCATGTGATATTTTTCATTCAGTTTATTTATATAGTGGATTATGTTGATGAATTTTCATATATAGAACCATCCCTGCATCCCTGGGATGAAGGCTACTTGATCATCATGAATGATGTTTTTGATGTGTTCCTGGATTTGGTTTGTGAGAATTTCATTGAATATTTTTATGTTGATGTTCATAAGCAAAAGTTTCTCTCTCTGTCTCTCTCTGTCTCTCTCTGTCTCCCTCTCTCTCTCTCTCTCTCTCTCTCTCTCTCTCTCTCTCTCTCTGTTGAGAATTTGGAAGGTTTAGGTATCAGGGTAACTGTGGCCTCACAGAATTAGAATTAATTAGGCCATGTTCCTTCTGTTTCTATTTTGTGGAATTGTTTATGGAGTATTGATATTAGCTCTTTTTTAGAAGTCTGGAAGAACTGTGTAATCAAAGCATCTGGCTCTGACTCTTTCCTTCCTTCCTTCCTTCCTTCCTTCCTTCCTTCCTTCCTTCCTTCCTTCCTTCCTTCCTTCCTTTCTTTTTTTCTTGGTTGGTTGGTTAGTTGGTACATCTTTAATGACTGCTTCTATTGCCTTAGGAGATACAGGACTATTTTGATAGTTTACCTTGTCTTGATTTAGCCTTATTAAGTGGTATCTGTTTAGAAAAATCATCCATTTCATTTAGATTTTCCAGTTTTGTGGAGTACAGACTTTTGAAATAAGACCTGAAGATTATTATTTTTTTAATTTTCAGGGTTTCTGTTCTTATATCTTTCTCTTCATTTATGATTTTGTTCTTTGTATTGTTCTTTTTGTTTCTGTTTGATTGATTTAAGCCCTGAGTTTGATCATTTTCGGCTATCTATTCCTCTTGGGTGTGTTTGCTTCTTTTTGTTCTAGAGCTTTCAGGTGTGCTGTTAAGTTGCTAGTATAAAATCTGTCCAATTTTTTATGAAGGTACTTAATGCGATGCACTTTCCTCTTAGCACTGTTTTCATTGTGTCCTGTAAGTCTAAGTATGTTGTGCTTTCATTTTCATTGAATTCCAGAAAGTCTTTAATTTTTTGTTTATTTGTTCTATGACCCAGTGATTATTGAGTAGAAAATTGTTCAATTTCCATGAGAATGTGGGCTTTCTGTGTCCAGCCTTAACACATGGTGATATGATAAGATGAAATCTTGAATCAGTTGAGATTTGATTTGTGCCTGATCAGCTTTGGAGAAGATTCTGTGAAGTGCTAAAAAGAAGGCACATTCTTACGGTTTTTGGATGGAAAGTCCAGTAGACATCTATTTGTTGGTCCAAATGTTGTCGGACCGAGCCCACTCAGTGCTCGCTGCCCTGCTGAGTCTGCCCAGGGCTAGACCTGAGAGAGGTCAGCTAGCCTACGGAGTGCAGGAGACTTCTGGCGGTTCCCGGGAGACCCCCAGCCACTGTCGACGCACGCCCCACTGCTAGGCCTGGAGAGCAGATCTCCTCGCAGGCCCTTAGACAAAGTTCTCCGACGCCAAAGTAGTTTTGCAGCTTTATTCCTTCTGGATGGTGGGCGGCAGGCACGGGAGGAAGTAGGGACGGAGCAGACTGGCCAGCACGGATGGGTAGAGAGCAGTGTAGAGAGACACAGAGAGCAGGCAGGCAGAGAGCAGGCAGGCAGAGAGCAGGCGGGCAGAGCTGCACAGAGAGAGAGAGAGAGCAGGCAGGCAGAGCCACGCAGAGTGAGTGCAAGTTAGCAGAGCCGTGCAGAGAGAGCAGCAGAGAGAGAGCTATGCAGGTGAGTCAATCTGATATCAGGGGATTGGCAACCGGTGCTTTCTATTGGCTAGGTCTGGGAGCTCTCTAGTGCCACAAATGCCTATGGGAGGGGTCAGGGCTGCTTTTCAAGTCTCACACGCCAGGCCTCTCTATACAGGGGTTGTAAAGGCTGTGACTGATTTTACAGGAGTCGTCTGGGAGCGTTGGCTAAAAATATAATTCGGTCCCTCATGAATATTTCACGGGGTCTCCCAGAAATTTCAGCCTTTGCTCAACCAGGTCAGACTGCCTCTTACAGACCACTGCCCCCACATCTACTAAATACACTTGGTTCATAATATCTGTTAGTTTCATTGTTTCTCTGTATCATTTGTTTCAATGACGTCTCCATTGCTGAAAATTTTATGTTGAAGTTCCCCCTATTATTGTGTGGGGTTCAATGTGTGATTTGAACTTTAGGCAAATTTCTTTTACAAATGTGAATACCCTTGCATTTGGGGCATATATGTTCACAATTGATAAGTCATATTGGTGGATGTTTCCTTTGATGAGTGTAAAGTGTCTTATACCATCGTTTTTTATTATTTTAGTTAAAAGTCTATTTTATTAGATATTATAATGGCTACTCCACTTTGTTTCTTGTATGTTTTTGCTTAGAAACCCCGTTTCCAGCCCTTTACTCTGAAGTAGTAATCATGTTTTTTGCTGAGTTGTGTTTCTTATAGGCAGCAGAATGATGGATCCTGCTTATGTGTTCAGTATGTTAGAATGTGTCTTTTTATTGGTGAATTGAATCCATTGATGTTGAGATATATTAATGACCAATGATCGTTAGTTCCTGTTATTTCAATGTTGGGAATGGTACTGTTACTGGAGATATGTGATTCTCTTTTTTTGGTTTTGCTGTGAGATGATTAATTTCTTGTGTTTTCTTGGGGGTAGTTACCTTATTGATTCCTTATGGTATCCTCTGTAGGGCTGAATTAGAAAGATATTATTTCAATTTATTTATTTTTACATGGAATATCTTGGTTTCTCCATCCAAGGTGATTGAATTTTTTGCTGGGTATAGTAGTCTGGGATGGCATCTCTGATCTCTTAATGTCTATAAAATATCAGTTCACGATCTTCTGGCTTTTAGAATCTTTGTTGTGAATCCCGGTATAGTCCTAATATTTCTGCCTTTTTATGTTTCTTGGCATTTCCTTGCAGCTTTTTATATTCTTTCTTTATTTTATTTTATTTTATTTTTTTGATATTTTATATACATTTCAAATGTTTTGATCTTTCCAGTTCTCCCCTTTGGAAACTCCCTATCCCCTACCCATACCCCTGCCTCTATGAGGGTATTCCCCTACCCACCCACCCTACTACTCTCATCTTCCCTCCTTGGATTTCCCTATACTGGGACATCGAACACCCTCAGGCCCAAGGGCCTCTCCTCCCCGTGATGGCTAACAAGACCCTCTTCTGCCACATATATAGCCAGCGCCATGGGTTCCTCCATGTGTATTTTTGGTTGGTGATCCAGTCTCCAGAAGCATGAGGGGGTCAGGCCTGTTGACACTGTCGCTCCCTCCAAGGAGCTGCCAATCCCTCAGCTCCTTCAGTCTCTTCTCCAACTACTCCATCTGGGATCACACACTCAGCCCAAGAGTTGCTGTGAAGTGAATCTTGGATATTCTCAACTTTTGGGCTGATATCCACTTCTCAGTGAGTACATACCTTGTTCATTCTTTTGTGACTGAGTTACCTCACTCAGGATGAAATTTTCAAGGTCCATCCATTTGCCTGCGAATTTCATGAAGTCATTGTTTTTAATAGTTGAGTAGTATTCCATTGTGTAAATGTAGCACATTTTCTGTATCCATTCCTCTGAGGAGGGACATCTGGGTTGTTTCCAGCTTCTGGCTATTATAAATATGGCTGCTATGAACATAGTGGAGCATGTGTCTTTATTTCTGTTGGAACATCTTCTGGGTATATGCCCAGAAGTGGAATAGCTGGGTCCTTAGGTAGTATTATGTTCATTTTTCTGAGGGTCCACCAAACTGATTTCCAGAGTGGTTGTACCAGCTTGAAATCCCACCAGCAATGGAGGAGTGTTCCTCTTTCTCCACATCCTCACCAGCATCTGCTGTCACCTGAGTATTTGATTTTAGCCATTCTGACTGGTGCGAGGTGGAATCTCAGGGTTGTTTTGATTTGCATTTCCCTGATGACTAAGGATGTTCCACATTTCTTTAGGTGCTTCTCAGCCCTATGAGTTTCCTCAGTTGAGAATTCTCTGCTTATCTCTGTCTCCCATTTTTTGATAGGGTTATTTGGATCTCTGGAGTCTAACTTCTTGAGTTCTTTGTATATATTGGATACTAGGCCTCTATTGGATGTAGGATTGGTAAAGATCTTTTCCCAGTCTGTTGGTTGCCTTTTTGTTCTATTGACAGTGTCTTTTACCTTATAGAAACTTTGTAATTTCATGAGGTGCCGTTTGTCGATTCTTGATCTTAGACAATAAGCCATTGGTGTTCTGTTCAGGAACATTTCCCCTGTGCCCATCTGTGCGAGACTTTCCCCCACTTTCTCTTCTATTAGATTCAGTGTATCAGGTTTTATGTGAAGGGCCTTGATACACTTGGACTTGAGCTTTGTGCAGGGAGATAGAAATAGATCAATTTGCATTCTTCTGCATGTAGACTGCAAGTTCTACCAGCACCTTTTGTTGAAAATGCTGTCTTTTTCTTACTGGTCAAGTGACCATATGTGTGTGGGCTCATTTCTGGACCTTCAATTCTATTCAATTGATCTACATTCCTGTCACCATATCAATACCATGCAGTTTTTATCACTACTGCTCTGTAGTATAGCTTGAGGTCAGGGATGATGATTCCCCCAGAAGTCTTTTTATTTTTGAGAATAGTTTTTTGCTATCCTGGGTTTTGTTATTCCATATGAATTTGATAATTGCTCTTTCTAAGTCTATGAAGATTTGAGTTGGAATTTTGATGGGGATTGCATTGAATCTGTAGATTGCTTTTGGCAGGAAGGCCATTTTTACTGTATTAATCCTGCCAATCCATGAGCATGGGAGATCTTTCCATCTTCTGAGGTCTTCTTCGATTTCCTTCTTCAGAGTCTTGAAGTTCTTGTCATACAGATCTTTCACTTGTTTGGTTAGGGTCACACCAAGATACTTTATATTGTTTGTGACTATTGTGAAGGGTGTCATTTCTCTCATTTCTTTCTCAGACTGTTTATCCTTTGAGTATAGGAAGGCCACTGATTTGCCCTAGTTAATTTTGTATCCAGCCACTTTTCTGAAGTTTGTTGATTCAGCTGTCGCAGTTCTCTGGTGGAGTTTTTCGGATCACTTAAGTATACCATCATATCATCTGCAAATAGTGATATTTTGATTTCTTCCTTTCCAATTTGTATACCTTTGACCTCCTTTTGTTTTCTAATTGCTCTAGCTAAACTTCAAGAACTATATTGAATTGATAGGGAGAGAGTGGACAGCCTTGTCTAGTCCCTGATTTTAGTGGGATTGCTTCAATTTTCCCTGCATTTAGTTTGATGTTGGCCACTGGTTTGCTGTATATTGCTTTTACTATGTTTAGGTATGGTCCTTGAATTCCTAATCTTTCTAAGACTTTTATAATGAAGGGATGTTGAATTTTGTCAAATGCTTTTTCAGCATCTAATGGAATGACTATGTGGTTTTTTTCTTTGAGTTTGTTTATGTAGTGGATTACATTGATGGATTTCCGGGTATTGAACCATCCCTGCATTCCTGGGATGAAGCCTACTTGATCCTGGTGAATGATCATTTTGATGTGTTCTTGGATCTGCTTTGTGAGAATTTTATTGAGTATTTTTGCATCGATATTCATAAGGGAAATTGGTCCGAAGTTTTCTTTCTTTGTTGGGTCTTTATGAATTTTTGGTATCAGTGTATTTGTGGCCTCATAGAATGAATTGTGTAGCGTTCCTTCTGTTTTTATTTTGTGGAATCGATTTAAGAGTATTAGTACTAGGTCTTCTTTGAAGGTCTAATAGAATTCTGCACTGAACCCATCTGGTCCTGGGCTTTTTTTGGTTGGGAGACTTTTAATGACTGCTTCTATTTCTTTAAGCATTATGGGACTTTTTACATAGATTATCTGATCCTGTGTTAACTTTGGTATTTGGTATATGTCTAGAAAATTGTCCATTTCATCCAGATTTTCCAATTTTGTTGAGTATAGCCTTTTGTAGTAGGATATGATGATTTTTTGAATTTCCTCAGAATCTGTTGTTATATCACCCTTTTCATTTCTAATTTGTTCATTTGGATACTGTCTCTGTGCCCTCTGGTTAGTGTTGCTAAGCGTTTATCTATCTTGTTGATTTTCTCAAAGAACCAGCTCCTGGTTTTGTTGATTCTTTGTATAGTTCTATTAGTTTCTACTTGTTTGATTTCAGCCCTGAGTTTGATTACTTTCTGCCTTCTACTCCTCTTTGGTATATTAACTTCTTTTTGTTTAGAGCTTTCAGGTGTGCTGTTAAGCTGCTAGTATAAAATTCTCTCCAGTTTCTTTTTGGAGACATTCAGAGCCATGTGTTTTCCTCTTAATACTGCTTTCATTGTGTCCCATAAGTTTGGGTATGTTGTACTCTCATTTTCATTAAATTTTAGGAAGTCTTTAATTTCTTTCTTTATTTCTTCCTTGACCAAGTTATCATTGAGTAGAGCATTGTTCAGTTTCCATGTGTATGTGGGCTATCTGTTGTTGTTGTTGTCATTGAAGACCAGCCTTAATCTGTAATGATCTGATAGGAGGCATGGGATTATTTCAATCTTCTTATATCTGTTGTGGTTTGTTTTGTGACTGATTATATGATCAATTTTGGAGAAGGTACCATGAGGTGCTGAGAAGAAGGTATATTCTTTTGATTTAGGATGAAATGTTCTATAGATATCTTTTAAATCCATTTGGTCTAAAACATCTGTTAGATTCACTGTGTCTTTGTTTAGTTTGTGTTCCCAAGGTCTGTTCATTCATGATAGCGGAGTGTTGAAGTCTCCCACTATTATTGTGTGAGGTACGATGTGTGCTTTGAGATTTAGTAAAGTTTCTTTTACTAATGTGGGTACCCTTGCATTCGGGGCATAGATGTTCCGATTTGACAGTTCTTCTTGGTAGATTTTTCCTTTGATGAGTATGAAGTGTCTTTTCTTATCTTTTTTGATGACTTTTGGGTGAAAGTCGATTTTATCCGATATAGAATGGCTACTCCAGCCTGTTTCTTGAGACCATTTGTATGGAAATTTGTTTTCCAGTCCTTTACTCTGAGGTAGTGTTTGTCTTTATCCCGGAGGTGTGTTTCCTGGATGCAGCAAAATGCTGGGTCCTGTTTATGGATCCATTCTGTCAGTCTATGTCTTTTTATTGGGGAATTGAGTCCATTGATGTTAAGAGATATTAAGGAATAGTGATAGTTGCTTCCTGTTATTTTCGATTTTATTTTTATTTTTGTTTGGCTATCTTATTTTGAGTTTGTTAAAAGATTACTTTCTTGCTTTTTCTAGGGTGTAGTTTCCCTCCTTGAGTTGACGTTTTTCATCTATTTTCCTTTGTAGGGCTGGGTTTGTGGAAACATATTGTGTAAGTTTGGTTTTGTCATAGAATATTTTGGTTTCACCATCTATGATAATTGAGATTTTTCCTGGGCATAGAAGCCTGGGCTGGCATTCGTGTTCTCTTAGGGTCTGTATGAGATCTACCCAGGATCTTCTAGCATTCATCGTCTCTGGTGAGAAGTCTGATGTAATTTTGATATGTCTGCCTTTATGTGTTACTTGACTTTTCCCTTACTGCTTTTAATATTCTTTCCTTATTTTATGTATTTGGTGTTTTGACTATAATGTGATGGGGAGAATTTCTTTTCTGGTCCAATCTATTTGGAGTTCTGTAGGCTTCTTGTATATTTATGTTCATCTCTTTCTTTAGGTTAGCGAAGTTTTCTTCTATTATTTTGTTGAAGATATTTACTGGTCCTTTAAGTTGGGAATCTTCACTCTCTTCTATACCTATTATCCTCAGGTTCTGCCTTTTCATTTTTTCCTGGATATCCTGGATGGTTTGGGTTTGAAGCTTTTTGCATTTTGTGTTTTATTTCACTGTTGTGTCAATACTTTCTATGGTATCTTCTGCACCTGAGATTCTCTCTTCTATCTCTTGTATTCTGTTGGTGATGCTTGCATCTATGACTCCTGTTCTCTTTCCTAGGTTTTCTAACCAGGGTTATCTCCCTTTGTGGTTTCTTTATTGTTTCTATTTCTATTTTTAGTTCCTGGATGGTTTTGTTAATTTCCTTTGTTTGTTTGATTGTGTTTTCCTGTAATTCTTTAAGGGACTGTTGTGTTTCCTCTTTAAGGGCTTCTAGTTGTTTACCTGTGTTCTCTTGTATTTCTTTAAGGGAGTTATTTATTTCCTTCTTAAAATCTTCTATCATCATCATGAGATGTGATTTTAATTCTGAGTCTTGGTTTTCTGGTGTGTTGGGGTATCCAGGGCTTGCTGTGGTGGAAGAGCAGGGTTCTGATGATGCCAAGTAGCCTTGGTTTCTGTTTCTTATGTTCTTGCTCTTGCCTTTCACCATCTGGTTATCTCAGGTGTTAGCTGGTCTTACTCTCTCTGACTGTGCCTTGTCCATCCTGCAAGCCTCAGTGTCAATACTCTTTGAAGACCAGCTCTCTCTGAGAGGAATTTGGGTTTGGAGCACTGTGGTACAGGTTCAGCTCTGGGGTGCAGACAGAAACCAGAAGGATCTGGTCCCCAGCTGACCCTTGGTTCCTGTGTCCTGATGGCTCTGCAAGGGTCCCTCTTGATCCAGTGAATTTGAACAAAAGTGGTGGTGGTCTTGCCTGTGCTTGAAGGTGTGATGGCACTCCTGGGATACCAGCTCTCTCCTGGCACCATTTGAGTATGGAGCTCTGTGTCACAGGATCTGCTCCAGGCCACCGAATGAAACCAGAGGACCATTCCTCAGTCCCTGTGTCCTGGTGATTCCAGGTGGGTCCCTGTGAGCAGACAGGCTTGTCCACACTCCTGAGAGTCTAGCTTTCTCCCAGCACTATTTAGCTATGGAGCCCTGGTGGCCTAGGCAGCGGTCTCACACCACAGATGGAAACCAGAAGACTCCTCCCCCCATTTGTTCGCCAGTCCCTGTGTCCCAAGGATTCTGGGGGAGTCCTGCTGAACAGTGTTGCTCATCTTACTCCCACTCATGGGCTTTTCCACACTCCTGGGAGGCTAGCTTTCTCTGGCACTACTTGGCTATGGAGCCCTGGTCGCCCAGGCAGAGGTGTCCCACCACAGATGGAAACCAGAAGGCTCCCCCCCCCATATTCTTTCTTTATTCTGTATATTTGGTATTTTGATTATTATCTTGTGGGAGGATTTTCTTTTTTGGTATATATTGATATATATTTGGTATTCTTTAATCTATTTGTATGTTTATAGCCATCTCTTTCTTTAATAAGGAAGTTTTCTATGATTTTAATGAAGATATTTTCTGGCTGTTTGAACTGGGAATCATCATTCTCTTCTATTCCTATTATTCTTAGCTTTGTTCTTTTCAGAAGATCCAAAAATTCCTGTATGGTTTGAGTGAGGAACACTTTAGATTTGGCATTTTCTTTGACCCATGTATCTATTTTCTTCTTATAGTATCTCTACACCTGGGATTCTCTCTTCCATCTTTTGCATTCAGTTGGTGATACTTGTGTGTGTATTCCTGTTCTTTTTACTAGGTTTTCCATTTCTGGGGTTGCCTCCATTTGTGTTTTCTTTTCTGCTCCTATCTCCATGTATAGGCATTGGACCATTTTATTCATTTCCTTAACCTGTTTGATTGTATTTTCCTGTATTTCTTAAAAAGATTTAGTTTCCTCTTTAAAGATTTCTACCTGTTTGATTTTGCTTTCTTGTATTTATTTAAGAGGACTATTTATATACTCTTTAAAGGCCTCTGTTTTCTTCCTGGGATGGGATTAAGGTCACACTCTTGCTCTTCAGGTATGTTTTAGATGATTCAGAGCTTGCTGTAGTAGGATAACTGGGTTCTGATGGTACCATGCGCTTGCTTCTGTGGATTATGTTCTTGTACATGGCTTACACCATATGATTTTCTCTGGTGTTGACTAGTCTTGGGTGTCCCTGGTTGTAGCAGGTCTCCTGGGAGACAGATTTAGCTGTGTGCCCTGGATTAAAACATGCCTCCTGGGAGGCAAGCAGAGCTGTGAGGTTAGCAGTTGTGCACTGATCCCTGACTGTAGGTGGAAGTTCAGCCCAGAAAAAAAGAGGGAGATCTGACAAGTTGTGACAGAGCCCAGGACTGTGGAGTTTGCTAGTGTCCGTGCAGGTGGGGGGCAGGGGATCTTAGCTATGTGTCCTGAGATAGAGCAGGCCTTCTAAAATGCAGGCAGAGCTGTGGTGTGGCAGCAGCATGGTAATCTGGAGGTTTGTCTGGGTCTTGGTTCTTCAGGAGAAGCCTTTATGTTTGAGACCATAGGTCATCTCCACCCATTTATTGGGGTGAAACCACTCATTCATTCTCCAGCCTTACTCTTTGTCCTGCCACCATATTTGCTTCTCAATACATTTGATTTGTACTATAGAAAATCTCTGGTGTTAATAGACTTTGAGTTTAGAATAAACACAAATAATATCAGCTTTTGTCTTTGAATCCTCATGAAGATTTATTGTTCATTTGTTATAAATAGAAGATAATCTGCCAAATATTTAGAGTTAAATGTAATTTTTCACATATAATCATTTCAGGAGACATTGTTCAGATGCCTTTCATTATTCTCAAGCCTTTAAACACCTAACATATAATGAATGACATCATCTCCTCCTCTGGGGGGAAGAAAGATGAATATAAACATGTGTGACTTCTAATTTTCTTGAAGTATAACCAATATCTATATTTTTCCCCTGTTCATGAGATGTAATATCCTTCAGATTTATTTTGGTAAAATGTTTACTTTTAATGTTTTTTCCTGTGACAAACACATAGGGGAGTTATTTAAATTGGGACTTGCTTAAGTCTTACCCTGATCCCTGACTATAGGTGGAAGTCTCCTGTCACTCTTTATTCAAGTCTGTGGTTTTATGTTGAATCACTTTTACAACTGTGTCTTGCAGGAGCTTAGAGAACAAAAAATTCTTCCAAATCCATAAATCAAATTTGTTTTGCTTTCAGTGTTTTAACAAAGAAAATCTGTAAATGCCTAACATTTCTAACTGGAAGTATATGTGTCACAAAGGACAAAACACATTTTGGAGAGTCACAGTGATGAGGAGATGGTGTGGATCATAGTTACTTGTACCTCCAGTATCTTTAAACAATGGATTCTATGAGGCATAAAAAAAATCACTTTCACTCTGGTGGAGCATTCTGTACCAAAATTTGTTTCCCTGTGAGCAACACTGTGCCATCATCACTGTGGCCATCAGAGGTCATTGAAAAGCCATGTGTGGATTTGGGCTACCTAGCGAGCACCAACACAGCTCATTTAGTCATTACACCTCCTTTTCACTTACTGCAAGACTTAATTATAGAATCATACTAGGAAATTGTGAGTGTACCTACATGAGTAGAGCTTATGCTTGAAATATATGTATAAGTTTTATTGAGGACTGACAGGTATCTGTAAAATCCTCAGTTCTTTGCTATCAACCTCACAATATTCAAATAGATGGAAATATTTGGTATAATTAAATCCTTCTTCTTTAGATGGTATATCTACATAGTACTTGATTGATCTCATTAAAGACCGACTGTTATTTTTGTTTTGTTAGAAAAAACAATTAGAAATTTCTCAGTTAGTCTGTATTTTAGTTTCTTACATCATCTTCAGTCACTGACATCAACCAATATCTCTAAATTTTGATGTTTTCAGCCATTTAAATTTATTTCGTGTGAATTTGACACACATAGAAACTTACTCACTAATATGTAAAACTGTAAGTCTCAGGGAATTATACATTGATAAATTAAAAATCAAGTTTTTAAATTTAATTTCTGGTATGTTTTTTAGCTAATCAGTACAGTTCTTCAAACAGTAAATACTTCAGAAAGGAATATATATATATATATAGTTGAGGGTCATGTAAGAGGACAAAATCAGCTTTAGAACTCATGGAGTGTAGCCGACCAGTGACCACAACCATGATAGCTGTGCCTGGGAGAGGCAGACCCCTGAGTACTATTTTTCCTGAGGACTCCATGTTGTTATAGAGAAACACTTTGCTTGTTGCCTTCACAGTCACCACATCTGTCCTTATCTATGAGTTGTATGAACACTTTAATGGGGCTTCCAGTTCCTCATGGGGCAGTATCATTGACATTGACAATAATGGTGCTTGATCTTTTTCAAGCATTGCTTGGCAGATTAATGATTCAATTTCTGACCTTAGAAATAACTTAGAAATATAGATTGTTAACAATGACCACCATCCTTAGAAAGAATTTGGAGAAATGGATGGTTAGTAAATTTGGGTTAAGAAGGTTTTATCAATGGCTTTAATGAAGAATATCTTAGAAATTTGAAGTTCAGAAAGGCACACTTTTAATAGTTGAGCTAGAGATTTCCTAACGCCAGGAAGCAAGAACAATGGCAGCTTGCATAGCCCTGGGTGACATTACTCTTTTGCTGAAGCTGGGGTGCTATTATATAACAATGGCTGTGTAGCTGATAATCAAGCTGATAAGTAATTTCCTGTACCCATTTTTGCATTCAGCATCCTGATATGATTTAATACAACATTTTGGGTTGCTGGACCAAGGACATGCTACTTTTGGAGATCCTCTGCATTTGTGTTATCTGGAAAGAAGAAAAGGATTTGGACTCCTTTCAAAGTAATATAGATCAGATATAATAGAGGAAGGTACTCTGAAGATCTTGGCTGCAGACAGGTAAGAAACTTTCAGGAAAACAAAACTGAGCAGGTAACATGAAATGCAAATCTTTCTACATGGGAACAGCCCTGAAACTGGCCTAGACATAAAAATGTCTAGCCAAAATTTAAGCAAACATAATCAATAAAAAATTTTTGGTTACAGATTTCTTAAAATTCATCATGCCATCCTTCACATAACATGAATGAAGATTTATTACAATTTGGTTATTGATCAAACTTACACATAAAAAGACAGTTGTCTTTCACCTGCTCAAACAAAGAAGTAAAATTCATCCTTGACTGATCCATGCACCTCACATAATCCATACAAATATCTGTATAGAACCAAACATTTGGTTGTGTTCATATATTACAAAATGACACGGTGGATCTGACAAGATTCACCTTTGGAAATGCTGAAGTTACCTGCTGTTCCAGCTCCCTGCCTGATCCTGCCTCACCTGATGCTGTTTCCAGAGACTTGCTTCAAGTACAGATTCAGAAATGGCTGCTAATCCCAGATGACTTTGGTTCATCCTGCTTTTCAGTTGGTTCCAATCAGGACTTCAGTTAAGACCTGAACTCTCTATGCATACAAAGACTAGCCAACAAATGAGGCCAGTAAACCTCCCATTGACAAAACCATTTTTCCTATTTCCTTTTACAGCCCTCTCAAAAGGAATTTTTTTTTACCCCAATTCAAAAGGAAGAAGTTGTAGAAAGTCATCATTCCTATACCTTTGGTTTCCATGTCTGGTTATTGTTATTTCATAAATTATATATAGATTGTCATTTTAAGGGGTAATTTGGAATTGGTCATAATTTTGGAAAAAGAGGAAACTAAATATAAAGCATAGACTATAAGATTTCTAACATTGGTTTACTGTTCTCTATCCTTTCTTTCTTAGGTAAAGGGAAGGGGGTTGAAAAGAAAAAGGATAGAGTAATATAATAAATTAGATACATGGGGAAGGTTTACTAAATTTACTCTTAAACAAAATATCTTATAGCCATAGTCTTACAATTGTAGAAATCTATTTTGATACAGAAATGAACTTATATTTTCTTACATTGGTACACAATTTATATATTGATATAGACTTAAGGTTTTTATTGGTATAAATCTTTGTATATTGATATAAATTTTAAAATTAATTTTGTTGTTCTTAGATAGGCATTGTACCTATCTATACAATTCATTAAAGAATACAAAGTTTACACCCAGTCCTTCTAAGAGATGATATTACAACCTATATAGGATGATTAAGTAATGCAAGTTAATGCTCAGATAGTAAATACATGGTAATATTAGATTCCGATTTAGGTACAATAAAATATTTTCAAGATTACTCAAATAGTAAATAGCAAGAGTAATCAATGTTTAACAATTTAGTTATACTATATATAGATAGTCTTCAAAACCCTCAGAGATCCACAGAATATATTTAAAATAATTTCATTATTAGTAGATCTTGTGACTAGTAGACATATCAACCCCTGACAATACTCCAATCCCACTTCAAAAAAATATACTAAACACCATTACCTCCAGATAGAGTTGTTTCAATTGTTAATAGCTAGCCACTGGGTAAGAAATACCATAATTTCATCTACAGACAAAATGTGGTCCAGAAAGGACAAACAGATATAGGATAGTTGACTCTTAAGTTCTGCATTGACAGAGTAACCTAGTCCTTTATAATTCCTGTATCACTTTAGGTCTTTCAGATGATTCTGGACCAGAAGGCTGAAGATAGATCCTACAACATTACAAGAAATATTGGAGACTGTCCAGACATTTGTCTGTTTCTCCAAATTGTATAAGTTTCACAAGCTAGGTCTTTGTGCTTCCTACATATTCAGGTAATATTTAATTCCTTCTCAGACCTCTGATATGGTTGAAAACTAGGTATAGTTTCATAATTGAACTTAAGGTGTCCAACATTAAAGAAGGTACTATAGATTTGAAAGGATGGTTTTCAGATGGTAATACAAGTTAGGATCAAACATGACTGAGGTACAGAATTGTAAACTCTTTAAGTTAAAATAGATGATTAAATACTACATCTAAATTGCCAAGTATGATGAACTGGATGTTGTAAGTGTATATCATATCTTAAAATTTACATAATTATTATAACTGTGTTCAATTTATATCTGGGAAAAAGGGTCTTTTTAACTGGACAAAAATAGGTCAATGTAGCTGCTTATATTCTGATGCTGATTGGGTTCTCAAAACTGTTTGCATAAACGGTCTACATGTAACTTCTGGGAACCTGCTCCCAGTTCACTTTGATTGGTAAATAAGGATGGCAAGAGCCAATAGCTGGGGAGGAGAGACATGGGCAAGGTTTCAGATTTTTGTAGGCTTTGGGCCGTGAGGAAGGAGGAAGGAAGGAAAAGAGATGCCATGCCTTAGGAGGTATAGCAGAGAAGTAGAGCCACCCTAAAAAGGGGCCAAAGGAATGCAACCCATTGAGCTGCGTAATTGGTTCAAGAGTAGCCAAAATAGAACATAGAGATTAGTAAGCAGTAACTTGGAATTATCAGTTGGAAGTAGAGTCTAACAGTGTGGAGGTTATGCAGTTACCCAGCTATTGTTCTCTTCAAGGTATATGAAAATATAAAGGCTGTGTGTGTCTATAATTTGAGAACATAAACCATTGAGGTAAGTTGTAACCCCATGCTGGAATTTATTAAAATTTATACCACATGTCTGTAGAAGCAAGAAGGGAATACATTTGACAAAAGTAGTAACTGAGCTTACTGTCATTTTAACCAACAAAAGTAAATTGTATCACCAAAGTGGAAGAGATGGTGGGCAGAGCCAGCAAGATATGGGTCTCCTTGAGTGTTGATGGTTGCTGTAGGCATAAAGTTGGTTTGCATAATAATGTATATATTTGACTTCATGGTCCTCCACGGAATTTTCTCCTTGCTAAGTTTATTGGGGAATGTTTCTCCATGCCAAGGTTAATGATTACACAATAATCACGAACAGCATGATTTCAGGAAGTGATAACATGTCTGGTGTTCCTCAGTAAAATGGTAATGCTGTGACCTTCAGAAGATCCATTAAGGCTATGGAAAAAAACCTCTGAAAACATGAGTTCAAGAATACATAAATCAATATAAGAACTGTTCTTTTCAGGATTTCTCAACTTTGCAAAATATAAGGATACAATATGAATTGTATGAGGGGCATAATGGACCTGAAAGAAAAGAGGTAGCTCTACTAATAAGACAGAGTAGATAAGGAGACATGATTTAGTCAATAGAGGAAAAAACCTGAATCACAAAAGGGAAAGGAATAGTAAAAAAAACCAAGAGCTCACAAATACAAAATGCATGGTTCAAGAAATAAAGAGACACCAGGAAGGGAAATGGAGTAGAATCCTGTGTTCAAGGAGATAAAGAGAGTTGGGGCATTGTGATCTCAGGGCAAGATCCTACCCAGCTAAGTTTATTATTTGTGTTTGCAGTTGAACAAGAAATTGTTTGGACTTTTAATTTCAAATGAACTACAATCAAGAAATAGAGGGCAAACTCATGATCCAGATCTCAAAGCTGGAAGACACAGGCTTTTGATCCAGATTTTGAAGAATAGTGTCCATGAAAACCTTAGATCCAGGCATGGTGGTACACATCTTTATTCCCAGGAGACAAAGGTAAGAAGATTTCTGAATTCAAGACCAGACTGGGACAGAGCAATTTCTAGGTGAAGGATAGCTTAGGTTCTCTTGTAATGGTACATGCCTTTAATGTCAGCATTCACAAAACAGAGCCGTGTAGATCTCTTAGTTCAAGGTCTTTCTAATAGAACACTGGGGCCATGTTATAGCTCCAGCAAGCAACAGAAATTGGCAGCTTAAGCCATGTAGCTCTGTCTCTATAGTCAAGTGTCTAAGGTCATAAAATGCTTATTGGTGGGATAATCAAGAGGGAACTTTGGGCAAAAGATTGAATTGATATGCAATTCCTAAGGAAGTAGCTTATATAATATAAAAGACTGACCTTTGGTCTGCAAGATAGAGCTACCTCAAGCAGAGAGATATCTTGAGCAGAGAGAAATTTCAAGCAGACTACAGAATTGTCAGCCTGTATCTATCATTGACTTTGAGTCATTTTTTCTACCACTCCCAATTTCTCTTTCCTTAGGATCCTCTCCAAAGTTAAGGCTGATCCTTGGCAGGTTACCCTATAAGTTTATTAATATTATTTAGAAGAATATAGATGAGATTATACATGATAAGGAATGACTTAAATACAGCTGCCTCATTTAATTCCAAGCCTGTCATGAATGAAAGTTGCAAACCTGGAATATTTTGTGGCATGCAGTGAGTTCAATAGACAAAAGAATGTCTTCTAGGTAGCTTTGCTACTCCTAACACTACTTTCAGATATTTCAGTTTGTCTGACAATGTTTCTCAGTAGTTCTTGGAGCTTATATAGCCTTGAGCATAGACTTAATCCTTATATAATCTTGATTACCAAGGGTCTTGAGTAATTATTCAATTTCAGGATCTTCCTGATACTTATGTCTTGAGAAACATTTATTTAGAAATTCCTGAGTCTTCCTGAACGTCCAAGCAGTGTATAATGTTTCACCTTCTTTGTAGAACATTTTTAGTCTTAAGGGATTTCTTTCTAATATGTACAATGGCACATAACTTGGCCACTACTTCACAATCCAGCTTTTATTAGCTTCATCCAAAGACCATGTGTAGATCCAGATTATAAAATAGTTACCTCAAGTAAGCTATATCACAGCATACTAACACCATTTCCAGGAAGAGGTTAATTTTCACTAAGGCAACTTATCAAACACAGATCATTAGGGGTTTTTAATTATATAATTTAGGAAATTTGGATGGTAGAAATGCTAGTATAGTGATTATTCCTAATTATGAGAACTGAAAGATAAGAACAAAATTGTGACCTCTAAAGGTTCTCAAACAATACACCAAATTACCTGCCTTGGGATTTCCAAATGCTGTTCACTTTCACCACTAGTCAAAACTAGTCTGCAAGAGCCAGGAATGGAAATCCAATTGCCTATATCTCCCTCATCAGAATTCTATGTATGCTTCTGTTCTGAACTCTTCCAAGTCCAAATCCATGTTTCCCAAGCCCAACAATCTTGACATTTTCTGAACTTTACATTTTCTTCCTTTCCAGAGTGTATTTAATTGGATTGTCTCTCTGGCTGTTGCAAATAAATAGCTTATGAAAGGGTGAAAGGGATTTTGTTTTCATTAATCAGAGTGTTAGTTCGTCATTAGTGCTGCCATTTTGACTTAGACATCAGAATCACAGGCCATAATAAAAATAATATGATCCTTGTCAATCAAGAATATATGCCAGCATCTCTGCAAACAATATTTTCTTTACTGGATCACATACATCTGATACAACCTATATAGCCTATTAGAGCACAGACATTTCTTACATACAACATAGACTGTAGAGAACATAAAGTTGGTTTTGATTTTGTTTTTCTTCCCATAGTGTTCTTTATCATTGCCAACTTTCTAACCTCAAACTACTAATTAATTCTTTAACTTTTAAAGGAATTACTGAAGGCTAAGCCTATAAAATGTTAAAATAATTTTATATGTTTTAGTTTATACTTACTTTATTAGAGGTTTTATGTGTATGATTTATTTTATCATTATCTCTTTTGGTAAATGAGATGTCAATTTGTAGCCCAGAGAAAACTATGGTAGGAGAAGTCACATTTTTTGAGGAATTTTTTTTTTAGCCTCACTCTTAATTAATCTTGCTTGATAATAATACCAACTTCAATTTATTCATCTGTGAAATAAGAAGGTCTTACCATGAAACATCTATGGAATGGCCTATAGTGAAAATGTAGGGATTCAGAAACTAGATGACTTCTCGGAGAGCAGAAATTTCCAAATACAGCAATAACACAATTCTGAAGCATTGTGAACTCTTTGCCTTAATTCACAGATGTCTTAAAAAACAACCACTGATTTTCTGTGATATAGAAAGTTTGTGGTAAACTAAGCAGGTATAAGGATAATGTCTTATTCAAAAAACTGGGGGTAAACACAAAACAATAAGAGCCAACACTTGAAAACAATCGTTCACATTTCTATGGGATGCAATATTAAAACAACCTCCCACTTGATTTGACATTAGAAATAAGTAGAATTACAGCCAGTAGCACTATGACTGTTTTGTTTTTTGAAATATGCTTTGACTTTTTAGCCCAGATTGTCCCAACATTTCCTGTGTAATCCAGCCTGAAAATTATGGTAATACTCCTGCTTGGATGTGGTAAATTCTGAGGTTACAGATGTGAACAGCTATGCCTGTGTTAGAATTACCAGCCTTACTCAATTGCAGACACCTGAATGCTTTAAGGTTATACCTCAACTTTTCTACGTCATCTATGGTTGGGTGCATGTCATATGCAACAAGTCAATGATAGGTACAGTACATCATTTGTTGACACCATGAAATGATGTTAATGCTTATCAGAGTTCATGTAATTCGGGTCTTGTCTTTAGATGATTGAAATAGAGAAATGAGTTTATTTTTGGTTAGAATTTTTCCCAGTATTAGTGTTCTATCATTCTTCATATTACCTTCAGTTTGAGTAAATAATATAGATACTATAGTCAGGTTTTATTGTAGTAGGATTTTTGGATTCCAAGTCTCAATATGTAGCACAAACTGACTTTAAATTTATGATATTTCTGTCTCAGACTCTGAAGTATAAAGATTGCTGGTACTTGCTGCATGAATGAACTATTTTATCCCTCTCTTCATCTTGCCCAGTATGGTGTGTTTCGTATCAACATTGACACCTGTTTAAAATCCAAAATCACAGATAACACTAAAGTTCACTACTAGTAAGGTGTGCTCTATGTGGTCTATACAAATTTATAACACCATGAGGTTAGGTTGGTCATTATATCCCAAATTTACTACCCAAAAGTCCTTTAAAATTGATCGGTTCATTTTCCTTTCCACACTGTTCTAGGATTCACCACATTGACACTCTCCATTATTTGTTTTACACTGTATGGCAGGTAGTTGAACTGATGTAATATTTTGGCTGTAAGTATTATCTTATATCATTTAATAACATGCACTTAAATTTTCTTCATATGCTTATAGCTCATACCATTTAGTACTGAAAAGTTATTCCTAATAGGTATACCACATTGTCTTTATTCATCAATGTATTGGAAGACAGATTCATTGTCTACAAGTTGAAGAAGTGAATACAGTTACCCTGGGCAATTGTCTTTAGTTCCTTGAGTGGAAAAGTATTTGCAGCTCATTTGGATGAATATGAGGGAGTGTGCTTGCTTCTCATATTTGAGTGTGTTGGTTTTTCCAGGGAGCTGTTATAATGTCTTCTCATGAGCTTAGCATTTTAAATGTCCCTGAATGTCTCATATGTTTAAGCTTATTAATTCATCAAAGTAGCGAAGTTCAGTTCATCTATAAGAAACTAGGAGGATATTGAGGGCTCTGACCTCATCCATGGATTTGCCCATTGAAAAATTCATAATCTAGCAGACTATTGGTGGGTTATAGTTTCCTAGTTAACATTAGGTAAGGCTCTGACTCTTCCATGTACTTCTAAAATTCTGATACTCTGTCTTCCAAAGTCAAAAGGAATAGATTGAGATGACAATACACCTCAGTGAAACAAAGTTCAACTTTCAAAATTGCTTATCTCTGGTATTTTATTACAGACTCCAAAGCATACTTGAAAACATAGCTGTGCTCCTTTTAGGTGCCATCAATTACACATGCTACTATTGCTAGCTCTTTTTGCACCAGTGTTATGTATTGTTAGTGGTTTTGAATTTTAATCCTATTAATAGGTATGTAGAAATAACTCATTGCTATTTTAATTGCAAGTTGTGAATGGTATTGTAATTGAATTTTAATGTAATCATAATGAACATAATTACCAAGAAATTTATATTAGAATTTGTTTGGTTAATGCTTATTTATTGTGTATTGACTCTGAATATTTTATATCTTGATCTTTGTATTTTTATATGAAAATTAAGTATTTCATTATTATTCCACATGCCTTACTTTCAGTTTCTTGCTGCATGCTTTTCAAGTGGAGTGACTCTTCATAGTTTCTCATCTTGTGATGACCCACAACCATAAAATTATTTTTGTTGCTACTTCATAACTGTAATTTTGTTATTGTTATGAATCATGACACACATATCTGTGTTTTCTGATGGTCTTAGGTGATCTTTGACCCACAATTGAGAGCTGCTGATTTAGACATTTCTAGTTCCATTTCCCATTTAAACTATTTTTAAATACATGCTATAGCAGATCAGAATTTTCAAATTCTGCTTATCATGGATTACTACATTTATAGGCCTCTAGGAGCAATCCTAGCCTATAAATTATCCTAAAGTCCCAAGTCCTTGCCTGTTAAGTGAGTGTTCCTACATCAGTGAACCTCCTGTTTTATCTGATGTCTTGTTCTCAGCTCAAATATTGAAGCAGTCCCACAGGCTATCAGCTAAGTATACCCTCATAGCTGAATGACAAGCTTTCTTTCTCTCAAAAGGCCATGCAATCTTCACACTTCCATGGCTGACCTGAAGTAGTTGTCAATTTCCCCAGAGTCATGCAGTGAGCTAGTGTCTGATCTTCAGCAGTGTGACAGGAAAAGCACAATTGCTAAACTACAGAAATATAGCAGATACTGTAACCACAGCAAACATATGAAATTGGGATGGTATGATGACTTTAATACAAAATGGTTGAGTTGAACAAATGATTGGCAGGTAGGGTACACTGAGGGATGTTGTGACTTCCCAATTCCTCAAAGAATAAATACAAGATTCTTTTCTTCTTAGGGACAGGAGCAAAACCAGCCTGTTACTCCTCTTTCTTAGCTTAGAGCAGGAATTTGTTTAAAGGGAAGTCTCAAGATTCATATTGGTGATAGATAATATAGATCAGGACCAAGGAAAAAGATGAGATTTGTCTTCTGAGTTTTGAGATGGTTATAGAAAATTGATAAGTACCCAATATAATTATACTAAATTGGTCAGTGATGACTAAGATGAGAATGTAGTTATAACCTGGACCAATAGCCAACTGGATTGTTTGTTCCTCCTTTTACATATGTAACTTCTGTGGAGAGATATGTTTACAGACATCTTTTTGGGAATGTCACAATATCTTTATGATAGACAGTCAAGTGAGTCATTTACTTTCTTCTTTTTCTTTCCTTCTAGTTTTCCTTTCCTACATCCCTTTTTCCCTCCCTTCCTTCTCCCTTCCTTTTCCTTCCTTACTGTCTTTCTTCCTTCACTGTTTCCCACATTCCTTTCTTTGCTTACAAGCTATTTAACTGTTCAATAAATAATCCAGTCTTTCCCTATAACCATGTGGGTATGAAATGTCTCCAGACATAAGCTTATATTCTTCAGTCCTGGGTCTATATCTGGTGATGACAGTTCAAAGCCATACTGACTGAACAAGCTTGTAGTTAAAAATGAATGTACAATAACCAAGGCCATGGTGATCGTACAAGGCCACTCTAACCCTGAAGGTGTATCTCATAATTCTATGACACTGAATGGCTGCCCTCTCACAATAGTATACTACATAAGTTTAGTATATTGACAATTATTAATAAGTTGATTTTGATTTTCATGCTTTTGATATTCATTTGTACCAACATTTGTTTCTTTGATGGATATTACGTTCCTAATGTTCCTTAGTTTTCTACACATATATCCATAAGAACTTCAAAGAATGAAGTACTGAATCTTCTTTTATAATACTTAATTCATAAAATGTTTTCTTACCTGATTGGATTGGCCTAGATCCTCAGACAATTTGGAATAATGCGTGTTCTGATTCCTTCTCAACTTTTATAGTAACCAGGGCATTAACATTTCACTGTTGGCTGCAGGTTGCTGGTGGCACCTTATGAATAAATATTACATAAATGTTTCTGACATTCTTGCTAGTTACATAATATATAGAGTTTTTTCAATGTGAGCTGTGCTATGCATATTTACATATGTTTCTTTTGTTATGATAAATTACCATTTTACTACACAGCGAGTAATAAATTGATAATGTGTCATGAAGGGTGTTTCACAACTAAGATTATAAATAAAATGATACTGCAAGCCCACTCTTATTTTATCCTTCAAAATATTCAATACATATTAAGAGTAAATATTTTGATAAGAATTGAAAATTCAAAAAACAAAACACATTGGGTCTACTATTACGTAGTTTCTGTACTAAATAATATTAAAATTGTGAGAAATGTTACAACTATAGTGTAATGTTGAGGCTAATGATGGAAGTGCTTGGTGCAACTTAGCCAACAAATGCAAAGTCTGCAAATAACTTACTGGAAGTAATACCTAAAAAAAAAAAAATACTTATGAGAAAATAGAATGAAATGGAATGAAAGGCAGATTGGTGGGGGAGTTGGGTGCATTTCACACATGTGCATGAAACTGAAGCAGTTACCTTGAAAGGGCTCTGGAGACTAACAGATTTAAGGAGAGAACTCATGCTGGGCACTCAAGCACTGACATAACTAAAAACTGCGTCCATGATACAGAGTGTTATTTAATTTGAAAAACAATAAATGGTTGTAAGCAATAGTTTTGTGGAGACCATAAATATATGATCTGGAACACAAGAGATGTGTTATAGTATAAAGAAAACAATCCTAATATTGCACACTAACTGTCTAAACATACCCCAGTACGTTCATACTAAGACATTCTGCTGTTCATGTCATATCCATCTGAAGTTGAAACACTTTAGTTCTTGTTTGTGGATGGAGGTATTAAAACACTACTAAAGTAGCATTCCAGATATCTACTCATATGTGTCAATAATGAAACCCATATGCAAATCAGTGTGACTTCTGTAATAATTATCCTCTAATACTACTAGAGGAAGTAAAATAATTTGGTCTTCAAGCTCTCTGCATTGCACTGAAGCCAAATCATTCAATAGTTTTATCTTGGCGGATGCAAAGTTCACCAAAGTGCCCATGCAGAAAAACTACAAACTGCTATTACTATTGAGTGCATGTGGTAACTCTTACAGGCAGGAGATGGAATTGTGATTACGCCACACCACACAGTACTATTGCAGTGCCATATTTCTCCACCCCCACCCCACCCACTATTTACAGCCTCATTAAATTCTTCTGTAGCAGATATCTCTTCCACTGTCATTTAGCACTAACTTGAGGCTACCCCTCTTTCTGAACTGTGATATTGGAAAACACAACCCTTATAGATTCATTGTAAAATAAACCTGGGAATACAGAAAGAAAGATAGCAGTACACTTTAAGACAAGTGGGTTGGAATCCAGAAAATGACTCACCAGAAAGTTCATGTATTTAATTGACTTTTCCCCCACATTTCAGAACAATTAGATGATGCCCCAGAAACACAATCCTATGTGTTTCTTGGACGTGAAAAGCTTAGGCAGCCCTTTATTTTCTCACTTATGGGAGCATTTGAATTATCCCAGTGTACTTCCCAATCCAATTCTTGAGTCTTTTTTCTTTGCTGCCAATGTACAAAATCATCAATGTCAGTGATGACAGTAATAATAAAATATTTTATCTTTAAATAATTATTAGCGATTATAGAAATAGTTACTTTTAAATAACAATTATAATCATTTAAAAAAAAAGAAAACTGATTTTTAAAACCTTGGTCATGTATCCATCCCAGTATTGCCACAATAAAATAAAACATACCTATTTATCTCTAGAGATGGGCAACCTCTAATATAAGCTGTCTATGATAGCAAAAGCCTGCCTCTAACTTCTTTTACAATCATGCATTTTAAAAAACCCTTTCTCATTTTGAGGAAGTAACAGCCAATCTTGATCACAGCCTGGTTTGTACCATAAATGCATTAGAAAATTAATTTCATAAGGAAGAAAAAAATGCTTCAACTCCAATAAAATGTCCAATGTGCTTGGAAAATGTGAGTTATTGAAAACAGAGACTGCATTGAATCTCGAAAGCCTGCAACAAACTGCTTGTTACTGTAATGTGCTCTATTGAATTACTGTGTTTACGAAGGAGAGTGGATAAATATGAAGACTTTGCATTAATGAAAACATACACATGCAAAAACAACAGCAACAGCGGCAACAAAAACAACAACAAACTGAACATCAAATAAACAAGCAATCTGTTAAAAATGAAATGCGGTTCTAAGCAAAACATAACTCTCAAAAGAGAAAAAAACCTAATGGCTGGGAAGCACTTAAAGATCTGTTTAGCATCCTTAGTCATCATGGATATGCAAATCAAAATGAAAGTGAGCTGCTTTGAGATTTCCTCTTACATCAGTCACAATGTCCGGGATAAATAAAACAAATGACAGCCTATGTGGAATAGGGGAACATTCATTCTTTGCTGCTGGGATTGGAACCAGTTTGACATTTTGTCAGGAAGATGGAACTCAATCTACCTCAGTATCCAGATGTATCCAGGCTATTGATTAATCTCTACAAACCGACAGTCAGGCCTTATTGCTGCAGATATCATCTACACAACTCATTGAACACAGGGGACTAGCGTGTGCTTTATAGAGCTTCATTGTGCTGGAACTTACTCTGGATGTTACCAAAGAAGAAAGGTAAACACCAACCCAGCTATAATTTCTGGATGTACTAACCTGCAAGATGTTCTAAAGCAATAGAGGCACAAAGCTTGTGGGAGTAACCAAACCACCAATACCTGATTTGATTTAAGGATTGTTCTATGAAATGGAATCAACCGTGACACTGATTGACTGGCTAAGAACCGAGACACGGTAGGCCAGGGATCGAGGGGAAAAACCAAATACTAATGTTCTGTTAAAAGAACATAGCCATGAAATGACTCCTAAAAACATTTTGCTACACACACAAATAAGTGACATCTCAACCATCATCAGACAAGCTTATTTCTGCTGTTAATTGGAACAAACACAGAGACTCACTGCCAAAAAATAGGTAGAGAGCAAGAGGCTTTAGAACATTCAGTCCTAAATGGGATATCTCCATCAAATCCTTCCCCACAGGGTATAAGAAAACCTGTAGAAGAGGAAGCAGAAACAGTTTAAAAGCTAGATGGAATGGGACCAAGGAAACAAGGCCTTCTAAACACAGTACAGACAATGAACATATGAACTACAGAGACTTTAGAGGCAAGTAACAGGCCTGCCTGTGTCTATGCCAGATAGGGATCCATTACTTAGAGAAGTGGACACAAACTCCCATCACTAACCCACAAGCTATCTAAAATTGACAAGTAGACACAAAATAATAATTAGTTCTTTTCTATGGAGTCTGACTGGTTATACAAACAACACTTAAGTGGCCCCATGCCCAGCAGTAAATAGTGACTCATTAGGCAAACTCAATGGCACCTTTGGAGGTTCTTTGTCTCATAATATTTTGTCAGGGCATTTAAAAATTGTTTAATCTTACAAGTCTTTTACATATATTTTGTGGCTTCTCTTTTTGCTTTTATGGGATTTCCACATGTATGAACTTGTGTCTCTCTGTTTCTGTAAGCATTTCTTTTGCTTTTCTTTGGCTCTTTATCTTGCTTATTTATTTTGTATTATTTTATTTTAAATTATTAGTATTCTTTAGATGCCTGTTTGTCTTCTAACAGGAGACAGAAATGCTGTGGAATAGGATAAGAGGGGAGCTGGGAATGATTTCAGAGAAGTTGGGGGAGGAAAATTATAATCAACATATTATATTTAAAAAGTCTATTTCAGTAAAAAAAAAAAAAAGATAAAGAGAGAAAAGCATGTGCCCCATATAGTAGCACACAAGTTAAACATAGACAGCACCACAGAAGTTATCAGTATCCTTTAATGTGTTGGAATTAAAGTGGTATACAAGTAAGGTGGTAAGGTAAATTAGAAGTTCTCTAAGTTGAGCGTCCTTCTTAGACATATTAGGGTACACTATCTGTTTATGTATATATACATACACATAAATATACATACATACATATACTGTGCATATTGTATATTACACATATTATAAATAAGTAAGTAAATTCATTATTTGTTTGTATATTATTTATTACACACACTGGTGCGAGCACACACATACACACACACATACACACACACACACACACACACACAGCAGGCCTTATGCTCAGCTGTAGGGAGTCAACAATTGACAAACTTAATGACATCTTAAAAGTTCTTTGTACTATAATATTTTCAACTATGTGTGTGTGTGAATCATTTATGTATTGTATAATACACACACACACACACACACATATATATATATATATATATATATATATATAATATATGATATGTATTAGATAAAAGAAAGTAAAGTGGAGGGAGAAGGAAAGATATGAAGAAGGGGAGGGAGAGAAGGGAAGAAAGGAAGGAGACATGAATGACAGGTCAGAGAAATATTTGTAGCAAAATTTAGTAAACTATTTATGAAATAAATTTGTAACAATACAATATTTACAAAGCTTATAAAGATTTATAGTTTCACATAACTTCAAAAATGCACTGGAGCTGAGCCTCATGTAACATGTTTGTTTTCCAGTTCCTCATAATTTACAAAGCAAGTTCTAGACCAGTTTGGTTAAGGCAAGTTTCTGTCTGGAATTAAATAATGAAAACCATAGTTCAAAGACAAAATGCTTTCCTAGAATGTTCAAGGCTGTGAATTCAGTTTTCAGCAAAAAAAGGAAAAAAAGTAATTTTCTCAGAAGTTGTAGTGTATTTTTAAAGTACAGGTTATCCCCCTTTATACCATCCATCGATCTGACTGAAGCTTTCACTTGTGTGTGTTCATCTGTGTGCCATGTTTGAATGCGTTTCTATCTGATTCCTTATAATCTTGTCACAAGCTCTGTTCTTGCTTCCCCTGTGCTTTGTACCTCTATTCTTTATAGATTTTCTTTATGAAATATTCTTTTACACTGATAAAGAGTAACTGATGGTCAAATAATTAAAACTGATGCCATATTTGATATCTATGTTTATGCTTAAGCATGTCTGATCTACCAATCACCACCTGTAAAGTCAGCATCTCAGCTACTGTACAATTCTACTATACTTTTCTAATACCCTAAAGGAACCATTATTTTTCTTTCTCTTTGACTTTCAAAACATCAAACTTCCTGGAGGTCAGTGTTATACCTCATTTAATTTTCTAGCCTCAATGGCAAGTACTTAGAATAAAGTAAGACTTGAAATGTATTCGCTAATGAAAGTAGACTATAGTAAGATATAAGTAAAGGTGACAGAGAGAAGAATGCAAAGTGATGCTGAATATGTCATGCTCCTATTGAACAATAATTACAGTATCAACTACCTTTCTCTATAAGACCTTCTGCCTTCTTCAGAGCATAATATTTGAGTGTTCAAGAACATAAGAGCTTTAATTGAGCTTCAAGAGTAGAAACTCACAGCGTTGTGGCCTGAATTACCAAATCATTACTCAGGTCATGCAGAAAACTATGAAACACAACATTAATTCTAATTAATTTTAACAAGACTGTCAGGAGGTAGAAACAAATCACAGAATAAGCTAGTCTATGAATTCTATAAATGTTATTTCAAGTTCCATAATTCTCATGATCTTTCTCTGCATCATGAAAAGCCCATAGACGGGATTTATTTTAGCCATTTCTAGAAAACAAGTCTTCCTCAGAGTTCCCCAATGACTGTTTGCATTATAAACATCATATAGAGGCACACCCAAATCTTGCCTCTTTTATATAGAAGCACTTCAGGGACTGAAATGCTTGTAAGAACATATTTATTGTTGTTTATAACCCAAGTTTCTAGGCCTAGCACTCTTTATCATTTATTAAGTAATTTCACATGTTATGGAGAGAGCTCCTGAGGACTATGTGCTTCTCAGGAGAAGCCTCAACTGTCCTAAGGACAACAACAGATTGACCAGTTTTCTGAGAGTTAAAGCAATTTAGCACAGCGTTAAACAATAGTTTTTCAGAGTTGATCTACAGGGTTGGCCATTGCTGAGTTCCTTCAAAGTATGTTCTTTTATTGGACTTATTCCACAAAAGTTTCTTTATTTGAGAAATGGGAGTGACTATAGTCATTACCACACGTGGGTTTTTGGCAAACTAAATGGAAGCTTATTAGTGAAGTACTGTAATAGTACCTATCCATGATAAGAACTCATAAAAGTGAAATCACTATTATTCTTGTTATTAGTGGATGATTTGAGGCTTTTCAGAGTAAATGTTTGACCTCATGCTCTGGAAAGATGTTGAAAGAATATTTTATATCTTTGACACTGGGTTTGTTCTTATTTGCTGCTGGATATCTATATCTAGAAGCAAAACCAACTTTTGTATAATGATTGCTTCAGTATCAGGAAAAAGGAATCAGGCCTGTGATTATATTTAATGACATACTGATTTAGATGCTCAGAGCCTATACCTGTGTCAATGAAATGGTATACTATAGCAGAGAACATAATGGTATACTGTAGCAGAGAACATATCTTGTCTTATAAAGTTCTATTTAAATGATATCACCAAGGATCAAGACTAAGAAAATGCTTAGTTAGGACCTTGAGAATGTGATACCACCCTTTATAAGAACCCACTGTCAATTTCAATATGTCATATCTGTATCATAACTTTTGCTATGAAAAACAGAAAAGCCATTACATGATCAAATAAGCAAAAGATACTAAGATATAGTGTCACACAACCTAAGGAAGAGAATACTAAAGAAGAAACTTGAGAAGGCTGAGTTTAACATAGCATAAACAAAAACCATCATCCATAGAAATCCATGAGTGTGTGTGTGTGTGTGTGTGTGTGTGTGTGTGTGTGTGTGTGTGTGTGTGTATTTTAAATATCTTCTTGGGCTGGCGAGATGCCCCAGTGGTTAAGAGCACTTGCTGATCTTCACGAAAACCTGGATCCAGTTCCCAGCATTCATATCACAGTTCTATAACACCAGCTGCAAAAAATCTGAGATCCTCTTCTGCCCCACACAGATGCTGCATTCATGTGGTGCACACACATAAATGCAGGCAAAACACTGAAATATACAAAACAATACTTCTTTAAAAATTGCCATCTCAGGGGCTTTCTATTTTCTACATCAATGGCTCGTGTATATTCGAATGATTCTAAAGTCATTTGACAAATTCCTTAATGCCCTTTGAAAGTAATATGTTTAAAATTTCATTTCTTTTTAGGTGAGTTTCCTGGGGCATATTTTTGGTGCACATATCTATGAATGACATCATGATAAACTCCAGCTGAAGTTTTACCAAACATACTATTAATAATAAAAGGAAAGAGAAAAAGAAGTAGTAAGTGTACAAATACAACCTCAATAAACAGATTCATAGTCCACCCATATTAACATAGACTTGAATCTCTCTGACATGAGATTTTCTTATCAACTGAAAACATGTGTGAAAATAGTTGCATTGAAATTGTTAGGATAACATACTGTAATGTCAGGTGCTTGATAAACAATGTCAACAAATTGAAGTATTCTTTGTGATAATGTAATAGTTATCACAGGTGATATTGAAGTTTCTACTCTGTGACATATGTACTCTGGCAGGCTTGCATGCCAGGTCTTTTATTAAATTCTAGTAGAACCTTAACAGTGTGATAGAACTTTTTCTTTGGCTATGCCTGCAGTGAATGAAGAAAAACCTAGACCTCCAAATCACACACCACAAATAAGTGTGCTAGATTTCATCTCTCTCATTCTCAAGTGCTTCTTCTGGTCTCTCTACCACCTTGCTCTGATTGGGCTTTGTAACGTCTCTGAAGAACTAGCTACTGAGAAGTGACATAGGATTGTACAGGCATTTTAGAGACTAGATGCTTTGATAGTGTGCTTCTGGTTTTCCTGTCTCCATCTTCCTAGTGTTTTGATTTTGTCACTTCAAAAGTTGTTTCAATAATACTCACTTCTGGAGCATTGCTTCAGAAATAGCTGTGGTGAAACTGTCTCCATCAGGTATGATGTGATCATGGTCATTGTAAAGCAGGCATTCTGGTTAGTTATGGAGAACTTTATTAGAACATAGCCTTGGAAAGAAACAAGCAAAAATCTTCCATGAAATTCAGATCTATGATAAAGGTGATCAGGGTTAGTAATGATAACTATGGAAGTAAAAGATCACAATACGCTCACCTTGGATTCAGTCACAAATTTCTCCTGTCTGGGCTACAAATTCTGAAGACCTTAGGGTTGTCCTACAAGATAAAAGTTGGTCATGAGTTGGGACTCTTTAATGGTGCAGATATGAGATGAGCTGTCATGTTGGAGGAGAGAGATTCCAAGTAGTGTACCTCTAAGGAACCCCACAAAGTTAATTTTTCCCCAAGTGGAATCTCATACTTGGTGTGTTAGCTCCCTGTCTATATGGGGTGAATAGATGTTTCTTCAAAATGCACTAAGATAATGTATACAATATCTTCTTAATTCAGAAAATCATCTATAACATTAACACAGCCATGGCTTGTATATCAATCAAGTAATTGACACTAATTAACATTATATTTTCTCAAAGTAGCCTTATAGGTGGTAGAGTACATTGAAATGTCAATATGAGCAACAATTAATGAAGTAGACTATTGTTTCACACAGCAAAAAAATAAATAAAATAAACATTTCAAGGAATTATACAAGTTTGGGTTAAAACACGAAAAATTTTTTTTCTTTAAAGAAATAAAATAGGATTTAGCATTACTAGTTATGGGCTTCTTTATGGATTAGACTATTAATTATCTTCAAAGAACTGAAGTGAAACAGGAAAACTCTTGTAGAAAAAGAGGTATGGCTAACAGGCAAAACCCACATCCCAGAATGTACAAATATCAGTTGTACAGAATCACTTCCTAATTTAGTAGCTAGGGCCATGAGTTCATGTGGAATGTCCCTAGAATTGCTATGGTCTCCTGACTGATGCACAACGTTTGCATTCCTTTGAGGAAAGCTATCATTAGTCTTTCCAAACTGGCCATTGTTCTCACTCTGGGGAGAGAGAGAGAGAGAGAGAGAGAGAGAGAGAGAGAGAGAGAGAGAGAGAGAGAGAACTGAATAGTTTTATGCCAACTTGACATAAGCTAAATCATTTGAGAGGAAAAAAGGTCCAGGTTAATTGAGACTGCTGATCTTCCTTTGAGGTCGCCCTCCCCTTCAGCTTCTTCAATCCTTCCCCTAATTCAACCACAGGGGTCTCTGACTTCAGTCCAATGGTTGGGTGTAAGTATCTGCAGCTGTCTCAGCTAGCTGCTGGTAGTGCCTCTCAGAGGACAGCCATGCTAGGCCCCTGTCTGTAAGCCCATCACAGCATCAGTAACAGTGATAGGCCTTGATGTTCCCCCATGAGATGGACCCCAAGTTGGGCAAGTCACTGGACTGACTTCTGTCTCTTCTCCATTTTTGTCCCTACAGTTCTTTTAGACAGGAACAATTCTAGGTCAGAAATTTTGACTGTGAGTTGGTAACCCCATCTCTTCACTTGAAGCCCTGTCTATCTACTGGAGGTGGACTCTTCAAGGTCCCTATCCCCATTGTTGGACATTTTGGCTAAGGTCACCCCCATTGAGTCCTGAGAGTCTCTCACCTCTCAGGTCTCTGGTACTTTCTAGAGGGTCCCCCCACTTATCTCCCACTGAGCCTGCTTATTTCCATTCATTCTTCTGGCCCTCTGGGCTTCCCTCCTGTCCCCTCATACCTGATCCTTTTCCCCTTTCCCTCCCCCTCTCCCACCCAAGTCCCTCCCTCCCTCTGACTCCAGTGACTCATTTCTTCCCACCTGGACTTTTTTGTTTGTTAAACTTCTTATCGTCGGGGTCTGTGCGTTTTATCCTAGATATTCTGTACTTTTTGGCTAATATCCACTTATCAACATTCTCAATTAACCCAGACCCTAGAGAGCTCTCAGAGACCTAGCCACCAACCAGGAAGTATACACAGGCTGGTCCAAGGCCCTTGACACATGTATGGCAGAGGCCTGCCTGGTCTGGCCTCAGTGGGAGAAAATGCTCCTAATCCTCAAGAGACTTGAGTATCCAGGGAAGGGGGAGGCCTGCTGGGGCTGGAGCACCCTCTCTTGGAAGCAAGGGGGAGGAAAAATGGGATAAGGAACTGTGGGAGAGGGGATAGAGAGAGGGGGAATAGCTTGACAGAGAAGGAAGGAGTACCATGAGTAGGAAATCCTAATGAGAGACCTAACTATGTGGTTTGGGGAGACTTGTGGAATGACTTTGAAACTTTGGGTGAGAGATGGCATTGAGTATTCAAAGCTTAGTGAGCTGTTCTTGGGGAGCTTGGAAATTAGGTATATTGAGAGCAGTACTGATGATGGATATGTGGCTTATTAAGTTTCAGAGGGAAATTTAAAGACTCTACCAGGACCATTTGCTACATTGAGTCGAGAAACTGTAGTTTAGGTTATCTGGGGCTGAAGAATCAACTGTGATTACTAAGAGATCAGAATCAAAAAAGTAAAATATTTGTGTGAGTGTTAATGGGACAATAGACACAGGTGAGCTTGTGCTATGAAATTATGAGTGATTAAGAAGAGACCTGTGTCACTGAGGTAAAATCTTTTGAGAAGCATTTTCTCAGTCAGCATAAGAAGCTGTCTTCCAGACATATTCAAGACTATACCTTAAACTGGCAGCAGAACTTGGAGTGTAGGAATCTGCTAAGTAGTATTGGTTTTGAAGGCGTGAAGAAGTCATGGAAATCAGCTGAGGCTTGGCACTGTGAGAGTCCAGGTAAGGCCAGTGGTAAAGGTCCAGACTTAGTAGCAGTTGAAGCTCCAAGACTGAGGTGTTCAGGGAAAAAATGTTGAGCCATTGCATTATGAAGAGAGCCCAGCAGAGGCTACTGACAGCAGTGTAGCTCAGTGGCAGCAGAAAAACCCAACAAGAAGAGCTGCAGCAGTGGAGTGGAGCATGCCCACTCTTCGACAAGAAGCTACAGGTACTGAATTGGTTGGAACCAGAGAAGTAACCCAGGTTCTTTGGAGGAGGCCAGACGATGGTAAGTGAATTCCTGGTAACTGGATATCAAGTTATTCACACTTTTGTTTTGCTTTGATTTTATCTTATTATAACTGTGCCCTGGTTATTCCCTCTTGAAGAATGTATTTTCTTTATTTTTGATTTTACAGGACTCTACAGTAGAAAGACTAAATTTTAAAAGAGATTTTAGTTTTTAAAAGAGACTGGCTTTTTTTTTTTTTTTTTAATTCTTTAATCTTTTTTTACAGTCCAGTCACTGCCCCCTCCCCCGTCTGCATTCCTCCTCCCAGCCCTGTCTCCAAGAGGACGTTCCCACCCCTCACCCACCCCTCACCTACAACCCACCAAATCTCCCCACTCCCTCGGGCCTCAAGTCTCTCAAGGGTTAGGTGCCTCTTCTCACTCCGAGGCCAGAGGAGGTCATCCTTTGCTGTAAATATTTCAGGGACCTCAGACCAGCTCATGGATGCTTTCTGGTTGCTGTCTCAGTGTTTGAGAGATCATGAGATAAAAACTGTATTTTATTGTTTGAATTTGTAAAGAGTGTGTTACTTTTTAAAATATTTTATGATGCAATCCTGATAATAATGTGTTATATTGGAAATTAACAAGAATAAAAAGGTTTTGACTTAGCAGTGATGAGATTGTGTGTCAATTTGACAAGAGGTCAGTTGTGGTGGATAAATTTATGTCAACTTAACACAAGCTTAATTATTTGGTAAAATGGAGCCTTATTTAAGAAAATCCCTCCATTAGATCTGGCTGTGGGCAAAATATCGGGGGGGGGGGGGGAGGGAGTCTTGTGGAAGATAGAATAAAGGGAACAACATCTAAAGAGAAGAACACCTAAAGAGTCAACTAACCTGGGGGACTCACAAAGACTAAACAATGGGTAAGAAGGGGCTGGATCTAGCCCCCCCTACACATCTGTAGCAGATGTATAGCTTCAGCTTCATTTGGGTCCCATAACAATTGGAAAGGGAGCTGTCTCTGTTGCTTGCCATTGGATCCCCTCTCCCTAACTGGATTGACTGGTTTGGTTTCAGTGGGAGAGGATCTGCTTAGTCCTGCTGGGACTAGATGTCCAAAGATGGAGTGGTACACAATGGGGTTTTCCCCTTCTCTGAAGAGATGGGAGGGAATAATGGGGGAGGAATTGGTTAGTGTCAAAGGAGGGAGGAGAGGCTGTGATCAGGATGAAAAGTGAATAAGTAAATTAATTAATGAAAAAATCTAGAGTTGGGCAAGCCTGTAGGGCATTATATATTATATTAGTGATTGATGGGGGAGGGCACAGCTCATTGTGTGTGGTGTTAGCCCTTGGTTACTGTTTCTAGGTTCTATACAATTGCAGGATTAGCAAATCATGAACAGCAAGCTCATAAGCAGCACTCCTCCATGGCCTCTGTGTCAGCCCCCATCTTCTTGATCTGGTTACCTATACACCACAAACTCTGTTCTCTTGTTTATCTGTAGGTAATAACTGCATCCCCTTGTTCAACTGTGTGCAAAGCCCCTGCCTCGAACTTAACTGATGTGAATAAACACAGTGAGCTTCTGGGCTGATGCACTTTCCCATCAGAGATGGAAGTCCACTCCACCCAGTTATTCTGTGTCTCTATGTTTGTCTTTTCTTCATTCCCTTGCTGCCTCAGACAGATCCTCCTCGAAAGCTGTGCTGCATGTGGCATTTGTCCTTAGGATATCCTGGCCCTTTCACCACTGGCTGGTTATCTATTTCATGTGTCCCTGCCTTTAACTATTTCCCTAGAGCTGACTTCCTTCATCATTCTTGCTTTATCTTTTTCACATTCGCATTGTTACCAAACCGTTTACATTAGTAAATAGTACAACCTAAATAATGTGACATTTTATGTTCCCAAGACACCAGTGTGTATGGGTGGAGCAGTAAGAAAATGAGAGTGCAGAGGTCTGTAGTTATAAAGATCTTCAGACTTAATCATCTACTTTGAATGGTCTATTAAGTTCTATAGATTTCAGATAGTGTTCTATAAAAAGAAATAAATCATAAGATACTACACAGAAAAAATAACCACATGTAGAAAAAGATCCTATAATTTGAAATACATACAAGTCTTTGATATTTTGCAGACAATATAACTTCTCTTGCAATAAAATGAGTCTACTACAAAATAAGATAATATTATAAACAAAAGTTGAGTGATGTCTTATCATTAACACACGGGTTTATTTTAGCATGAGATAAGAATACATTTATATTTTGTTGTACATGAATGCTTTTTCAACATAAGGCAAAGGGTACAATCTAATATTTTATAACATACATGTGATGTATGATATTTAAAATAAGGTTAGACTCCTAAATACTAGACTTACTGAAGTATAGTACCCTAATTATTTGTTTATATTTATATAGAATTTATATTAATATTTATATAATATTTATATTTATATAGTATTTATAGTAACACTTTCAAAATCTTTCTATTTAACTTTTTGAAATGTAAAACACTTAATTATTTTTACTGTTATCGTATTTTGTAATATCATAGAAATTCTTGCTCCTAGCTATCATTTAGGTTCTGTTGATTAATTTTCTCACCATCGTTCTTGCTTTCACACTCCCCAGATTCTAGTAACTACTAGTCAATTTCTATTGGCCCACGGTTTGATCTTCCACACAAGACTGTCATTTTGTTGGATTTTTCTCTTGTCTTTTTATACTTTACTTACTTCCCTTAATACAATGATCTATTCCTCCAATCATGTTATGTTAAAAAAAATTCTTCTAAAGCTATTTTTTAAACAAAGTAAAACAGATTTCTACATACTTGATACATGTCAATACTCTTCTTTTTATTTTTTCTGAGGAATTAAAATATTTTATATGTCTTTCATTTATTTATGTAAAAATGACATTTGATATTTTTCAACTCCTTTAGTTGAATAAAATATCAAATGGAGAACATTCAAGGCTTTGAAAGAGTAGATAGTGTTATCAGACGTTGATTGGACCAATGTGTAACTGTTTTGTAGATGTCCTGACTTAGGGAAACTCGTACTACATTGAAGTCACAAAACTCTTATTACATCTCATACATTTATTGACACAGATATATATGTTCTTTTTGTGCCATTGACTTCTGTCTGAACATTTTTCTTCTCATTCCACCCTTGAGAATTTTATGCATGAGTATACTGTGTTTTGATTAAGTCTATTACTCTGTTGCCCTTCTCCAATTCTTTCACCATCCCAACAACCAGATTTTTCTCTTTAGCACTATGTGTTCTGTTTTGAAGTCCTCTGAATATACTTAGTGTTACCTGTATGAATATAAGTGTAGGGAGTTTGGGTAGCCTCTTAGGAATTGTATCCCTGAATAAAATGACTCCCCCTCTGCTAGAAATAATAAGCTGCCAATAGTGCCATAGCTAGTGGTGGAATGCTATGGGCCTCTCGGCTATTATATTGAGATTTGGGTGGAGTAAACTTACCCTGGTCTTATGTCTGCTGTCATAGCAACCATAAGATCCTGTGTGCAGCAACACCATCATCTCCATCAAATTCTGTTTTGCTGTACCTGCCTAGTCTCTCTAGCTCTTCTTTTAGACATATGGTAGGCAGAAAATGGCTCATTATCAACCAGTTTTCACATCTAATCACCAAGCCATCTAAATATGTTACTTTTCAAGAAAGAAAATATTTAATGCATATGATTATGGAAAGTATCTTTAAAATTCTTCTTCTCTAAAAGTTCATATTTATTTATCTCATAATGTAAAATATAGTCTAATTTGAAAGAGATCTTAGACTTTCAAAATTCCAATAGTCTAAGAGTCAGGTTCTTAATTGTGATCTCCTATAAAATTAAAAACAAGTTACATACTTCTAACATAGTAGTAACATACTTCTAACACAGTAAATAACAGATGCACAGCAAATAAATTATTGGATCAAATAAATGAAATTTTCATAAGAACATTACCAAATTTTGTTGTGTCAAAGTCCGATCTGGCATCATAATAAAACTTGAACTCCAAAGGACTTGGGTAGCTCCACCTTTCTGAGTCTACCACATAGAGTACACCCATTACTTTCTTATTCTTTTTTGATTGATCATTTTATTCACTTACATTTCAAATGATATCCCCCTTCCCAGTTACCCCTCCATGAACCTGCCATTCCTTCCCCCCCCCTCGCATCCCTTTTGCTTCTATGAGGGTGCTCCTCTACCCACTCATCCACTCCTGCCTCACTTCTCTAGCATTCCCTCATGCTGAGCCATCAAGCCTCCACAGGACCAAGGGCCTCCCCTCCCATTGATGTCAGATAAGGCCATTCTTTGCTACATAAGTATCTCGGGTCATGGCTCCCTCCATGTATACTTTTTGGTTGGTGGTTTAGTCCCTTGGAGCTCAGGGTGGTCCAGTTAGTTGATATTTTCTTCCTATGGGGTTTCAATCCCCTTTAGCTCCTTCAGTCCTTACCCTAGCTCTTCCATTGGGGTCCCCAGTCTCAGTCCCATAGTTGACTGTGAGTATTTGCATCTGTATTGATCAGTTGCTGGTAGAAACTCTCAGAGAACAGCCATATCAGTCTCCTGTCAGCAAAGCGCTTCTTGGCATCAGCAATTATGTGGGAGTTTGGTGTCTGCAAATGGGATGGATCCCTAGTTTGGGCAGTCTTTGGATGGCCTTTCTTTCAGTCTCTGTTCCAGTTTTTATCTCTGTCTTTTCTTTGGACAGAAACCTCTGGGTTAAAAATTTTAAGCTGTGTGGGCAGTCCATCCCTCAACTGGGGGCCTTGCTTATCTAGTGGAGGTAGTCTGTACAGGTTGCATCTCCCATTTGTTGGTATTTTGGCTAAAGTCATCACCATTCCATTTTACACCAGGAGCTCACCTTTGTGAATAGCCAATGGATCCTGCATCTCCAATAATCTAGAATATCAATTGCAACTGAGGCTTCACCTGAATGGCCTCCCAGGGCCTCCCTATAGGTATTCAGAACTTGCCATATGTTTCTTTCAATGACATACTCAGTTTTGGATCTTTATTGACTTCAACATCACTACAATGTTAACAACATATGCAACATTGTTAAGTTCACTTGCCCAGTTTGAGCTGTAGCCTGGCTCCTGTGAATCTCAGCTATCTCACCTTCTATATATTAACCCCGAGGAAATATTTTCTCAGGAAGCTTCTTTTGAGGAGCAGGGAACACCTTTTAGCTTAAGTTTTATCTTTTTAATTAATTTGGATCCTCACAAGTTGGGTGGCATCTTGCCCTAAGGACATTATTCCTGCTGTAAAGTATCTTGACATAACAATATATTTAAAGATTATCAAGGTATGTACAATATTTTTTAAATATCCTTTTAAATTGGAAGAAACAAGGACACAAAAAACCACACAACAATGGAAGCAGAAGCTAAGATTTGAACATACACCATGATGATTGATAAGTATAGATTCCCTAAAAGATACAAGATGGGTCATGATTTTAGTCTCAGTACATGGGAGGCTGAGGTTGGAGAATTGCTTTTGGTTGGAGTCCAGGTTGTGGTGCATGGTGAGATTCTTTCTCAAACTAAAAATTAAATAACTAACTAATTACTGATTGTATATATTATATAGATACTAATGACATATAATTAGTATATAATGAGTATATGTATATGTGTATTTATACAGATAGAGGAAATAATATATGTGGATAATATGCTTATATACATTTATTGAGAAACCACAGATCCTCTAGAACTTAGAAAATGTAGAAAAGGGATTTCCCTTATAACCTCTATTAAGAATTCACTCTGCCTATCTCTTCCTTCTGAGTGCTGAGATTAAAGGCATGTATAACTACCTCCTGGCTTACATGTACAGCTCAGACTGGCCTGGAACTCATGATCCTCCTGCCTCTGTCTCCTTCAGTAAATCTGTCAGGTGGAGGAGATATTTATGAAATATATATATATATATATATATATATATATATATATATATATATATATATATATGCTGGAAATAAACCCTATGTTATACATTTACTATATGTAGTATCTACTGGAAATTCTAACATTAAATATTTCTTTAAAATATCCTCACAGGGAAATGCAAATCAAAACAAGTGTGAGATTCTATCTCACACCAGTATGAATGGCTAAGATCAAAAACTCAGGTGACGGCAGATGCTGGCGAGGATGTGGAAAAAGAGGAACACTCCTCCATTGTTGGTGGGATTGCAAGCTGGTACAACCACTCTGGAAATCAGTTTGGCAGGCCCTCAGAAAAATGGGCATAATACTACCTGAGGACCCAGCTATACCACCCCTGGGCATATACCCAGAAGATGATCCAACCTGTAATAAAGACACATGCTCCACTATGTTCATAGCAGCCATATTTACAATAGCCAGAAGCTGGAAACAACCCAGATGTCCCTCATCATAGGAATGGATACACAAAATGTGGTGCATTTACACAATGGAGTACTACTTAGCTATTGAAAACAATGACTTCATGAAATTTGCAGGCAAATGGATGGAGCTTGAAAATATCATCCTGAGCGAGGTAACTCAGTCACAAAAGAAAGAACATGGTATGTACTCACTGGTAAGTGGATAGTAGCCCAAAGGTTCGGAATACCCAAGTTTCACTTTACAGTAACTGCTGGACTGAGAGTGAGGTCCCAGATGGAGGAGTTGGAGAAGGGACTGAAGGGGCTGAGGGAGTTTGCAGTCCCATGGAGGGAGCAACAGTGTCAACTGACCTGATCCCCCCTGGTCCTCTTGGAGGCTAGACCACCAACCAAAGAATACACATCAAGGGACCCATGGTTCGGACCACATATGTGGCAGAGGAGGGCCTTGTTGGCCATCAGGGGGAGGACAGGCCCTTGGGCCTAAGGGTGTTAGAGGCCCCAGTAAAGGGGAATTTCAAGGTGGGAATACGGGAGTGGGTGGTCGGGTGGGTGGGAGGTAGAATACCCTCATAGAGGTGGGGGAGGGGCAGGGGATAGGGGGTTTTCAAAGAGGAGACCTGGAAAGGGGGAAATATTGGAAATGTAAATAAAGTATCAAAAAATAATAAATAATTTAATAAAAAAAACCTCACAGATTTATAACTGAGTTTTAAAATGTCTGTGGTAAAAAAAGAAATTTTACAAACTGAATTGAGTATGTCATTATATTACAAAATTAATTCCCCAAATAAACACTTCAAAATAACAGCAGCAACACCAATAATAATAATGATGATAATAATAATAATAATTCACTCTGATAGCACGCTGATTTATTAAAGCAAGACTCATCGTAAGCCTCTGACTTACAGGATGGTGTAGGAAAACATGGGCTGCTTTAGATCACTAAATTATAAACGGGTTCTTTCCTATAGAACCACAGAAATAAATGCAAGCCGTTTGCCAATTGTTGACTACCATGTGTCAGGTACCATTAATATAACAGATTTCCATCTACAGAGATCATTTAGCTTCTAAAGTGCTTCATCTATTTCATGTGATATCTCAGAGAGAAACTAAAGTGTAAACAAGAGATAATACTCAGGGAGAGTGTGGATTTACTTCTTCTCAAATGCTCTAAGTACTTCTTCCCATTTTAAATGTATTCCACATAAATTATGCGATATAGGTCAGCAATGAAATGTAATCAGCCATATTTAATTTGTATCCATGATTTCAGTTTAATCCATTGAAAAAGGCATAATATTACTTGTGGATTTATGGCTAATATTATACAGCTAGTGTAAAACGGAGCAATAAATTTCCAAAAAGGAGGTGATTGTCGACAAGCCACTAAATTGTGATAAACATCCTGCAAATTAGAGTGTGGTTCTATGTTAAGTAACCAATTTTACAACCAAAATGAGCTGCTAATGCCTACATTTTTCTTTAAACTAATAGGTAGTCAAGTATGTCTGTACATTGACTCTGAAAGAGAATATTGTGATCCTCATGTTTAATAAAACACTGTGTTGTATTTGTCTCAGGTCCTGACTGCAAAGAATATGAATGATTTAGAAAGAGAAGCTGAAAGCTTCCCTATTCAGACTAAGCTGAGTTTGTCATTAATAACTGAAATTTGTATTGTGTCTTACAATGTACTTTTGCATGTATTATGTAGGTTGCTCTTCTCAATGGATTTTTCCAATAAATGAGACAAGCTAGCCTTAGGCATGTGCCATATATTTTCTAAAGCCAAGAGGCTTGTGAATGGCATACCAATGCTGCGAAGTGACTTTCCTTCAGTGAAAAACAATCAACTCAACCACCATCCTCCACATCTCTATAACTTCAGCCATTCACACATAACTTCCTGAATGTGAACCATTATTGGAGTGCCACTTACTCAGGATATCTCTAAGTCTATTAAAAGAAACATTGGATATGGATTGTTAACAATAATAGGATGTTCTGAAATGTAGGTTCTATACCACATCATTATGGTGAGAGCTTTTTGTAATGTCTGCTCAAATTTTTGTTTGATGATTACTTCTTTTTGAACATCAAGCTTTTTAGTTTTAATGAGGGAATAATATAGAACTGGAGCTTTCATGTACACCACAGATATTATTTAATCTCAGTTTTCCCATTCCTTAAATGTGCCTTATAGTGTAAAAAGAATGTTTTCCTTTTCTCTTTTTCTTCTCTCATACAATACATTCTGAGTACAGCCTCCCCTTCCTCCTCTCCTCCCATTCCACCACCTCCCCTCTCCTCCAGATACACCGTTTCCCTTCAGAAAAGAGCAGGCCTCCCAGGAATATCAGCTGAGTGCAGCATAACAAGATGCAATAAGCCTAGACATAAATCCTCCTCTCAAGACTGGACAAAGCAACCTAGTAGGAGCAGGTAAAAGAGTGAGAGACACCTTCACACCCACCATTAGGAGTCCCACAAAACTCTGGTGCTAACCAAAACCAGCATGTATGCAGAAGACCTAGCACATGCCCTTGCAGGGGTTGTGATTCCAGATTTAGTCTGGGAGCCCCATGATCTCTGCTAAGTTGATTCTATGGGCTTGTTCTGCAGTCTTTGATCCCTCTGGCTCCTACAATTCTTCTTCTACTTCTTCTGAGGGGTTTCTTGAACTCAGCTTAATGTTTGTCATTGATTATCTGTATCTGCTCCATCACCTGTTGGAGCAATTCTCTCTGATGGTGATTGGGTGACATGGATATTTATCTCTTATCCTATGAGTATAGCAGAATATCATTAGGAATAGTTTCATTGAGTTTTGTTTTGGTTTGTTTTGGTTTGGTTTTCTTGCCAGTTGTGTTTGGTTCTACCCTAAGACTCTGGGCCATCCAGCTTCAGGTTCCTGCCATAGGCAGTGTCAGGCCTGGGCTCCTTCACATGGTAGTGGAGCTCAAGAGTAAACAGACTTAAAATACATCTTAGGGATATTGTGATTCCCAGTGTTGCCAAGAGTGGTCAATCAGTAGTCTACATTTGTACTTTTCATTTTTCAATCAAAATATGTTTTTCTAATATTTAGTGGGATGGTAGACATGTTTATGACAGAGAGTGGAAAGTTGTGTTCCTAGCCTTGCATCCAGATTGACATTTCTATTCCTGTAAATTTAGTCTTCAGATTATAATAACCTGGAAGCATTGTCCCTCATCAAGATTCTATCTTCTGGTCTGCACTGCTCACTCAGTAATATTTCTGTTTAGGTCTTTTTGGAACATTTATAGCTGTGACATTAACGTGGTTCTTGTCTTACTTGATTCCCAGTTGTGAGGCAGTAATAGTACAAATTTGCCTTTCATTTCCTGACAATGTACAGTGTCCATGCCACTATTAACGAACCATTTCTGTTCCTTAAAAATCTCTTCATTTTTTCCCTTGTAATTATACAAATACAATGCATAGGTGTTGCATCTTCTAATTCTTCACACCAAAATTCCAGTGTTTGTATTTATTTCACTGTTGCTTATATAAAAAAACAAGATATAAAGTTACAAAAAGTAATTGATATTGTCTAGACAATAAGCTAAAGATAAGTGTTTAGCACAGACTCTCTATTGCTAATGCATAAGTAGTCAAACACTATGCCTTATACCTTGCAGTAAATATGCCTTTCAGTCGCTTTCATCAAATCCCAATGTTGATAACAAGAGAGACATGTATTGCCTATATGCTTCTTTTAGATAATTCAGCATTATTAAGAAGAAATGTTAATATTGTTATTTGTTGATAAATTAAATATGTATTGCCTAGGTGTGTAAATATGTCTATTTACTTCTAGTTTACTTTTAGTTGACACATAGGTAGAGTCTATAATTTGAGATAATTATAAAGTAGCAGAAAACGGGGCTATTGGGAAAATGAAAAGCAAATGCAGAGGAAAACTAACAAAAGCAACAACAACCAAACCACTCAGCTGAAACTCTCTTTTCAGTTTGTTTTAGAAAAGGGTGATGAGACAGAAAACTTTCTCAGAAAGAGACCAGATGGGAATCTCTCTATTGACCGCCTCAGCAACTTTACACACACATTTTGGTTTATCATGGTCAAATGAACCAAAAAGACACGGATTGATAATACTTGAATCTCAGAAGCAACTGTACAAAATCTGTGCAGAAATTCTCTCCTGGCCTATACTCTGACAAGATGGTTGGAGGGCTCCTATATCTGCCACTGGGAAGAAGCAGTAACTCATTTGACTGACATATGTCAGGGCTTCACCATGCACTCACTCCTACCACACCCCAGTCCTCAGCTGTCACAGTCACAACTGTAACTTCTAGAACTGTGCTCCAAGAACACACAGAACTTCTTCAGTTCTTAACAGGTGAAAATCTCTCTTAATAGGTGATTTGCATGCTTTTTCTAAACCTATGCAGATTTGTGGTCAGATACTTTCTGGTCATGGGATATCAAGGTCTGTCTTGTGATATGTTTTCTACTAGCTATAAAAGTTAGCAATGTGAACATGTTCAATATGAAGTCTTTTAACTTTCATGTATCTGCAACATGTACTTTTTACATTTTAATGTGTTGAATAAAATCAGACCAGTGTTCACATTGTGTAAAATGTTGGTTCACATGTGCTTTTGTTGAATGGAGAAAACTTCTGGCTGAGTTCATGTACAGAGTGCATTCTGTATCCTTAACCATGGCTCTCTCCACACGTTAGGGACTTTCTATGAAGTGTTGCTGTTCTAGGGGATGAGGGTCCTACCAGATGAGGACAACTGATAAGAAATCAACAGCTGGGACTTGGCAGCCTGTTAGATTTTTATTTACAGGACAGAAATTCCTGGAGCAATAGAAAAAGGTACAGGGACTTTGGCAAAACTGAGTTATTCCATGTCTGTTGTTCATGTTTTTAATTCCAGTCCTCACAAACTGACCGCCATTCATAATCCCATGTATCAGTCTATGTATTGGTAGAGTATTCATGAAATTATTTCATTCTTTAACATAATGAGGCTCAAGGAGGACATTGTTGCTGTTTGTTTTCTGAACTGGTAGGTAATAACGTGCACTGTCAGGGCCTAATTTCTTCCCTTGTTAACTAATGTTATGAACTACTTCTTCAAGTTCCCAGTTTTCCTCTGTGTTCACATTGTCCATTTTAAAAAAATAACTAATGCATGATAGATTTGGCATGGTGTTGGTTTACAAAGACAGTGGAGAAAACCAATTGACAGCATCCCTCTTCAGAGATTAGCACTGTTATTTGGGGATGAAGTGCCTAGCACTGTCTGAACAATAACAAAAAACTTTCTACACTACCTCTGGCCACTGATCTTGGCCATACTCTGCAACTCTGGAATGATCTGTCTCATTCCTGTTGTTTGCTAGTGAGAGGACTGAGAGGATTTCTTTTTAATTTGATATTTTTATGTACATGGGTGTAAATGCACACAATTCATGTAGTACATGCAGAGAGTAAAAGGGATATCAGGTTGCTTGGAAATGGACTTTCACAAGTTTATGAGTTTCCATGTGGGTGTTGGGAACTGAACCCAGTTCCTCTACAAGAGGAGCCACTGCTTTTAACCACTGAGCTCCTTCCAGCACTGAGGTTGAAGTTTTCAAATTGACTTATTGATTAATTGATCAATTTTCTGTATAGAAAGACTACTGAGAATCATCAGGTGATTTTTCGACATTGGCAATATATTTTAGCAAGGTTAACATGGTTGATGCAAAATATTTTATACTATAATGGGCAATGGCTGAAAGAATAGTATGCAATACTTTGGGGGGGGAAGGCAGGAATTAAATGACTTCAACTCAAATAGTTACCACCTCATCAGATAAGTGGAACAAGAAGACATAAAATTCAACAATGTTGATTGGGTTTTATTACATTAATTCATTCTGCATATAATTTCTGCCCACTGATAAGCAATGTGTTGCCACTGTAGCAATCAAAGGTTTAATAAGAAGATATTCTTATAGCTAAGAAAATAGGGTTCAATAGGAGAGATAAAAAATAATTTGAGATAATAGGTTCCTAATACAAACCTAAGTTATCACTTATGTATTTCTCAGAGACACTGAGGTCAATTTGTATACCACAAATCAAGTTTTACAATCTTATTATTATTTATCTAAAATCTTAAAGGTCATGTCCATATTAGTGGTGGGTCAGAGCCTCAATTCCAGCTCTCTAAGCCAAGTTGTGATTCAAGAGTTTCCTGGTCGATTCAAGTGGTTAAGCTGCCAGGTGTAGGTATCACAGTAAGTCTTATAGAAATGAAAGTGGAAGTGGTAGTTCATGCATCTTAAATAGGAGGTATAAATAGATTCTGGCAAGCCTGAAGCCAGGTATGAATCAGTCAGAGGCATTTATCATCATTTTTGGGCAAGATCTTTTAGATCTAGTTGTAAAACCTGTCAAGAGATGTTCTATCAGTCTCTTGCTTCCCCTGGCTGGTACTTATACCTGCTCAAGGATGGTACTGCACATATTGGTGTGGTCCTTTCTTCATCAATTACCAATCAAGAAAATCCCACACAAATATTCCCATAGGCCAATATAATGAAAGCAATTCCTTATTTAGTTTTCCCCTTCCCAGTCTGTGTCTGTGTCAGATTGATTGAAAAAATGACAACAAAAAACAAAACAAATAAATAAAAACAAAACAAACAAACATAAAATCAGCACACACTCATCCTAAACAGTTGGCTAATCACTTAATTGTTCTGGAGCTTCAGGAAAGTTCTGCGTGATGCCCACATTTCTGAAGTCTTTCAGGTGCTCCATCAGCAGCAAAACTTCAGTTCTCTACATAATCAGTCAGCTCAGCCTGTACATAGTAAACTGGGGTAAGGGAAACTGGGAGTTGTTTTTGCCTAGTTTAGTGTCTGCTTTGAAACCATCACAATCATATATCAGAAGCTAAACTCTTTCTCTGGTCTTGTTGAGTTAAAGAATGACTCAAATTCCTGAAAGCTTTGTGTTTGTTGTTGTTATTTATTTGTTTTGTTTTTGTTTTTAGTTATTTATTTATTATCTATTTACAAAATTGAATTGTATTCCTGATCCTCCAACTAAAGCAATTCTGAATAATTCATAGACTGAAAACAAAGTCCCCAGAAGAAGGAAGAGGGGGGGGGAGAAGAAGGAGGAGGAGGAGGAGAAGGAGGAGGAGGAGGAGGAGGAGGAGGAGGAGGAGGAGGAGGAGGAGGAGGAGGACGAAGAGGAAGAGAAGGAAGAGGAGGGGAAGGAAGAGGAGGAGAAGGAAGAGGAGGTGGAAAAGAGGAAATATTATGTTTTAGTTGGTACAACTAAATACATACTCTACAACAGAAAAGAATCATCAAATCAATATTCCAAATGCTTATTTCAAGGATGCTGAAAATGGAGAAAGAGATAAACAAGTCTGTAGACAGAAAAAAAAAATGAGAAAGGTGAGCAGAAAGAATTTAAAGAAATTAAAATACAGAGAGCTATTAGAAAGGAAAATCAGTGAAACATGTCATTCAAATAAAAAGAAAGAGACATCAATACCACATCCAGGATGTAACAGTGGGTAGAGCCATGGACTCTGCAAACCTTGAAGAGATATTAAGGTAACACAGCAAGAAACAACACATGTGTCATTTTCATGAATCTGAAGAAATGAATCTATCCCTGGAAAAATGCAATGACTCTTCTTGTATTCTGAAATATGTACACTGAACATATCTGTAATGATAAAGAAAGTTTAATACTTTTTAAAATTTTTAACAAATTCAAACACAGTAGTCTTCAGACACTGAAAAGTTTATGAGTTAAGTTTCTATACAGCATTTTTTCCAGAAAACAGTGAGCATGAAACATTTGCCTGCTTAAATCAGAACTCTAGTGTTAACCTAAAGTCAAATCTAGGTAAAGAAGTTTGGTCTGTAGAAAGCTATAAACCAATATTCTCAAGACACTAGGTGTCTAAACTGAGTCAGAGAGAGACTGCAGCAAATGATTTTCACAAAGTTCTGTCTTTAAGAATAAATGAGTTTCACTTCCCAGCAACACTGAACTCCATGCTCAACAAAATGACCCATTGTATTCTATCACATATTCAGGTCAAAATGGAAAAATATTATAGGCAAACATCATCTCTCCAGATTTAGCAAGATACAATACTTTTCAGAGTAAAAATAGAGAAAAAAGTAAGTGGAGAGGGCAGAAGTCTCCATTAAAGCTTGCAGAAAAGACCTGCAATTTATCTTAAACTTAATAACACAAACCAAATGTGTCTCACCAAGATTCAATACAAGAAAATGAGCTTTGCTCACACTATTCTGTTTTTTTTATTATTATTCTCAAGTCTAGCTAGCCCATTAGGCCAAAAAGGAAATAAAACCCATACAGATTGAAAAGAAGGAGTAGGCTGTTCCTATTTGAAAAATGGCATTTCTAGAACTAATAAGTCCATTCAGCAAGATTGCAAAACATATCATAAAGCATTAAACATTCATGATTCTATAAGTAGCAGTAAGCATGTGGATGTTTAAAATAAAAACACAATAACATCTGCAATCAATAACAGCAAAATAATTGCAAATATAAAAAAGCAGAAATAAGATGGTTTGATAAAGTCTGTAAAACATTTGGAAAGAAATAAAATAAGTGAAGATGCAAATCTGAAATTGAAACAGAGCTTTAATACAAATCCTGTTGACTCCCCTGAAAGAGTTTTGCAGATGTAAAAATATTGCCTTAAAATTTATACAGAAAATCTAAGAAAATAAGGCAAGAAACCTAGTCCTGACACAGATGACAAATAGAGAGGAATCCATCTACACACTTTTTGCTTAAGCCTGAGCACATGGCTTTCAATAAACAAGACTGTGACATTGATATAGGATAGGCAGATAGATCAGTGGAACTGAGTAAGGAACTCAGAGAGAACTATACAAAAATGTCCAACTGGTTTTCAGTACCAAGCTAAGCATATGAAGAAAAGGTGGTCATTTAAATAAAGGGTTTCAGAACCCATTAATATAATAGGCAAAAATAAATGTTAGAGATATATAGTAGTGTAGCATTCATTCCAAATTATTCAGAAAGCAAATACAAAAAAGGTAACATATATTTTGGAAATAAACATGAAGAAAGGATTCTAGGATCCAGACATACTCATAATTCTTAGTGAAAAGTATAACTCATGGTTGTAATCATAGTTCTTAAGAGGCTGAGGCAGGAAGAGAGAATATTTAACTCCAGTCTAAAGTACAGAAGAAGCTTCAGGAGGTGAGAATTTTACAGTGAGACCAAGATACAAACAAACCAAACACACAGAATGTTGTGAGTTGAACTTCAGCTTAAAAAACAAACAGCTGATCTTTCGCTATAAACTCTCACAGGGGCTTTTGGCTGGGAACCTAACTGAGATCTTGCAGAAGAGCCGTACCTGGCCCTAAGAGCTGAGCCTTCTGTGCAGCCACACCCAAATACCAACCCTTAAAATCAGATGCTCTTTGTAACTGATGAACTATCTCAAGGAAGTTTTCTTGACTAAACTCAAAAAATTAGCACTATGCCTTAAAAGGTATAACAAAAAATCTTATTGAAATATATCACTAATGTTTGGTGCTGATAGGTTATAAACTATAATGGAGAATGTCTCTAGTTATATGTTAATTGAGTATTGGGTTTTCATGACTATAGTAACGAACTCTTCCTTTATTAAATAGATATGATTCTGGAATACATTTGTGGGTCACTCATTAACAAAGGCTGAATAAATTTGGCTTTAGGATGAGATAAGTTTCAATTTGAAATGGTTCGTTTGCTTCTGCCTTTTTCTCAGTTTAATGCTTTATGTGTGTCAGACTCACATGTGCTTTTTCCTTATAATTTCGTGCACAACCTCTCACTTGTGTGTGTCAGTGTATGGCATGCAAATTTAACCTTTGAAAGATACTACATATTGTGATTACATCTCTCTCCTGTTTATTATTTTACCACTATTTCATTTCACTACCCTCCTTGGAAACAGTTTCAGAGGTCCCCACCTTATGTATTTCATCAAAATTTATAATAATAATTCACAAAATAATAGCGAGCTGTGGAATATTCTGTGTGTGTCCAAGGTTAAGAGAGTTAACAGGCACTAGTTTGAACAGTAGGTTGAAGAGTTCTTTGGCATCAGTCAGAATCATTAATAAACTGAGATGTGAAATGTAACTCATCAGTAAATATTGAATTTAACGTCCCATGAGGCCCAAACACCCAAGGTTAGCAATTTCTCCAGCAATGTTTCTGGATTAAAGTATTGAAAGATGTGTTGGTATATTTCTTGAAATAAGCCAAGAATTAAATTCCTTGCACGGGGCTGAAGACAAAGCAGAGTTTTAGCATTAGGTGCTTCCTTTGTTTGGATCAAGGGTTAATGAATGTCTCCACAGAGAACAGTGAAGAAAGTACATACCATTCAATAACTGCCAATTCTCTTAGATTCCCCACTTAGACATGTCAGCTCAGAGAAGAGAAAATGGCCTGGATGTACTATTTTCAGAAGTCATCTGAAACAAGGATTTGATATCTGTGAGAAACCATATCTACAGAGATATAGTTATAAAATAGAAACAAATGTCCTAACACAAATAAATATAAGCTAGATATCCTTGTTATTTGAAAAACACAATAATGTCTTCTGGAGAAAGGAAGAAACCATTTTGGATCTCAGATCTATCAGGTAAGAACTATGATCTTGGATTCCTTACTTTTCCTTTCTGAACCTTGGTTTTCTTGTGTGTGAAACTGTTTATACTATTATCTGCTGCTACTGGGAACCATAAAGAAAATAACTCCTATGAACTGTCAAACACTACATAGAACATGGTAAATCTAAGTTATTCATCACATTGTCCTTAGTAGTATGCTTAAGATCTGGTTGCATTGATGATTGCAGTATTCTTTGACTTTAAGAAAATCCAGCTGAAGGAGCTACGGAGAAGAAAGGACTACCAAAGATAGTCTGATATGAATGATTTGACAGTTGGCAGAAACAGGTATTTTGAATAAGATATAAGAGAATCCCCCTGTGTTGGTGATATTGCTTAAAGGCAATAAAGAAAAAAAAATTAAATGAAATGAAAGGAAATGTTACCTAGGATCTCTGTATGAATTACCTTTATTTCCAATGTGGTCATTTACGAAGAGCATGGCAGATAGATTCAGGCAGTCCTGGGTAACCTTGAAAAATATTTTTTTTCATTCATTCTATAGATGTTTATTGAATCAAACATGATGGTAGCCATCAGGGATACAAGAATGGATTGAATGTGATCATGACCTATAGTCGAGGCAAACATCATCTATGGAAGGATATAGGTTTACAAGAGCAGAATTCTATAATTCATTATCCATATTGTATACTTTGCCTATGAAACTGTGCCATTATTAATAGTTCCAGCAAGACGAAAGCACATATGCAAGTTGTTCCTCAATAAAAGGAACCTGTTGTCAATCTTCCCAGAACATTTGCGATTTAAGCACAATAGAGACTCAGGCAATGAAGGGACCAACTTATTTTGGGGGGAAGCAAAGACTACAAATTATACAATGCACTTTAACAGACAAGAAAGAGAGAGAGAGAGAGAGAGAGAGAGAGAGAGAGAGAGAGAGAGAGAGAGAGAGAGAGTCAGAAATGGGATAGCAGAAAGAGTAGTTTGAATGGTATGTGTCAGTATCTACATTTGGTTTTATGTGACCACAATTTTGTGTAAATGAAGGAGGGCAACACATCATCATACCATATTTACCAAAATCAACAAAAGAAAGATGGAGAGGGCTCTTCTTCACTTCTGCAATAAAACAAGGTGGGAGGTTACTCTATACGGTATCAGTTTAATGTCCTTCCATGAAAGCTTAGATCTAACTGCTATTGGATATTGAGGAAAAACATAGCAGTTATGCCTTATTCTCATGGCATCTGTCAATTCTCAAAGAGTCAAACAACTTACACTCGATCTTTTTCCCTATAGAAATGTGATCATACAGGCAAGTGAAAGCACAACCTTGTATCTATTTCCAGAGAGTTAAGGTGACATGTACACTTACCTTGTGTTTCTTCACCATTATAAAAATATTGATATCCCATCTAGGAACTGAGGAAGAAAGGTCTTGTCAGCAACACTGGATGGAATGGTAGTTAAAATACCTAAAAAGAGAAGTATACCAAAAGGAAAAATAAAGAAACGAAAAAAGAGAGAAAAACAAGCAACTTCTAAAGACACTTCTATTTTTTTCTGCTCTGCAGGGGATTCTCCAACTGCTAGAAAACTCAAAAGCATATTGATTATGCCCCTCAGTTCATAGAATATCTGTATAGACACAATATTAAGAATCAGAATCACAAGCTAACTTATAGGAAGAAATGATATTTAATTTGTTTGGGAATTTAGTATTTTCCCATGTAAATTGGCCTTAGTTCAGTACCTACCATAGACTTAATTAAATTTTCTGAGTTGTTTCTATTAAGCAGTTAACAAGCACATCATACACCTGTATTTTATTCTCTTGTCCCCCTGCAGTGTTTTACAGTTGGTACTTTATGCCTGACTTTTCATCTGTAACTTTGAAATACCTTCTTGATCCTGTGTCTTGTCTTAACTCTTAGAAGGCAAACATAGAAATGATAGAAAGAGACAAGGAAAACCTTGTATGACAGAAATTCTTGCTGATCTATTTTCACAAATGATATATTCAAATGTTGCTTCTATACATCTAGTGATTTAGGTCATATTTAGGTAAGTCATCCTGATTTTATGATTGGAATTAAGATATTGGAACAACACTTGCCAAAGAGTGTCTTAAAGACTATTGCTTATTTTTATTTGTTTTCTTTTCACAAGAATATCCATTGATGTGTGTGTGTGTGTGTGTGTGTGTGTGTGTGAGAGAGAGAGAGAGAGACAGAGACAGAGAAAGACAGAGAGACAGAGAAATAGAGATTTTTCCATCAATAATTTTAGCTTTAAAAGATGTATTTTGCAGAGAAACAGACAGAAGGTTTTAAAATGTTTTGCTACAAATGCCCGAGGAATCAAAAAAGACACAATCTTCTTAATGTATAAGGCCCCAAAGTTCTTCATGTTTTCTCCATGTTGCGCCTCAGAGGTACCATGAAATGAATAGCTCAGTTAAAAAGTATAGGAAAGTTCTGGTTTGACAAATGACGAAACATAGTCTTATGTGTAACAATAATTCCACTGCTGCTGTAGTTATTAAATTTTGATTTCTCTAGTATAAATGGTACCTCAGTCACCATGAGTTCAACATCTTCATGTGGTTAATATCTTTCTGTTGCATCATGGTCCCCACTTTTTTAATTTTTCAGAATGTAGATATTATTTGTGATTAAGGCAAACAGAACAGCAATTCTTTCTGTTGGTCAGCAATGCTATAGATGACCCAACGTGGAGGCAGGTTGTGTAAGTTGTACCTATGGGGTGCTTCTGCTATCCCTGGTTTGAAAGCATATCTATAATGATGAATGAATTGCCTGACCTTATTTTCTCCTATTTTCAGTGTTACTTAAGAATCTAACTTGGTGGGGCTGGGAAGATGGCTCAGTCGTTAAAAACAACCACAAACTGGCTCACAACCATCTGTAATGCCCGTTTCGGGAGATCTGACAGGCACGCATGGTGCACATACATATATTTGAACAAAATATTCATACATACAAAGTAACTAATTAAATTTTTTAAAATGTTGAACATGGTATAAATAATATTTATAGGGTAGATTATGTTGTAGTTAGCAATAAGCTCCTTATCTAGGTATTTCCAATCCTCATTATTTGTGAGTTCTTCATTTCAGTGGATACTTTAGACCCTGTACTATTTTCCTCCTAGTAGAATTGAGAAGATTGAGAATTTGGAAAAATAAACCAAGTACTTAAAAAGAGAGATATGTGGCTAAACCTCTATCCTAACACTGGAACAAACTTTACCATTTACAAATAAGAATACAAACCAACAGATAGATAAAAATATATAAAATGGAATATATTGAATAACATGAAATATTTTAAAATAGATGTTACTGCTGGCCATATGCTTGCATTTAAAATATATTAATACTTGTGTTTGATGGATTCAAAGTTGCTTAAAATGTTTAAAATGTTAAAAATACAAGGATCAATCACATAAAGCACACAAAGTACAGATACATTATTTTCCTAATAATGTGCTTTTATAAGGAAGAGCAAAAGGAGACTAAGACAAGAAAAGGAGGAAAGGCGAGGGGCAGAAAGTGGAAAGAAGATGAAAAGCAGCCTTTCTAACACCATAGTTCAATGCATAAAACATAAGTTTAAATATGCTGCCCACTTTACTACTCAAAACATCAGCATAAGCTCTTAGAAAATGAGGGAGCTATGAAAAAACTCCAGCCTCCTATGCTCTCCAGTTTTTCTAGTTTCCTCAAAGTTTTTTTCAGTTCAAGTTTGCTAAATTTTTAGCCTTTATTTATCTTATGTAAAGTCTCTGATGAGTATTCCCTCCCACTTGCGTTTTTCTATATATGAATCGTGCTGTGCAGTTCAGAAGTTTTACTTGAGGTGAGGAGAGTAAAGCCCTTACTTCAGAATCAGTGTCTTTGGGTAACGTCATACTCAGGGTCCTAAAAACTTAATTTCCCAACATCTTAAAGGAAATTAGGAAGCAGAAATCGAAAAGGGTATATTGACTGATTTTCAGTTTGACCATACAAGTAGATGAGGTGGTTTTATTTCCTCCTGGCCTTGTCTATTGTCATTTTAGAATGTATACATGAGGCAAAGACTGGACACAGATACATATAGCTATGAAATAAACATATAAGTTTTTTCTAATAGTCAAGCAGATCTTGGCCCTAAATTGTTTCCAACAACAATACTTTAGTTTAGTCCAAATATACAACATGATATCTTGAGGATATACCAGTTGTAAAAAGAAAATAATCTTGGGATTTTGTGGCATATTGTGCCCCACCTTTCAGTGTCCAGCAGAGTTCCTGTTCCTGGCAGAACTCTTTAGAAATCAATTCCATTGGTAGAGTAAGAGCAAAAATCTTTTACCTTTTGTCTTTGGAGATGCGCTTCATGCTGTGTTATAGACCCTTGTATTTTCATTAAACACATGTATTTTTCAAGTGGCAAAATGCTGATAGTCTGGATGATATATATACAGAGGAATGACGCTTCTCTTTAGAATATGGCTTGTCCCTCTCTCCATTCAGGACTTCATCATAGGGTAACTGAGCATACAGAATATCTCATATGTTTATCCAGCTGGTGTCACAGTGATTGTCAAATGATTCAGCAGTGAGAGGTTATCTATGGAGACAACACTCACCCAAGTACTGGCATCTAATGGTTGATGATATATTAAAAAAAAAATTATGAAATGACAGAAAAGAAATTCTCTCTTTTGTTAGTTTCTATTGGCACTAGGTGATAAAAGTGTGTTTTCCTTAAAGGATGTTACTTTATTTGTTGATCAGTTTCATATTCCCTCAAAACATAAGACTGAAGCATCTAATTCTGAAATAAAGGAGTGACTTGCAGCTTGATATCCCAAGTTTACAGACTACTGCTTGTATGGGAAAAGTCTGTCTTCAATGACCTTCATGTCTGCTAACATCTGACTAGCAAGCTAACAATGTGTCACTGATATAATGATCTATGACCTTTGGGTTAGACTGTCCTAGAAGCAGTGAAGCAAGAGATGTTGACATCTTTCAAACAAGGGTCTCCACATTACAAAATGTACACGGCTAGACTTCGAAGTTATGTGCCCTTGATCTTGATAGTATGATAACTCCAGAGTTAAAGACATCTTTTGTTCACCAACTACAAACAGCATGATAGGAGAGTCTTTTATAAAGAAACATGTTCTTCTATAAGTGTTTAACACGGAAGTGCACAAGTGATTCTTTATGACAAGACTGAGAGCGGCCTAACAGAACTACCTGATGCAGATATAGATGTAGGGCTGTGGTTAAGTGCATCTCACTGCACACTTGTTTTGAGTCCATCACTGCAACAATAGAGCAGAGGGGAGGAAGCAGCAGGTCTTTAGTAAACCAGACATTAATCCACCCTCTCAAAATGGAACTTCTCATCCAGAACCTTATAGTCATTTTATGATAAACTAAACTCAACAGTTAAGCAGTGGCTTTTTATTCAGAAGCTCAGGTTAAAATCCCCAACCACTGTGGGCTTCATTCCATAGGCACACTATCCTGAAGACCAACTGCAAGTGCTTAGGACCAAATAGACTGGCTTGTATGCTCTTCCATTTCCAGGTGTATTATTGAACAAATTATCTATGGTCTGCAATTCAAGGCCTTCCCTTGTGACATAGGGATGTTGCCATGTGCACTCTGATGCTTGAAATAAGTAGGCTTCTGGACAGGGCTGAGAACTGCAGCAAGCTTTGTTCTTCTAGATCTGTGGTTCTTTTAAATAGATAAGAAAAGAGGTTCTCAAACAATAGTAGCTCCTTGGGGTTACAGAAAATGGATAGGCCATGATTCAGCCTTAGATCTCATGGAATACTGGCTACTTCCAAATTAAAAAGAAGAAAAATATATACACAAACCAAAACAAAACTAGCTGTTTTTCCCTTTATCCTAGTTGCTAAATTGGGTTTGAAACCATGCCAATAGTAAAGGACTAAGTGCACTAAGCACATATCCAATTTAAATGTATTAGCACAATTAGCTGTCTATTACTACTATTATTAAGCCCATAATTAATGAGTCAGTAACCCTTTATAGTATAAAGACATTCAGGAAATCCAAAATTAGATAAATATCCTACTGCCTCCAAAGGATGTGACGTGTGTGTCCCTGAATTCTCTGAAAGGCCTAGACTTAACAGGTAGCCACTGATCAGCAGTAGGAATGACCGATAGAAACTCTCGTTCCAGATACACTAAAATGTGGCCGCTATCTTCGTCATCATCCTATTGTTTACAGGCAAAGCCAACCGTGTGTTCAGTCAAAAAAGTTCGGAAATGCAAAGCATGAAAATCAAAAATATAATAAAAGGATAGTTAAAACTTCATTGACCAACTAAGTATATTATATGTACTTAAACTTTTATTACATGTATTAGCTGATAGGGTTCAATATTATATAACCAATTCAATCTTAGAAATATGTAAATAGAAAATTAGAAAGATGAATTGCCCTATGACTACTCATAGTATGTGACAGCTGGCAATATAACCCATGGATTAAGCAATAAAATGCATGCAGTAATGACTATTTCACAATTCTCTGAGAAATAAGCATTTTTGTCCTTTTTGAATGCACTAAAGTGCATTTAAATTGTGTGAAAACATAACCATAAGAAAGATTCTGATACATAAATTAGAGAACCTGCTTTGCTTAGTTCTTAACAAAGCAAGTATCTACTAGATAAAACATAAATACCAGTTATTATTTCAGAACATTATATGTATATATATATATACATATAATGCTTTATTATATAATGTTATATATTATGTATATTGCACATAATATAATGTACTATATTATGTGTAATAAAATCAACAGATTCCTAGCTGTAAGAGGGTTGATTTCATCTTGAAAGCACTAGACAACCAAATATGGAGTAACAGATAACTCTACCCACTCATGCATATTTTTCTATGTGCTTTGAAGAATTTTAACTTAGCAGGATAAGAACTTTACTGTTTCTATTAATGAGTACTTTGTTGTCTTGCTGTTGTCAAAAAATTATTTTACATGATACTTCAGATCTGAAATCTGACCCAAAATAGAAGTATTTTCTGTAAATGCCTTAGCTTAGAATTCACATAATTATTCAGAAACTGCTGTGGGGAACTTGCTCAGGAGCTAGCATGTCTACCCTATTATATTTTGTTCCTGAGCTAGTCCATTTTGGTGGTGGAATTCATTATCACTTTCCTGTTGACATGGACATTCTTCATAGGGCTGTACATGAGCATCTTCTAGAACTAGCATTCACATTTAATGCCCCTGCCTGGCTTGTAATGATATTGAGCTTTTGAATGAGACTTAAACTGGCTGTAAGAAGACCATCTGTGCCAAGGGTTCTTGGGGCTGTCAGCCTACCTCTTGCTTGTCCTCCATGAGGAACTTCTGCTATTTTTCCTGTGGCTTTGCCTTCTTGGAAAGCTGCGGTAGTCTAGGTGGAAAGAAGCTCCCCAAAGTTAAAGGTGTGAACATTCACAGTGCTAGAGCTCCTCTTCTCAAACACTACGCCAAACAGCTTCAGAGGAGAATAATGAACTTCCCAAGGACATGGCTGTTTTCTTCTAGCAACAGAGAGTTTGGATGTGTATTAATTGTTAAATTGAGAGAACCAACAATATCAAAGAGGAAATCCTTAACTGTGGAACTGCCTAGATCAGGTTGGCCTTTGGCATGAGGCTTATTGATGTTGGCAGTGCCCTTTGTAGGTGATACTATCTGTCTTAGTTAGGGTTTTATTACTGTGAAGAGACACCATGACCAAAGGAACTCATATAAAGGAAACATTTAGTTAGAGCTAGATTATAGCCTCAGAGATTTAGTCCACTGTGATCATGATAGGAAATAATGCAGATGCAGGCAGACATGGTCCTAGAGAAGGAGCTGATAGTTCTATACTTGAGCCACAGGCAGCAAGTAGGAGACACACTTCCACAGTGGGTAAAGCTTAAGTGTAGGAGACCTCAAAATCGGACCTGACAATGACACATTTCCTCCAACAAGGCCACATCTACTCTAGCAAGGCTACACATCCTAATAGTTCCACTCACCATGGGTCAGACATTGAAACACATGAGTCTATTAGGGCCATACCTGTTCAAACTATCACACTATCTCTAGTCAGATGGGCCAAGGCTATAAACCAGGCTGTTAAAGACATAATCTCTAAATTGAAGCTTGGGTAAGAAACTAAGCACCTGATGGCCATGTTTTCGCCACAGCAGAAAATAAATTAGGATGAAGAGACTATAAAATTCCAGTTCACTAGAATGTTTACAAAGCACGGTAACCTCAGCTTAAAAAAACATTTTATGCTTTGAAATCCACATAGGGGCCACGTATACCATAAGAAAAGGCTGAGGAAGACCATACAGTACAGTTGTACCAAAGTGATCACACAAAGCAGAATCTGAAACTTGCCCTGTATAACTATAAAACTGGCATGGTTTTTAACATACAGAAAGGCCAAATATGAGGAGCAATCATTCCTGTAGGTGTAGCAAATTGATACAACACTAACAAGATGTATCTTCTCACTAATGAGCAATTTGCATAAATACACAGTAAGGAGAAAACATCGAAAAATGTGGTTTGCACTGTTATTATTTAGCTATTTACTAGCTGTGTCATTTCCTTAAGCCACTTTATGTCTGTAAAACTCTCAAGCTTCTTCAAATATGTGGCCAGACCTCGTCCTTGACTGAGCTTTTCAACTCTGAAGGGAAACATGCATGCCCATCTTTGTAGCTTGTCTCTCAGTGGCTCATCCAGTTCTGCCTTGCAAGAGGCACATATTGAATGAGTGACTGATAAAAAACGAAATGAATGGCTGCATCTCCTGAAGCACAGATTCTAAAAGAATATCAATTTAATACCCATATGCAAAGCAGAGACTCCTCCTTGAAATTGCCACTGACTAGGATGAGGCGCCTGATGATTAAGGACAAGGAAAGATGAAACAGGAAAAGTAATTTAGAATATGATAATATACAATAAATATTACTGTGGCTAAAGCAATTTGGAGCAGGAGGAATCTCACAGGAATTCAATTGCACAGCACGAAGATGCCGCCAGCATTATGAAAGTGAGTATGAGCATCTTTTCATTAAATAAACTCTGTCTGAACCAACCTTATCAGTCCCCCAATGCATACGTCACTTCTAAGGAGGCATGAGGGGAAAACAGGGTGGGTAGCCATTGTGTGTTGCAGATGGCCACAGGATTTCAGTTCAGTGGTCTCATAACTTGCTCTGCCTACACTTTCTCACCCAGGAAGGGATTCTATTTCCTTTAACTTAACGTCTGCCTCGGGTTGGCTAATAATTGTCTTTTTTAAATTAAACTCTTATGCTTATTATTGGTCTATAAATGTCTTTCATAGGCTCACACTTTATAAATAAAAGCACAGAAAGCTGGGTCCAGCAATCTAACTTTGTAAGTTTATCTTTGCCCTATCTCATCTGGGCTTTCTAACAAGATCATTAATCTTGTGTCAGCTGGATCCCTGGTACATATTTCAACTTAAAGCACTGTAGTGTGTACATAAGTACACAGATATGAGGGGATGGGTCAGCGAATTTAATGCAGATTATAGCTGAAATCATGGACTTGAAGATGCCACAATCTACCTCCAACCTTTTCCACATGTCCATGAGATTACAATCATAGCAGACATCAGGCTGTACCTGAAACACCTGCTGTCTCCACCAGGGGCTACTAAATATCCAGAGGAGTCTGTAGCATGCTAAGGGTAGTATGTTTCTTTTTAATTTCATATTTATTAATATTATCCACCCAATAAAAGCTATGAACCTTTCCCAACTCCCCTTCTTCTTCTTCTTCTTCTTCTTCTTCTTCTTCTTCTTCTTCTTCTTCTTCTTCTTCTTCTTCTTCTTCTTCTTCTTCTTCTTCTTCCTCCCCTCCTCCTCCTCCTCCTCCTCCTCCTCCTCCTCCTCCTCCTCCTCCTCCTCCTCCTCCTCTTCCTCCTCCTTCTTTCCATTGGGGGTATTGTATACATTCCAAAGAATTTAGTCTCTTGAGCAAGGACTAACATGTTTTGTACCTGAAGGTCATTGTCCATACAATTTTTAATAGGTTTCTTTACAAATATGAAAAGAAATTAAAAAAACCCAAACTGATGGAATAGTAACACTAATGAGCAGTAATGATGGTGTTAATGTTGGAGAGATTATGACTCCAATGGAACTAATTATTCAGAAAAATAGACAGATTCTCGTTATTCCCTTTGAACAAACTGAACAAAGTGCTTGAATTGAACTCTCAATGAAGCAACTCCTCACCAAAAAAGGAAGGATGTGCTTGATTCAGAAAATGATGTCCTAGTGTCTGCTATGAAAGTCATTTGGCTAGTCTTTTGGGAATGCTATTTCATGTATGAAACTCGGTTCTTGCATGGTAAGATTAGGTGAAGATAAGCAGAGTCTTGAACATTAGAAACAGGTGATTAGATTTCTCCATGCAGCAGCGAGTGAAGAGCTAGTGATACAATGATGCTTCCTAAACTATCTATCGAAATTAAAGTTAGAGCTATTTTCTATTTGGTAGATATTGAGTAACTCCATTGAAGTTTATTTGGATTCAGTTGTTCTAACTGAAACCTAAGTCAGAACATGAGTAGGAACAATAAGAAATCACTTTCTTATCTTATGTGTTTTGATGCTCAGGTAGTATGTGATAAAAACAGAGTGTTAGAATGAGATAAATGCATTTGGCTATTTCTTTGCTTTCCATTTTGATATTTTACATCTTTGATATTGGCATATAATAATTAGCACAAAATATAACAAATGATAGTAAACAAGTCTTTATCAAATGTTATCTTTGCTTCACACATAAATATATTAAATATTTAATTAAAAATGTGCCTTTTCTTTACAGTGATTTTTTTCCTTTCTTTGCAGAGAAATGCCATAACTTACCATAACCTATTTTAAAAGATCCTTTCCATATTTGACTCTAGAAAATCACTGTAGGAAATTTTTCTCTGATATTTAAAGCATGTTGGAACTAAACTACAATTTATGAAATTCTCACTCTACATCTGGATAGCAGTCAGGTTCTCTAGGGTCTCTTCAAAAAGTCATGTTGTGATTAGTCATACATTCTGTAACTATTTATTATGAAATATCAATCATGTGTTTTATTATTTTATACAACAGGAAATTAATCACATAAGTTGAGACAATAATTGAGAAGAAGACAAAATCAAGAAGCTAAGCATCCTTGTAGAGAATATTGCTGCCTTTTTTGAAGTTCCCCACCAACCAGGAGAGGCGAATCTTTCATATTACCATTATTTTGACAAATGGACCTGTGATCAAAGTTGCTGTCAAGTTACTCAGATATTTTTTACTCTTTTCAGTTTTACAGTCAAGCAAATCTTTTTTCAAAGACCTGGAACCATTTATTGAAAGGCAGTCATCTGGAAAGACACTGTTCCTGTTTCTTGCCTCTGCTGAGAGATCCAAACCTAAATCTGGTGGTGCCAATTAAGAAGTATAAATGTTTAATAGCAGATACTGCCTTTTTTAAACCTAAGAAGTAACTCACACATCTCATTCATTACCTCCCTTCTAATATTCTCCAGCACATCTCTATTCGTGAACTCTAAGCATAAAAACTATTTGCACCTAGGAGTCATTCTGATTTGAAGATGTGGTGCTTGGTAGGTTACTCATAATACAGTGTAATGCCAGACAACCATGTGCATATGGGCTGTACCAAATATGCTCATGGTGTCAATATCAAAATAAGTAAGTGTTGTGGATAGCCCTGGGGCTGTTTGTATTCTAATTCTGCTCTCCTGGGAGGGACTTCAGGCAAGGGGTGAGTTACATACTCATGTGACTTCCTGCAAACCAATCCCCTAATGAATAAAGGAGCCAATCACTGGGCAAGGAGGAGGGACTTCTGGATCGGAGAGAAGAGAGGGGAAGAGAGAGAGGTTTTTTTTTTTTTGTTTTTTTTTTTTTTGTTTTTTTTTTTTTTTTTTTTTTTTGGAACAGGGACAGCAGATAGGTAAGATGTAGCTACTAGAGTCTCATATCATGGCGGATCCACAAGAATTCTCCACCAGAGGAATCAGATTTTGATAAGACTTACAAGATTAGGTTTTAGTTGTTGTCTGAAAAGATTGAGTTACCATTGTTTCCGAGCTAAGTTTGTGTTGCATTTTCCTTCACGCAGTGGCTCATCTGGGATCCAGAGAGAAAGGTACAGCAGCAAAGTGTGAGTTTGCTTGGTGTATACCACAGAGGCCATGGGGTTATTGAAGCATGGGGCTGGTGTGGTTGCAACCCACCAGTGGGAACCTAGTGAGCTGGATAGAGAGATCGTGGAGCTTCAGAGCTCCACGAGATAAAAGCAGGTTGGCCATGGCCCACCAGCACATGGCTGGCCAGCCTGGCGGGGCTGAGAGAACCAGGGAATAGTGCGGGAACACGTTAAGTATATCTTCATTTAATATTTCCCGCAACAAGTAAGCAAGTAAAGAAAGAAAGAGGTATATAGAGACTGTGAAATTTAGATCAAGATTGAATAGAAGAATGAGGAGAAGCTGGGGGAAAGTAGTGTTGGATTGACATGATCAATGTTTGTAATGTAAACACATAAAACTTTCAAAATTAAAAGACTTTTAACTTTATTAATTACAATACATTAATATAATTGAATATGTGGCCAGCATTCCCTTTATCTGACTAAATAATGAGTATGAATTTTTGTCTAAATATTTGTATTTAAATTTATAATTTAAAGAAAGCTTATACATAAAGATAAATATATCTTTTATTATTTATATATGAAGATAAAAAAATATTGTCATCATAGGTATCAGCATTGCTGAGATTCAGATTTGTCATTGTTGCTTCTCTACTTCTAATGCCTAGAATAGTGTATTTCTTCACTGCTTAATTTTTGTTATGACATTGTTGATCCATTTTTGTTTTACAGCACGTCAATAAGGAGTTCATTCTTAGGTGTCAAATTTGAATGAGAGCTCACATATAAGCAAAAAAAAAAAATAGCAGAGACACAGTAGAACTTACTCAAGAAGAAAATCAGAGTAAAAGATGGAGAAATAAGATGCAAGTCATTTATGAATAAGAGGAGTATTCATTTAAGTACTACAGAAACAGGCTAAGACAGACATTAGTCAGATGAGTCAATATGATTGATTTTTCAATGGCCAAATGATATTTCCATTTAAGAAACATTTCCAAGGAAATTTAAAAATGGTGCTGGAACTTGTATTCAGTGGAGAGAATTTCTCTAATTCTTCTATCACTTTGTGTTCTTAAATCCTGGTGTATAATTGCAATTGATAGCATTGCAGAAGTCATAGAGGATATAGGCCTGCTAGCATGTCATGAAAGCATTGGGTGAAAGCAGAGAAAAAGGGAGCTGTATTGAAAATACTCGAATCATGAGAATGAGACAGCAGAGTTGATGTTTTGGGGCTATGTGACATTATCATTTGGCAACCCCACCAAGCACATTTTGTTTTGTCATCAAACAGTTTCTTCAAGAAACACTGGATGTGAAGCTAAGCCAATAGCTTTCATTACCCATGAAAATAGTGAATGGTGTTTCTTTGTCACTACATTTAATCCAGCATAGGTGCTTTTAACTACAGAGTCCTATTGATGCTCATTTTTGTCCTTTTTGAAAATGAACATTTTCAAAGGAAACTTATGATTTGGAATTTGAATTTTTCTAAAATATGATCACAGCATGATGCTTAAAATGCATGGTAGATAAATAGGTGGAGGGCTTCTCACAAGAAGTACAATTTTAAAAAGTGACTGTTGAAATAGAAACAGCTAGAAGTAATCCCTATGACCAATTTCAGGAGTCAATATTACATTGAAAGAAATAACCTTTGGTTTTCTGTGTTTGATAAAGTGCTAGTGTAGAAACAAAAGCATTACCAATGAATGCTGTGGGGACCCAAGGACCTCAGAGTTTAGAACACCTGTGATCGAGTGCTTTTCTTTCCCTTTCTGCCTATCTACTGTGCCAATGAATAGTCTGAATTGACTTATTTTATGTAAGTCAATCTAAATAATGCCAGTTCTTTCAACATGAGTGGGGTAATTTCCATTAACTCAACCTTCAACTTGAAATCAAGTTTAAAGTCAGTCAATAGACTTTATATTTCACAAAATCTAGTAGATAGAATAATTATAATATATTGCTAAGCCATGGGTAGTTATATTTATCTGTAATTACCTAAAGCCTATAAAACTCAGACAAATTGTCCAAACTAAGAAGTAGTCACAAACCATTGACTTTATTAATTGAAAATAAATTTATTTTACTTAATAAATAAAACATAAAATCATATACTATTGATGGAATCCTTTGTGTTAGTTGATATATTTCTATCTTGTTATAAGTGTTGAACGTATCTATCATTTCAAATAGAATTTTTCTTATGGTAAAGTATTTAAATTTTTTAAAAAAGAACCCTGAATTTTAAATATATAATTTTATTTAAATTTTAAGATTCTCTGCATAAAAATATAGGTGGTTGTTCTTATGTACTCAGAATTATAGTTACCTTTACAAAATCATTAGTAAAAAATGCTTTTAAAAAATTTACGTTTGTAATGAATTGAATTTGAATTTATTTGAGTAGTGTTAATAATATTTAGAAAATAAGAATTGTTGCCTATAAATTCTATTCAATAAATAGGTAGCTTAAAGTAACTATTGAAAGAAGGACAAAGTCTATGTTTCTTTGACACATATTAATATCCTGGATGGTTTTTATATGAAATTACTACATGTAAACCCATAGAATATAAGGGATTAAAGTCAAATGACTGCTGAATGAGCATGTTGGATGAAAATGAATAGGTCAAGACCAGCAACAATTAATAATGATCTAAGTCTAATTTACAGACACATCATATCAAGCCTGGTGCACGTAGCTTCAAAATGAGAAAAACATGAAACCAAAAAATTTTTCTTCATTTTATTTTCTTGAATTATTTTCTTCAAACATATTAGTAAAACAATAACAAACTCCTTTAACTGCTTTAAATTTCACCTAAATTTAAGGACCCCTTACCAAAATTCCTCATGAAGACCTTCCTTAATATTGCAGTAAAAGGGGATTATAATGTTCTTTCATGGAGGAAATCCTCATTTAACTCAAAAATGAGGAAAAGTCAATATTCAGGTGTTTTTTGTCAATAATTTGCCTCATTTAATAAATACCAATTAGTGAAATCTTTTTTTTGTAGACAAATGTGATAATTATTTAGTAAAATATATTGTCAGTAAAAAGAAAAACACAAAAAATATCATCAGGATTTTGGGTTATGTGGAGTCATGGAACTGCTGGGAACAGGCTCAGAGCAAGAGTGGGGTTGTTGTATGTTCAAACTCTGGAAATTTCATGCTGAGATCCTCAGGAGTAGGATCTCTTTGCTTCCGCCATGAGCCTCTGCATCCTAGTGCATATATTCCTGTGCCCCAACCTTTCCCAACCAGAGGCCACATAGCTTGGTAGCCAGGTGAAACTTCCTCTCCCCAGCACTGGGGATTCCTCCTTATGATAGAGACATGCCCTGCACCCCACTCTCCAACAATTATGTACCTTCACCCCAATAGCCCATACTCACTCCCAAAGTTTTATCATCAAAGATTTAAATAGCCTTTGTTACTCCCATTAAAATGAGATGTCTCACTAAAGCTGGCTCCCAGCAGTCTGTTTTCATTATGCTCCCTACCACCTAAGATCTCTAAGCCTCCAGTGTACTGTCTTGATTCCTCTCTCAGAATCCACCGAGTCTGATCAGATAGATCACGCTGCTATGCGTGGGGAAGTGGAACGTGAATGTCAGAATTATGGGCTGGAATAACAGAGGAATAGGGTGAGTGAACTCTTTCTGGGACACCTGAACATGTTTCAGAGTAGAAATAATAAACTTCATTGAGTGTACCATTTATCACAAGGATTTAAAAATGATCATGAAAGGGGGCTGGAGAGATGGCTCAGTGGTTAAGAGCACTGACTGCTCTTCCAGAAGTCCTGAGTCACATGGTGGCTCACAATCATCTGTAATGGGATCTAACGTCCTATTCTGGTGTGTATGAAGACAGCTACAGTGTACTCATATAAATAAAATAAATGAATCTTTTAAAAAATGATCATGAAAGAAATATTTGGACAATTTAGGATTGTTTCATAGGTTGTCTTTCTTTGGAACTTTTTTCATAGTAAGGCTAAACTGAATGACATTAACATTTGTTTCTTGTAATAGTAACTTATAAGTCTAAATGAATCATGGACACATAAGTAATAGTGACACATAAACCATCTAATCCTCCATAGAACTGGCCTCCAAATCCAAAGTCATACCTTCCATCTCCTGGATAAAAAAGGTATTCCAATATATCCAGAAAATATGGATCTTGGATCTCAGCCAAGTGAAGAGCATGTGTAAGTGTATTTAATCTCTTTCTCTCCCTCTCTCCCTCTATCCCTGCACTCATTCCTTCCTCCCTCCATCCCTAATCCCCCTTTCACTCCCTCTCTCTCTTCCATAATGAAACTAATACAGTGACCACATGACAAAAGTAACTATACAGAAACTAATTTATTATAAGTAATAGTTCTGGTTTTACACCAGATATTTCAATGTTTATTTTTAATAGATTAAATATAGGGAGAAAGTATAAAAACAATATTAACAGAGTCATAATTTCTGGTCTCATTATTTGGCTCTATAAAGAAGAGTCTTTCATGAACTATTTTTGATTTAAATAGTCACACATGTAGCTTTTCATGTGCCAGGCAATGCTCCTTCCATTACATCTAAGGAAGAATCATATAAAGAGCACAGTCAGTGTAGACATCAAACAGAAATGTTGGTATTAGGCAGTAATTTCACCATGATAATGGTAGCATAGTCTATAGGGGGAATCTTGGAATTATGAAATGATGAATAGATAAAGTTGGGTACTCTCATCTCCATTCTACTTGACAATGCAGTCTTATACCCATGTTCACCTCTGTTTCAATGATGAGCAGTATTCATATAGCATAAGCAGGAAAGATATCTGTCTCAGCCTTCTACCCTCCCATTCACTGCCATCCTCCTTCATAGTCTCTTATTCTCTACAGGTAGACCCACTGTTTATTGGCCCATTAAATTCCATCAACTGAAAAAAGAAACTTATTTGATGAAGGTTGAGAGCTATATTAATCTAAGTATACAAAAACAAACAATTAGAAAACAGTTTGATACTATATCTACTTAGCAGAATAAAAGTAGTAGATTCTCGCCTAAGGTCCATAACCTACGCAGTACTGTGGTAGGCATAGGTTATGTCTTGTGTGATGAACTTCAGTCACAAAGCAGTTGGCTACTCCTAAAGGATTTATGCCATTATTGCACTAATTGATATATCTTGTCACCTCTGTCACTATTGTAGTTTACAGTATTAAAAACTGAGTAAGACTTTTGATTACTCTTCAATCTCAGCAGTGTTCATAGCAACATTTCTGTTACTATACATAGGCTTCAGCTTCCATGCTTAAAAACATTTCTTTTGTGGGAATTTATCATAGGGATGTAGCTTTTATGGATAAAATTGGTTCAGACACCACATAAGTAAAGACAACTGTAAACTTTATTTTTCTAAACAGCCCAAAAGTAAACTCAAGACCAAAACATCATATCTCCAAGCTTCCCTTGCTTTATGTGATCATACCAGCACAGGTACTTCTTAAATTAGGGGGAAAAAATCTTCCAAATGAAAACAAGCCAAGAATAAGGCTTAAGGAAAGCAATTCTCTGAAAATTAAGTAAGGATCAAATGGCCCTTTTATCATGCAAATGCATTCCTGCTGGAGCAGTGAGGCATCACTTCATAAATCATCCTGTGCCTTTGAGCAGACTTAATACAGTTCCAAGTGTGACACTGGTGTATTTAATTGAGCACTAAGGAAGTGGAACGGCTTTCTGGGCTTAGTGTGCATTTAAGCATTGAACTTCTTCCACTAGAGTGCTTATGCTCTGCTGCCACATAAATAGGACTAATTTTTGACTAAAATTCCCTCTTATTAGAGTCTAAGCTACTTGTGGATGGGGAGGAGGTTAGCAATCATTATAATAAAACCACTCATTGGAAATCAAAGTTGTTAATATTTGTTGATGATGCAATATTTACTAAGCAGCTTGAGTGTATTATCTATATAAATTCTTCACAACAATGGTATCAGGTTGATATGTTTATCTATATCTTCAAATGATGAAACCAAAACTTGAAAAATTATTTTATTATCTTCGGTACCATTAAGGTAAGATGATAAGAATAAGATTCAAATATATGTATTTTGATATCAACTCAGTTCAATGTATGAAAAGTTTCTCTGCTAAGAATCAAAAGGATTGCTTCATTTTCAAAAGATAAGAGGCCTATTATGACTTACATTTGACAAACTAAGAAAGATCTGAAAAAGGCTATGTAGAATTCTTACTGAGTTATATGAACTACATTGCAAAAGAAAGATGTTTTTCATGATTTAAGTATGTACTACTGTATACCATGTTCCAGAGTAGGTATGATAGTCATTAAAATGTAAAACCATGGCATTTATATTTTAGACTTCAGAAATTTGTATATTTTTTACTTAGAACTTGGTATTTTTATAGCCAATCTAGGGGTAATTTTTTTTCTAAATTTATGGAAGAATTTGTTCAGAATAAAGGTAGTAATTATAACACTAAACCAATAAATATTAGAATGTCAAAAAATTGAGATACTATTTTGAAAGGAAAATAGAGTTTGTGGTGATGGTTGGTGATTGCTGAAGAAATCATGAGGAGCCAAGTTCAAATTCCCAGGATTCAATCTATAATCAGGTAATTTTGTGCCCATCTGTAATCTCTGTATTTGGGAGACTGAGACTAAAGTATTATGGGATTCATAGACGAGTTTGACTAGCAGAATAAATGATACATCATTTTTGAAAAATCCAATGTAGAAAGCAATTGAGAGGCACAGATGACATCAACTTCTGGCCTCCAGAAGAATGTGCACATACATGCACACATACAAATATATACACATATGTGTATACATAAGCAATACTAGAATTGACTTTATGGCTTATGTATTAAGTGGATACATTTTAAACTTCTGTATCAGAAGAATTCATTTATTTGTCAGATATAATTTGAAATGGACTCAACAGTATTTTTAAGAAAGTATAGCCACAGAAATTGAGTGATGTCCACGTCCATAGATCTGTCACACATAGAGACTAAAGCTGGCAAGTTTCACAATCCAATGAATTTGGGCTTACCATTTTACACAGATTTACCAAATGCCTTACCTGTTCCTTCTTAGAGGTCAAATTGGAAAAATGAGATATAATTTAACATGATGTTAGTACTACACATTTTTAGAACATAAAATTGGTATTCTACATTATAGTTCAAGAGCAAAATCCTCATAAAATTAAGTAAAATATGCATTATTAATTAGGGAATAAGATAGCTACTAATATTGACTAGATTTTCCTATTAGTGACAATAAATATGATGGTAGAGATTTTATAAAAATAGAAGATATACAGAAGAAACTATCAATCAAATGAAAGACATTCCCTTTGATAAATAATGTTAGGAGACTATCTCTCTATGTGAAGAAAGCTGAAATTTAACTGACATCTTGTACCTTGTAAAAAATGCATTGCAAAATGGAGCAATCCCTAAATGAAAATAGTAGAATAAAATTCAGGCAGAACTTCTTTACTCATATAGGTTACATTTTGAGTCAATCACCAAAGTTCTGACAACAAAAACTACACTGACCAGGTTGCACCAATTAAGAAATTTAAGAACTGAAAAATAAATGATTAGCAGATTAAAAAAGACCCAAAAGTGAAACAGAAAAAGCATTTGTAAGCCATTTATCTGACAAGGACTGGAATAGAGAATGTATGAGAAATTTCAAAACCTTAAAAATAGTCAAAACAAACCAAAACCAAAACCAAATAGCTAGCCAAATCTGCTGAAAAATGAGCAATTATGTGAACACTCATTTACAAAGGAAGCAGCAAGAATGCAGAACAAATAGAAATTTTCAGTGTCCTTAACCATCAGTGAGTTATTTTCTAGACCCATGTACAATGGTCTTCGTCAAGGAGGAAAATCACAAATGCAGAGATGGTTGTTGAGCACTCTTACACATTGCTGATGGCAATGTGAACTGCATAACAGGTCCTGAAGCAGCAGAGACCTCACAGCTGAAGAGCAGATCAAACAGATGACCCTCACACTCTACTTCTGGGCAAAAGTGTTGAAAAAATTTAGCCATCTTACCAAGGAGACAGCTGCAATCCTGTGTTTAATTGCAGACCTTTCAAAATAGCTAAGATATGAATAACATCAGCCTCCATTGCCCGACACTGAATGGATAGAAAGACAAAGTGATTGGGAGCACAGTTGCACACACTACTAAGTTATAGATAAAGAAGACTGAAATCCCATAGTTTGTAGCAAAACGGAAGGTTCAAGAGGTCCGTGTGTTAAGGAATATAAGGCAAGTACAGAGAGAAAATAATCACATCAAATGTTCTGTTGGGTGGAGGCTAACATGGCCAATCTAAATATGAAATAGTGATTTTTAGATTTATAGCATAGGGTGTGTGTGATTTGATAATAAATACCTAAATAGTCACAGCAATGCAAGCAAACATATATTTTCAATAAAAAGGGCTGCTGGAAAATTTATGAAATCTTATATTTAAGATCCATATTAAGAATATCTGTAGATGAAATATTAAGCAAATAATTTTTGTAGTGCTTTGATATATCCTAATAAAGCATCTGAAAGCAGTATAAAAGAAATCTTTGGGCATAAATAATTTAAATGTAGAAATAACTTAAAAATAAAATACTTTGACTTGAATTTTCAAGAACAATAAACATCAGAAGACAATATAATAAAAGATAGAAAAACATGCCAATTTGGAATTCTAAACACACTGAGGTTGTATTCCATGAACAAAGATGAATAGAAATATTTTCTTTGAAATAAACACTCTGGCATTGCTATTACAAAAGTATTCTAAATTTCACAATAGAAAGGTATTTTAAGAAAGAAAGAAATGAATGAGTTGCAATATTATCAAATGGATGAATGTAATCCTCAACTTTGTAGTTTGTATAATAAAACATAAAACAAAATAATTAATAAACTCTTGTGAAATTTCATCTTAACTAGTGTAAATTCTAGCACAACTAAACTTTATGACACACACACACACACACACATACACACACACGCACACAAACACACACACACACACACACACACACACACACACACATATATATATATATGAACCAAACCAGATGTGGCAGGTTGGATGCTGAGTATTTCCCCAGAGAACCTTGTGTTTTGCTGTTGGTTCCTAGGATGGTGCTGATGTTGAGTGGTAGAAAGTTTATTTGGGAACCCTTAGAGGAGATCTTAAATCCATGAGTCCATTCCATCAAAGAGGGTTATGGGACACTTTCCTCTTCCAGTTATTATATTTGCTTTTTGGCTATGTGGTGGGTTGCTATCTATATCTAATCATCACATAATTGATCTCAATAATTTACCTTCTCTCAGGAAACTAAACTATTCTAGTTTTGATACATTTTGATACACCTGAACACATAGGAGAAGGGATAGAGCTTTCTTATCAAGAATGAAACCTTGGATTTGATACTCATCAGTGAAAGACATGTGTATACATATTAGAATAAATTATTACAATGAATATTAGCATTATGTGTCCCTTACCCAAAGGACATTTAATGAAGGTTCCATCTGTCCTCTATGCACTAATATTATTTGTAAATAAACATATATTAACAAAATGGAGTAATTTTGGAATGAAGGAGAGCAGCTTCGTCCCCTTTTGCCATACAATTGTGAAAGAGAATGTGACATTATAAAGTAATAATCAACAAAGAGTAGACATATGTTTTAAATTTGGAAAACTCATGAACAATTTTCAAATATTATCATCGTCAGAAAGAAATTACAGTGCAATTTTCTCCCCATTCCTCTCTTCTTCCTCCCCCTAGTTGCTACATTTCAAATTAAATACAGAGCTATAAATAGGAGTGGTGCTTGTATCCCAGGACTACCGAGGCAGAGTCAGGAGTAGCTGCAAATGATCACCTCTGACCTGGCCCATATTGGAAGCATCTCCCTCAGTAAACAACAAACAAATAAGAAATTGAAAAACTAAAACCATAACTTTAAAGGTTTTGTAACCTTTAAACTAAAAACTAGGGCATCGCATGTCTAAACCAGGAGGAAATCAGAAGAAAAAAAGAAATAAAAAGAAACTGAAAATCAACATTGAAAGACTGGAATCAACGTGATGATAATGAATACAGTACTGAGGAGAACTGAGAGCGAAATGCAGGGCACACCCTTAAAGGGCATGAGTCAAAATTCCAAAACTGTTTCTGGTGGAACACCTAAAAGGAATAAATTTCTCCTTCAAACTATTCAAATGATTCCACTCCGAGACACTCCTAAAGTGACAAGATTATACAATAATTCAATAAAAAAAAAAAAAGAGTAGACATCATTACCAAATCTGCATGTAGAAAACTTCCAGCAGGAAGCATCTGAATCACTATATGCAGACATGCACTGGAAATTCAGAAAATACATTCATTCTACAATAGCACATTTTATCAAAACTGGTGCCATTCCTAATAACTGAGTTTGTCAATAACAGAGTCTTACACCTTTTTGGAAAACTAGAATTTTCTTTAAATAGCATTAGCCATCAGCAATTCAGAACAAGGCAAAGTCATCAAAAGAAAAAACAAAATCACATTAATATTTTTCTGTAGACATTAAAATAAAATCTGTAACTTAGCATTAGCTATGCAGATACAAGAATGTATTAATGTGTTAACAAATCTTGATTAATTAGGTTTATCCCAGGAGCAGAAGACTCATTTATGTTTTGTTAACGATTTACCTTATTAACTGAATAAATGGTAATAATCATGTCATTATAATAAATATAGGAAAATGGGGAACACAAATCAAGTCTTAATAACCTAATAGACTATCATTACACTACCATCTAACAGAAGCTGTCTTCAACTGAAAACCACTCAACTACTCACAAAGGAAAAATGAGTTCTCTGCAATGGAGTCTCCCTGGGGATGAGCACCTCATGACCAGAACATACTGGACTCAAAGATGTCTTTGGTGCTACTTTGACTCATAATATTTTGTTAGTTTATTTTTTTTTAATCTTACAGATTTTTAATCTTACAGATCCTGGTTTTGTATTTTATGGGATTCCCCTGATTGTAAATGTGTATCTCTGCAGCTCTGTGTTTGTTACACCTTTTCTTTGGCTTTTTAACCTCTGTGTGTTTTATTCTATTTCTGTTTGGTTTTGTTTATTTTGTTATTGTTCTGTAGATGGAGGTAAAAGACTTTTCTGTTATTTTGTCATTTCTTCGTTTTATAGTCTTCCAAAGAAGGCCTGGACTGCTGCTTTGATTGTGTTTTCCAATGAAGGTGAAGAGATCCCTTAAAGGAAAATATAAGAGGCAAGCTAGTGCTTTGGAGAAACCCTCCCCAAACTCAGTCTAAATGTTATCAGCTTAATTAGGATCGATAGTGGTGATATTATTGTCACAGGAATGTGTCTAACAAACCAAAGGAAGTTGCCTCTCAGGAAAGATGTTGAAATTACTAAATTACTGTTGACATCCAGATGAATATGTCCTGTATATGTGTGCACTGAAGCTCAGATGCCATAGATAGATATTTAGTGTCTATCTATGTTTAAACTCTGCTAAGCGTCCCTCCCATATTTTTCAATGCTGTGTTACAGCTGGTAGACTTTGTTACATTTCTCATTCTTGACTTTTTATTTTTCTCTAGTACTTCAATTTTTAAGTGTTCGTTTTAAGTTCCTGTGGGTCTATATAGTATCCGTTCTTGTTTCCTTGCATTCCTACAAAAGTCTTGTTTTTCCCAACTTGTCCCAATCTCACCTTTATATCTTCTCTCCTTTTCTGGCCTTGCAGGTCTTTTGTAAGTAACCTGAGATGCTTGAAAATCAAATGAATGGCTATATGCAAAATACTCAAAATTGCAAATCATTGGGGGAACTCTAATCTACAGTGAGATTAGGGTAGTGAGCCCTTAGAAGGACTGTTACCAAAACCCAAAAGATTGTCACTAGCTATTTTATGGAAAAGAGGATATTTGAATACATCTATCAGGAATGTAAGTTGGTACATTCCTTAGGAAAAGCCAGTGTGGGAGTATGGAATTCTCCCTAAAATTAAATCTACAACGACCCCCAAAAGCCAGTAGCCTAATTTGGGGACAATATCCAAATGAAGCAAAGCAGTGTATGTGTAGAGAGTAAATGTCATAAGTAACAAAGCTTAATCATCACACTGCTCAAGATCAGGAACTCCCATTATTGTACATCACCAGTAATGCAAATAAAGTATACTTAACTGTTTGCAGCAACAGTGCTACACAGCACATAGGAAAGGAAGTAATCCAGGTCCTGAAAGACAAATACTGTGCATCACATATGTGTAGAATCTTAAGAGGCTGAATTGGTAGATGCAGATAGTGGTACAAGGCTCTGGAAACGAGAAATGGGAAAATGTCAGACAAAAGTGCCAGCTTTTGCTTATAGCCTCTGGTATGACACTCCTGCCTCAATCTAGGATATAGAGGTGCTGGACAACTGAATAATCTGTTTCAATCATTGTACAAGACATGTCTGTCTAATCATCACACATGTGCCATGCGCCTTAACTATATACAAACTTTACTATCAATTAAATATTTTTCAACCTAGAATAATTTTAAAATAAAAAATATTTTAACATAAAAATTTGCATGCTACTTCAAATTTTTACTATATTGTAATAGAGAAAATAAGAGATAGTGCTTACTATATATATATATTTATATGTCTTAAAGTCTTTATCTATAAAGAAATGTTTTTTAGTGGACAATTGAGTGCCTTATTTTGATTTCAAAACCTGCTAAACATAAAAGGATATTAATGTATTACTGAATTCCATATATTATTTTATATGATGAATAATGTAAAAGTTAATGTGGTATGTGTGTGTGTGTGTGTGTGTGTGTGTGTGTGTGTGTGTGTGTGTGTATGTGTTTTACTATTTTAAAAGCCTCTCATTCGAGTTTCCAGATTAAGGAAATTAAGCACCATGTACTACTTTTCATTTTGGATGTTAATGAAGAAATAATATGTACATCAGATAAAGGTTATTGGTGCATGATTAAGTAATTAAACTGGCATTATATTTCTGTATAAAGCAAGAATAGAGATAACTCTCTGCTATTCAAATGGGATTTCTACAATTTTGGTAATTCCCCATTTATGGAATAAATTGTACAATTATCTTTAATAATACTACTTGCCTACCATCAGGAAAATCATTTCTGTTCGATAAGTTTAGTGATGGAAGACAGAAGCTTTCCTAACATTGTCTTCCTAGCTGCTACGGTGGCCCCATGAATCTGTTTTTTAAAGATGAGGGATACAGCAATTCTCTGCTTCCCTATGTTGATTGACAGAAGATAAAAGACTCCAGTTGCGATGAAAAATTACCAGGCCAATTGTACTTTCTACACAAATGCCATGCCTTTTATGTTAGCAGCCCATGAATAGATGAAATGGTGCTTTTATGTAAAACACATCAATTACAAAAAGCCATTGGTGACTGCTCCTCTAGTTAAACCACATTTGACTTCAAGAATTAACTGCATTTGTTCATTCAGTAGGTGCTTAAGGAGTAACATTTTGTTTTTCCTTTTTTTTCTTTTTTAAATTAATCCTTTCAGAATATCTTTCCATGTGCTTTTTGTCCTATTCACAACCTCTCTGAACTCTCAGATCCAGTCTTTCTCCTACCTATGTATCCAACTCTATGTCCTCTCATTATATATCTCTCTATTTCTATCTCTATCATGTCTGTTTCTCTCTATTTCTATCATCTTCATCTATATCATCTATATCTATATTTTATACTTATAATATCTATGATATATAATCCATCAAGTCTTATTTGTGCAGGTCATATACTTTTTATAAGTACATATAAAGGCTTCATTTATAGAGGAGCAAAAATGTAATCAAACAATTCAAATCTCATATCATCCTCTGACTCCTCAGAGTCCTCATTCTCATTGTCTTTCTTCTTCTCTATTATAGCAGGGGCAGAACCAGCAGTAGGAGCTGCACACCAAGGGGCAAAGGAAACATCTACATACCCCCACACAGGAACACTGAGCGCTTGCCAGCACCCAGGACAATGATGACCGACCTCCTCAAAGTTTCCATTCAGATCACTGATGATCTCGTTGAGTCCGTCATTAGCAGCCTACAAGATGTCTAGTATCTTCTTTTTTTTTTTTTTTCCTCCTTTTTTATTTTTGATACTTTATATACATTTCCAATGTTTCCCCTTTTCTGAATCTCCTCTTTGGATACCCCCCATCCCCTCCCCAACCCGCCTCTAGGAGGGAATTCCACCTCCCACCCCCCTCCCGACCACCCATCCCCATATTCCCGCCTTGACATTCCCCTTTACTGAGGCCTCTAACATCCTCAGGCCCAAGGGCCTTTCCTCTCCCCCTGATGGCCTTCGAGGTCATCCTCTGCCACAATGTACTTGGTGGTTGCAGAGGAGTTGCTACGGAGGCAGGGGAGGGGCAGCAGATTATAGGCTATGGCTAGCATGTCAACTGAAGCAGACAGGCCTCGGCTTGCATTGTCTGTCCACATACTCTTAGATGTCTGTCCTTCCACAGGAGCATGGTTAATCTACCAGTGGTCACACCCTTAAATAAAACAGATTTTCACTCCTCCAGTAGCTATACATTGGCAGTATCTTCTCAGGTCAAGGTAAATCTTCTTTCATCATCATCTCTTTTTGTTTGCATTTGATCTGGCTTGAAATTGCCAGGTCTCCTGCACATTGTCAGAAATCCACAAATGTGGATTCATATATGTAACTAACTGCAGTGATATGTCCAGAAAGCACCATTTTCTTGCCATTGCTCACTGTCTATTGGTTTTATATTCTTTTCTCCATCTCTTCTACAATAAACCCAATGCTTTGTGTTGTGAGGGTGATATGGATGTTCCTTCAGGGCTAAGAATTCTTCAGTGTCTTACTCTCAGTTGTGGATCTCTATGTTATTAATAATGTACTGCAAAGAAAGTTTTGTTGATAAAGGTTGAAAGAGATAGACATTAATCTATGAATATATTGCTAAGATCTTTCCAGTTTATTTAATACTATGTCCATTAACAGAGCAGTAGTGGTAGGTTCTCTATCAGGACAAATATTCTATTTAACCACAGATTCTTGGTTGTGATAATTGTGTCATATATAGGTAGCTTCCTATGCAGTTAGCCTTATATAATCAGAAAGTAGTTTGTTACCACATAGGGAAGTCTTTGTTCCATTGTATTCAAGCTTGACTACTGTGCTCATGTACATTTCTCCCCTGTCTGGTCTCTGCTGTATCTCTTACAGTTCATATCTAGGTAAAATGTATCCTTGTTTTTCTTCTCTAGTATCATCACAGTGTCTTTCATCAAACCTTTCAGCATTATGGAAACTAGCCAATAGAGGATGAAGCTACCAGAAATGTTACAGCTTGATTTATCCATGCTCTATGAGTCAAAGAGGTGGGTCTGCTAAAACAGAATTTTAAGTTGTAGAGTATTTCTAGAGTATTACTGATAGCCTCTGTTTGGGTATCTATGGATCCTCCCTAGCTAACAACTCCAAAAGAAGCCATCCATTTCAGGCAATGAGCTTTTGTTTATTATCCTGTGGAATCTAATAGAAGCTCTGTTGTTCTATTATAGGATGACTCTATTTAAAAGTTTTTTCTCTATATATTGTATATATTTTAGGAAGCTTCTATAGTAGTACTTTTCCATATACATTTTTGAAATGTTTTTAATGTTAGTATACTCCCATTCCCTCACCATTGAACCTTTACTGGACTATGACTGTCCTTTTAATCCCTTATATAAACATGTTCCAACTCCCCCATTGAAAGCTCCAAACTAATTTACATGGCCTCTTACTAATTTACTGACCTTTACAGTGATTCCCAATGGCACATACATGGAAACATCCAGATTTAATCAAACTTGGACTTTTAAAGTATGTTATTCATAATGAAATTTTCAGGCAATGGGTAGAACTGAAATAAAATCATCCTGAGTAACTCTGGTGATTTGAATATGATTGGCCCAAGGGAAGTGGTACTATTAGGAGGTGTGGCCTTATGGAGGAGGTGTAGCCTTGTTAGAGGAAGTGTGTCCCTTTGTAGACTGGCTTTGAGCACTCCTATGCTCAAGCTCCTTCCTGTGTGGAATGAGAGCATGCTCCTGGCTCCCTACTGTCTTCTGGCCACCTTCAGATCAAGATATAGAACACTCTCTCCTCTCCTTCTCCAGCACCATGCCTTCCTGTATGATACAATGCTTCTCCCCAGGATGATAATGGATTTATCCTCTGAAAATGTGAGCTAGCCCCAACTAAATATTTGTCTTTATAAGAGTTGCCTTGGTCATGGTGTCTCTTATCAGCAATAAACCCCTAACTAAAGCAGTAACCCAGACACAGAAAGACAAAAATGGTATATATTCACCTATAAGTAAAGAGAAGGGAGTCTTCAAAAAGGAAAATCTTGGAAAGGGGAGATTTTACGAGTTTACTGAGGGCCAGTAGGAATGGGAACATGGTGGATCAGGTCGACTCGCAAGATGGGATGGAGGGAGGGAGTGCAGGGAGAAACAATTGGAATTGGGGACTTTATGGGGGTGGAAACCTAGTATAGTGAGAGCTTCTGGAATCTATGAAAGGATCCTAATAAGGATTTCTAGTAATGGGAACTATGGAGTCTTAATCGGGCATTTCTTGTAACCAGACAAATCTTGCGGTATCAGGATTGGTTTGCATTCAGTTGAATTGTTGGCCATAGGGGCCCCACAGAAATCCCCAAACAATCATAGTTGATGCTAAGACAAAGGATTGGTCTCTACTAAATGGTAATAGACCATTGCCAAGGACAATATCTGCCTCACTCAATATACATGAAGAATTAGAGTAAGTGCATATATGGAACCTTCTCTACTGTACTCTAGAGAAGTGTGGAACCAACCCAGCTATAAAACTTTTACCTAATTTCTGTCCTGCTTGCACAATATGCTAAGACAATAGCACAGAACTTGTAGGAGTAGCCAACTAATGTCCTATTTGATGTAAGGCCCACTCCATGAGGAAAAAAAATCCCATACCCAACACTGCATGGGCAACCAAGAACCATAGACTAGATAGCCCATAGTACTAAGGTTAAACAAAATACAACTTATTGAGAAAGCATGAGAGAGACAGAGAGAAAGAAGAAGAGAGAGACAGAGGAATAGGGAGAGGAAAAGAGAGAGACAGAGACAGAGGCAGAGACAGAATGAATCAAGAGAAAATCAGTTCTTAATGATATTCTAATCTGGTATAAACATAGATCTGTGTGTTATCTAGTTATCATCAGAAAGGCTGCCACTGGAAGCAGATATGAACAGATACAGAAAACTACAGTGAGACATTATATGGAGAGAGAGAGAGAGAGAGAGAGAGAGAGAGAGAGAGAGAGAGAGAGTTTAAACTGGAGGCCTCCATCAAATTTCTATCCTTAGAGCTCAGGGAACCCCAAGGAAAAGGAGGTGGAAACACTGTAAGAGTCAGGGGAAGGATAATACTAGGAGAAAGAGACTCTCTGAATGCACTAAGTAAATCATATATGTGCTCACATAGATTGAAACAGCAAGCATAGGGCCTACATGGATCCACAAAAGGTCCTTTGCATATATATTTTCTATAATCTTAATGTGTTTATGGGACTCTGGACTATGAAAACATGTTCTCTGACTTGTCTGCATTGTCTTGAGACTCATTTTCTCCTGTTAGGTTTTCAAATTCAATATAATAGTTTTTGCTTCATCATATTATATTTTATTTTTATGTTCGAAGAAGAAGAAGAAAAAGAAGAAGAAGAGGAGAAGGAGGAGGAGGAGAAGGAGGAAGAAGAGGAAGAGAAAGAGGAAGAGGAAAAAGAGGAAGAAGAGGTGTTGGAACAAGCATGGTGGAAAGAATCCATGTCTGTCCTGGGTGCTGCGGCTCTGGATGGGACAGGAGACACGCGGGAAGTGGCCATGCATCTTTCCACACAGTCTGACCGGAAGATGGGGCCTATGAGAAGCCTTTGCGGGCCCTGCCGGCCGGTGGGGGATGGGGCCATTCTTGGGGAACACACTGTAATGTGGGTTCTCTAGCCCGGGGCACTGCAGTCACCGCAGGGTGCCACAGACTGACTAGCTGAAGCTCCGCTGGGGTTCCCACCAAGACCTGATTTCGGTGGCTTGGGGTGCCTGGCTAGCTGCTTAGGCTTGAGTGAATGGGTACCTTCTGGGAGCACTGAGAAGCCCTCAGCGAGAGATTAGATGTGGCTTCTTAATTGAGGGCCAATCACTCGATTCCCACGGAGGGTCCAGATGAAGAGACAGTCCATAATTCTAAGATGTTTATTTTTATCGTGTGGAATGGCATTGATGGAATTGTACTTTGGGGCCTCTATGAGATGTGAGGCAGATATAGTAACTGGGAAGGGTCATAGCTAAGCCTCTAGGTGTCTCATTAACATTGGGATGGCTTGGAGCTGTGTGGCCATGCCTCTACCTGAGGAGGGGTGGTACGTGACCTTGACTGGAGCCAAAAGCCTCCCAGGAGCACTGGCATAACGTTTTCTGGTCCCTTGTGGATTATTCCACTGGGTCGCCCAGATTTTACACCTGTGCTCAACCGGGTGCCAGATTGCCTGTCACAAATCACTGCCCCACAAAGAGGTGGAGGAGGTGGAGGATGGGCAGAGAGAGGAGGACATGGAGGGGAAGAGGAAGAAGAAACATCATCATCATCAGCAGCAGCAGCAGCAGCAACTGTTGGCAAATGATACCTGCAAAGGCAAAACCAATTTTCTTCAATGGAGGTCTACTAGGCTAGACCACACTACACCACACTACAAGGCAGGCATCATACTGAGAAGTAGCTGTCCACCACACAACAGACACTATGGTTTTGTTTTTCTTGTTTCTATATTGAATGCTACATTTTACCTTAAAATGATTACTTAAGATTATAGTTATAGACTTGTGCATTTGGAAGATGATTTTGTAATGCTCTCGAGAATTTTAATCATGTATTTATTTGGAAGAAAAGTACATTACTTTCCTTCTTCCCTTCCCTTCAGCTATGTGAGACTATCCTCTCTCCAGCCTCTTCCAGACTCCCCAGCCCTCAAGTTGAAGATGCTTTTAAAAAACCATGATTGAAATGATTTCATTGATGAAGAATAATGGTGTCTGAGTTCAAATATTTGAGCACAGAAGGGAAATTAAAATTTTAGGAAACAATTGTGCTGGACACATACAATTTTCTGATGTACTGCTACTATAAAATTCAATAACATCTGGAGTAATGTAAACTTAGAATAAATATGTGTTTTTCTGAGTTATCAATGCATAAAGTTTCACAGTCATGAGTAATAAAAAATTCAATGAATTCTTAATAACATTCTTAATTTTCACTGTTAGTGTATTCTAGCTGTAATGAATATTGAGTTTCAAGATGGCATTTCCATCTGTGTAGATGATATTCTTTCACCATATTCAGATCCCAACTCCTTACTTACCCCTCAGTCCCTATCCTCATAATGGAACAGAGTTCACTAAGTGCATGAGCTGATCCAGATTCCACATTTAATTAACCTTTAAGTAAATATTACTTGTCAAGTTTTGGTGTAGCAGCAAAGAATACCCTCCATTTTCTGATAAAAGCTATTAAAACTCTGCTTGATTTTCTTCCCCACATATTTGTGATTAGGCAGATTATCTTTCTAACTTCAAAAAAGAAAAACTTATATGAACAATTTGAATTGGGAAATAAACAGTCCAAATATCTCCTACTGAGAAAATTTCTAAAGGGACGTGCAAACAATGGAAACTGACCCAAATACACACACACACACACACACACACACACACACACACACACACACACACACACTCCTTGATGCCGAAGTTACAGACGATTGTAAAGGGCTTGATGTAGATTCAGGGAACTAAACCTTGGACCCATGAAAGAGCAGCAAGTGCTACTAATCTTTGAATCATTTGTCCATATCCAAAACCAATCATTTACATTCATTTATAATGATTTAAGTATTGACTTAAATAAATTATGAAATAACAAGTTAATAACATACAAGTTTTGACCTCTATTGTGACAACTGGCAGCCATGACTCACAGAACATCCTTGATAAGCTGCTTAATAATGTTTAACCATATAAAGAAGCACATGAGACCAGGGTTTTTGAGACTGTCAATCTCTAACTGTGTCTCACATACCAAAGAAGGACCTAGATACTTCATGCAGAATCTCCCTGTGTTCCATCCTTTTGAGTTCTAATTTACTTGGTCTAACAAGAACCTAGGCATCAATGTACTGAGTCAATTCCTTGAGCAATTTGTATCAGAGAAAGAATGAAGCCAAATTAGTGTAGAGGCAATCATGTTCCGATAACTTCACATTGAAAAGTTTGTTTCAGTTGGTCATGTGCAGCCTGAACACTTTCATTTCCAGTGCATTCTTGTGGTACCTACTGCAGATCCCACTGAAGCTACATCTGTGCAATCAAGCAAAGTTAGTACTTCTTACAACACATGCACCACAAAAGTCACCGAGGAGAGGCAAAGACGATGTTAATACATTGACTGTAGCCTTCACTAAAGGTCTTTTTCTGCAGACATTACTCTGCTGCATTCTGTCTGCTAAATGTGCAGTTAACAGAAGTCCATCTACTGATTAATTTTTCTACCTGAGGATCTTCATAATGAAGTTTAAATACATGTAACCCAGGATGGGAAGCAGCTTGGGAAAATATTTTTATGTGAAGTGTATATACTGGCTAGTTTTGTGTGTCAACATGACACAAGCTGGAGTTATCACGGAGAAAGGAGCTTCAGTTGAGAAAATGCCTCTATGAGATCCAGGTGAAAGGCATTTTCTCAATTAGTGATCAAGGACTGAGGGCCCCTTGTGGGTGGTACCATCTGTGGGCTGGTAGTCTTGGGTTCTATAAGAAAGCAGGCTGAGCAATCCAGGAGAAGAAAGCAAGCCAGTGAGCAGCATCCCTCCATGGTCTCTGCATCAACTCCTGCTCCTTGACCTGCATGAGTTCCAGTCCCGACTTCCTTTTGTGATGAACAACAGCATGGGAGTGTAAGCTCAATAAACCCTTTCCTCCCCAACTTGCATCTTCGTCATGATGTTTGTGCAGGAATAGAAACCCTGACTAAGACAGTGTAGTCTTATTTTCACTGATAATCTTGATAACCAATACCAAATATCTCTGTAGATCATTAAGACATACTTCCTTCATTGTAATTTTGAGGTACGTATTCATGTACACACACATACACATAACCCACACAGACATTCATGTACATAGATACATGTGCATCTGTGTGTGTTAGTGTGTGTGTGTGTGTGTGTGTGTGTGTGTGTGTGTGTGTGTGTATTCATACACATATAATCATCCCAGGAGATGTTTTTCTAATGGTAATAAAATGGCAAATTTTAAATTAAAATGATTTCATCTGTTCCCCACATTTGTTAGATAGGAGTTATATATAATTCTGTATCCAGTATTTGAAACTCGTAAGGATGCTATAAATAAATAGATTTGAACCTACTAAATAACCTATAACTTTTCTCCAGATTTAAAACCTAGTGTATATACTTTTGGCTGTATTTCAATAATTTCTTTCTAAAGTTTGGATAACATTTGTGAAACAGTTTAGAATTATTTAGCAATGATTATTTCTGCCCATTGGTTTTCCATTCAATAATAGCATTTTCTAAGGTACATTTTTGGAATATTCTTCCACAGTAATAACAGTCAGTTCCAATGCAACACATTAAACTGAAATAAAAATACTACCTATGAACAGATAGCAAAACCAATTTTGTTTCAAAAATGTGTGAAATATGTTTACTAATACTTTTTATAATTAAGTAAAATTAATGAAGGGTGATTTCTCCAAAATATTTAAGATTTCTCAAAGGAAAGTATAAGAATGCAGGAGATAATAGCTAGATAGAATATGCATACTATAAGATAAAATACCATTTATATTTATACATACAAATTTTCTCATATAGAAATTTGGTGTATATATAACATGTACATATGAATACAAAACTTATATAACTACAAATAGCTATTGACTATGTGTAAGTATATTAAAAAAATAATGGTTATACTGATTTTTTGTGGATTTCACTCATTTTGATTATATCCACTTCTCCAACCCCTGTCCAGCTCTTCCTGTTTTCCATGTACACTTATTAAAATTGAAACCTTCTTTGTGTGTGTTTGTGTGTGTGTGTGTGTGTGTGTGTGTGTGTGTGTGTGTGTGTATGTGTGTGTGTGTTATCTGTATGCACATGGATTTAGAACTGGCCATTCTGGTTTGGTCAGAAGCAAACTGACTTTCTCTCTCTCTCAGTAGCCATTAACAGCCTGTATCTCCACAGTTGGGAGTGGGGCTCTGCTTACCGTTCTATCACCCATGCTACAATTTACCTGGTGTAATTCTGTGCAGGCTGCCATAACTATGGAAAGTTCATGAGTGCCATCATCCCCATTGATGTACAGAGGAACAGAAGATCCTATTGCACAGTAGTGTTTCTGATTCTCTCTCTCTCTCTCTCTCTCTCTCTCTCTCTCTCTCTCTCTCTCTCTCTCTGTCTCTCTTAACATTCGCTCTATCACCTCTTCTGCTATGGTCCCTAAGCCTTTAGTGTAGGAATTGCCAGTTATTCTCATTATTAAATAAGCACACATTTATCTAGTGCAGTTTTTTTAATGAGGCTTACTGTAAAAATATAAAAGCTCTCTTATGTTTCTGAGTTCTTCATAAATGAAGCAGTAGATTGGAGCTCTGATGTCTCTGATGACCTTGGAGCATTCTAATTTGCTATCTTTAAGTTTTCTATCTCTTTTATTAAAGTGGAAGTAAGAAATATACAAAGGAATGAAATGAAAATTGAGCTATAAAAATCACGATTGTTTAATCTACTTAAAATACTTAAAATTCTTTTGATTTCTACTTTAGAGTGGATCCTTATCATTCATATAATTCAAACAGAAAAGAGAGTAGAAAAAATCTAAAGGAAGTAAAGAAACAGATAACATGGCTTTCATAGTTGAGGATATATAATTTTCTCTTGAGAGGTTTGTAACTCTCAAGACATAATTTCTGAGCATTGTCGGTTACTTAGCTTCTATTATATATCTATAAAGCTGGAGGAGGATCATGGCAGAAACAGGTATGTACTTTGTCATTAAACTGAGTCAGAGAAAAAACAAGTGATAGAAATGGGAAAATTTTATTAACACTGTATTTTAACAGTTCGGTTGCAGACAAAACATCAACTGGGGGTATGTTAAGCATAAAAGTAATCTATTATAGTTATTTAAACAGATGGAAGGTTTGTTGCAAGTTTTTGTTTACAGCTAATAGTCAAAACCAAAACACCAATAAACCATGTTTCAGTTTTAGTTTTCAGAACGAATTCTTCACACCAAAATTGGGAGATGACTTTTAAAAATAGCTTCATCTCCTATGATAGGAGTATCTGCTACCACAGGAGGATCCTTGCTCTGTACACATGACAAAAGACCTGTTCCAAGCCCAGTGCTCTTGCTGACAGGATACTGAGAGCTGGGATGATCATTCTGTTATTGTCACCTTAAGAACTTAAAGCCAGTGAATAGCACAGAGTGGTGCAATGTTCCTTCAGTCAAGGAAGTGCCCAAAGGCAGCTTACAATTATCTGTAATTTCAGGTCTAGGAGACCTGACACCCTCCTCAGGCCTTCATGGCTACCAGGCACATACAGGCTGCACATACATACACACAGTCAAAACACCATACACATCAAATATAAATGTACATATCTCCATGTGCAATTCATAAATTTCAGAAATTAGCATGTCATGAAAGACCTCTCTTCGGGTTAGCAGAAAAAAATCTGAGTCTTTCAGCATTCATAGAGGGCTAGCTGAATGCCGAAGAGTCTAGAGAAAACTCAGGAACACAGAAGAACCCAGAGACATCCATGATCCAGAATTGATTTTGGGTGTGGAAGAGGAAAGAGCTTGGCTGCTGGAGTTGGGGGTGGGGAAGTTGATGCTCCCTCACAAGAGCAGCTTCCAGCATTGAAAAGAAACTTATGACTTTTACAACATCTGCCAGTGTCCAGGATAGAAAACCTTCCTTACATTTCTGTTTTAAATGTGAACTTGTATTAAGTGATCTGCATCTCCTAAAAATTGGTAGAAATGTATTTCCCACAGCTTTGACTTTTTAACATTTTTCCCAATATTAAAAATAAAGAAAACCTGATGTATACTGGGAGCCCAATGCCTATTTGTTACATGAGTAGAAGCTTTGTGAACTACAACTTATTCCTTTTGTTCAGTCTAATGCTGGCCCAGCCACTCCACTTCTAGGAGAGTCCTCTCATCTGTCTGCTTTCAGCATCACTTCCGTTATCTTCTCACATCTGCTAGGAAAGCTAGAATCCAGATTTCCGTGAGCCTATGAGATTCCATTGTTTACAGCCTCCATTGGAACCGTTCCATTCAGCAAAGCGTAAAGGGAAGTAGAAGAAAGAATTTGGAGCAAGAACCCTTTACACAAAGCTTGTAGACTTAGGAAGTTACCTGTAGCAATAGAAAAAAGACTGCAATACCAAAAGAAAGCCAGAAAATGGGGCAAATCTATGAATTGGGACAAAAAATCATGATAGGTTTAGAACTGTTGCATAGAATTGATGAGATTCAAATACATTAATGATGTCTACCAAGTTCCCAAGAGAATCCTGTGCCCAAAGAAGCCACTATCTATACTAAAAAGATATGAAAATCTTTAAGATACAAACCAGTCTTTAATTGTATCCCTTTTGTAGTAGGAACCACAAGGGGGAACCTTAACCTTAGGAGCTCATGCTTTCTGCACCCTTTTAGATGCCTAGACTGAGGACTCAGAACAAAGGGGAAGGATAGAGCTATATTTGCTCTAGACAATAGGTTAGAAGCACAGCAAAAGAGAACACACAATCTCCATGCAGACAGTAAGGAAGTCAGTCTTGCTGGAGAGAAGGGAATGAAGTACAATCATTCCCTTTCCCAACCCTTGATGATGGTTATTGATATTGTCATGTACTTGCCATCCTCTCATATGGGGTTAAGTTGTCTTTTTACTTCGTGTATCTTCAAAATACAAATAATAAAAACTATATCTCAAGTAGAGGCTATTTTCTGTCTTTTGATAAAGAGTTTTAATACAATATATATATATATATATATATATATATATATATATATATATATATATATATATGGAATTGCTTTTTTTTTTTTTTTTGGATGAAAGATGGAAGGCAGGTTTATGTTTTGAGAGGAAAAGTGAGGCAAGCATTTAGTGACTAGAATAGTCATGACAACTGGCTTGTTATTACTATAATATGTACACTCTCAGCTCCCATTCCAAATAGAAACCTGCCATATTTCTCTTCTCTGATCTCTCTAGATCTCAGTCTGATTATGCTTGATCCCAATGGTTGGGGGAATAAATGCAGTTAACTTTCAATGGGAATGCATCCAAGGCAATGTTATATCTCCATGATCACAGTTTGGGGGATGATGTCTATGGCAGAGAACAAATCATGTGTTTTTGAGACACCATTATGGTCTCCATTTAGTGGCTGATGTGAAAAACTTAAATACAAGGTATGTGAAACTCACTGTCATATAGATCTAACAATCTAGAACTTCATTTGAGCTTTCCATTTCAGAACATAGTTTCTCCTTTAAAATTTTTTTGTAAAGTTATAGCCAAGAACAATGCTTATGAGTGAGACTGTCAGTCATACACTAAGCACTCCAGAAAGTTCTGGTGATATTGTGGCTCTTATCCATGAAATTATCCATATAATTCCTGAAACCAAAATGTGGCTAGCAGCAGGTTTTCTGATGCTGCTTTGACATCCAGCTAAAGGCCACAGCATGACAACAAATCTGACTTCTGAAACTTCTGTCACCCTAATGAGTATCAGCCTCATCAAGGTCAAATATTCAGGAAGAGACTGCTGTTTAGAAGCAGATTGTGTGGCTTTTTAAGAGACATATAAGCAAGTGCTAATCATCGTGTAATCACCTTGAATTTGTATTGTAAACACTTATAACTACCAATTTTAAAGAGTTCTGCTGTAAAGCTTTTAGATGATTTTCACATAATCTTCTCATTGCACTGCATGTTAATGATAGTTGAAAACCACTCTCAAGTCTGTGGACTGCGACTGCACGCTGATTCTGTTACTATTTTGAGGTATGTTTGAAACGGGCATGTTTCACAGCTAATCAAAAGAGGAGGGTTTCAATGACCCTGCTTCTAATTTTTTTTTTTTCACGATTTCTTTTTTTAGGCTAGTAAGAGTCAGAAATAAAAATCATAATCTACCAGAGATATACTTCAGCTGCATTGAAGGTCAAATCTCACAGATTTTGAGATCCATGATAGAGTTTTAAAGCCCAAGAATAAATAAGTCAGTGTTGGAGGCAGTGGATGCTGGGATGGATAAGAAATGAGACTTGCAATATACTGGTGGTTTTAGTCATCTTTGTTACTCTGCTAGTAATTTATTGCATTTAATGAGGTATGTCACCTGTGAATTTACATAACTGGATAGTGTAGACCTCATTCTCCATCTTCTTTTTGTGTCTCAACTCTTTTATTAAGGTGGATAATTTACTTCCTTTTGATGCATGAGTTGATTAGGTATACATTTTGATCTTATTGACAAGAGCTTATTGAGATCAGTACTGATTGCTCTTTGGGTCTTCAATTCTGTACATAATGTATCTATCATCAGAATTCTGAAATGAGGACTCTGGCTCGGACACCCTTCAGTGTTCTGAGAAAGAGGTCAAGCTCCTTAGGACCTTCCATAAGGTAAACTTTCATAAGTTCCAAAGGTAGTCTGTTGATCTGAATAAAAATACCCCACATAGGTCCACAGGGAGTGGCATTATTAGGAGATGCAGCATTGTTGAAGAAGATGTGGCCTTTTTGGAGGAAGTGTGTTTCATTTACTTCCTGCCAATCCAGATATAGAACTCACTGTCCTTCTCTAGTACCATGTCTTTTTGCATGCCACCATGCTTCCTGCCATGCTGATAATGAAGTAAACCTCTGAACTGTAACACAGCCCTAATTAAATGTTTCCTTTACACGTGATGCAGTGGTTACGGTGTCTTTTTACAGTAATAAAACCTTAACTAAGACAGAAAGAGATGCAAGTATTGGAATCTTAGAATAAATATATGTGAGCTGTAAAGTACAGAGCTGTCCTGAGACTGTCTAAGAATGTTGCTTTCTCAACAACTGTTAATAGAATAGCACCAATTATCCAATTATACCCTCAGGGATTATTCACTTAAAGTAAAGCAAGGCACTGTTATACAGCATTTATGGATTCAAAATAAGAAGGGTGTGATTTCACATTCTCTAGACATTTAAAGAATTCTACAAGTCATCAAAGATGCCTGAAACAAAGTAAGATTCAGGAAGCTGTAGAAATGGCTCGCTGCTTAAAGCACTGTATGCTCTTCTAGAGGACTGAGGTTCAATTCCCAGGACCCACATGTCGGCTCAAAAACACCTATAACTCCAGTTACAGGGGATCTGACTCCATATATGCAAGCAAAAGACACATATAAAATACAAATGAATATTTAAAAAGTAGGATTCAGCAAAACTTCAATGATTGAATAAATGACAAAATTATATATTCATACTGAGATTAACTTTCTCGTGTGCCCCTAGAATTGTCTTCTGTGCCTTTTCTGCATTCTAAAACCCTTTCTTATGGTTTGCTACAAAAGCTTAAAATGAATGAACCCTGTTATGAAGTAAGATGTTTCTTCTTTATGTGTCTGATCACTTTCTTTGTTAATATTGTAGTCTAAACATTAAGATATATGTGAATTATCTCTTCATTAAGTTTCCTTTGGTTATTTTTAATCACAGCAAAATAAATGTAACTAAAATGGAAATTGGTAAAAGGATGTTAGATAAAGAGGAGATTTGATGTTTTAAGGAAAGTCATACTGATACATTAAAGGGGAAAAAGCCATGAAGAATTTCCTTGTGTTGAATCAAATTTTGGCCTTTGACACAAAATATAAATAATATATATGTTGTAAGCTACTAGGATTATTAAGAATATTGAATATGAAGAATATATGCAATTCAGAATAATAATAATTTAGGTGTCAGTAACAACTATAACATATTTCATTTAAATATTATCTTGTGGAGGAGGAAAAGCATCCAGGTCACTAGTATGATATAGATAAATTACTTTTACTTTGATGATAATGGAAAAAAATCAGCATAATATCAGAAAAGGACTCTGAATTCAAATTATATGAGAAACTGAGGAAATCTAGGTAAAAGTCAATGTTGAGTTAATTAATGTTAATTTATTGGTAGTATTTATCATTGTGGATATGAAATGTATTACCTTTGCAGAATGGGATGAAGAGAATATTGGATTTCTCTGTTCATTCATATAAGTGTGTAAGCATATAAAATAATATTGAAATAGAATTATTTACCAAAAAATGTTAGAAATTCTAATATTCCCATACCTAACATTATGATAATTATTACCTGTTATTTTCCTTACTCCAAGGCAAACATCTTGGTTTTATACATCTATAGTAACTTCTGATCAATCTCTAATCAGAAATATGTAGAAAATTACTGTGAGTAATGGCAGGCCAGCCATCACCAAGTTTGTGATGGTGCCATTAATGTAATTACAGAGGACCAAAGAAAGCATCTAAAGTTTGTCAACACTTCATGAAAATGAGAAAAATAACCAAGCAAACAAAACTAAAGTGGTCATTTGCCTTCTGACAGAGAGGTTGTCTCTTGTGAATCTGAAGCAATCAAGATGTGAAGCCTTATGCCTGTTCTAGGAGATGTTGAAAGCTGTCATTTAGTAAGAAAGGTTGCATCAGAAACCATATTGCCTGTATTTTGTCTCTCATTGACTGCTGGGATTTCATGTGTTTGTTGTCATTTTGCAAGTTCTCCATATACATGAACCATCCATTCCTTTGCTTAAAATGTAATTTGCTTTAAAGCAAGGAAGGTATCTGAGCTTGCATCTGAGCTTCTGCGATAAGTCAATCCTGTGCAAGTTGTGCAGGTACAGAAGGTAAGCACTACAGGCTATACTCTCAGTATGCTGAAAACCTACGATTCCTTCTTTTTATATGCATTTAACCTTCTTTAAATGCTTCCCTAAAAATGTCAAGCAATGTATTTACATATGATTCACTATATCTGAGGAGCAGGAGTTAAAAGCAGTGGTGCATAACAGTCTCTATATTCTACTCTGTCCACTAGCAATCCCAAAGGATGTACGTTCTGGTCTGTTTCTTCCTAAGTTTTAAATTACTCGGCTTACACTCCTGGATTTTAATATCTCTCATGAATAAAATTATGTAACTTTTCTAAATATTTCACTGTTATAATAGTCTATAGATTTGTTTTTCATAGATGCAGTAATTATTTAATTTCTTTCACTACATATTTTTCCTCCTAGTTTAGAAATACTTTTTGCTTCTTGGAGGCGAGGATACCACAGCTTCCCCAATATCATCTCTGTTTTTGCTTTCTGTGGATAGTTGCTCACAGGAAAGTTCCAATGATATAAGAAATGGTAGTATATCATGAAAATAATTTTGCATCTTTTTATTAACTGAGAAGATGATGATCTAAAGAATTCCACATTCTTCAACATAAATTTATCTAAGTGCTAGACAAAAATAAAAACTTTTGTGCATTCAGAGGATCCTGTCTAATGTTTAGTAACTATATGTAACATGCAATGTTTATACAGGATTCAACAAAGCTATCTCTTCAACCACTTAGTATTTGTATATAGTAAAACTCTTTCTATTTGAGCTCTACAGATCATAATTAGTATGGATTGTAATTTTTTATAGATGAATTCTGCAGAAATGTTCAGTCTTCTGGGGGGGGGTCCTTGGTTTTCAATTGCTTTGATGTTTAGATTGATTGTTCTCTTTGCCTTTAGTATAATTTTGTTATGATGTTTAATATCATTTCTTGTGAGATAGAAAGAACATAAGCATATTTATTCAGTCTTATTTGTAAATAATTGTTTTGCTTCTATTTCTGACTTTGTTCCTTTTTCTTCTCTCCTCTGCCCTTCCATCTTTTCAGTATCTTGCTTGAGTATCTTTGGCTCTTTGAAGACTGGGAGTACTCCATATTTATCATAGATGCTTTAGGTACTTTCTCACTATTGTGGTATAATTTCCAGACAAAAGCAACTTTTGGAGTTTTTTTTTCCCCTATTGTATCAGAATGATACAGGCTAGTCTATCAGAGTAGGAAGGCATTGCAGCATGGAGGAAAGGCATACTTGTAGGAAAACTAGTCTTGCTAGTCATATCAGACCCAAACTCAGGAGGCAAAGATGGCTTTTAATTGGACTTAATGCATGCAGTTTACATTAAGAGCTGGCCGTGAACATCCAGTATCCAGTATCACAATATTGCAGTTAGATGATGAAATGTACCGCCATATGCTAGCCTTTTCAACACTGGCTTTTAGGTGGTAATACTGTTTGGGAAGTTATAGATCACCCATGAGAAGTGTCACATTGCTGGACTAAGTGTGTCAATGGAGGCAGGCAATGAAGTTTTACATGATCCAGCCTCATTTCCTGTTCAGGATCTGTTCCTCAGTGTGGGTACAGGATGACTAGTCGTCTCCTCCCTTCTACCATCTGCTCTTTCTCTGTCTGCTGCTACAATGAACTGTAGCCCAGAATTGTAAGCCAAATAAACTCTCTCCACTGAGTTGCTTTGTGGGTTGTTTTCTGATAACATCAGTCAAAGAAACTCGGACCGAAGGACTAGAGAAATTAAGGTTAAGATTGTAAATGGAAACAATGGTATGTGAACTGCTATGCTTCTTCCTTCACTAGTTCTTTTATCATCAGGAAGGGACAATTTGCAAAGCCAACATCAGAATGAAGTTGTAGGAAAGAGGTCAAGGAAACTCAAACATGACCAGAAAACTCAGCTTGTTTCAGTAAATGTATTAAAGAGTTATCACTTGATCATATACCTGTAAGAAAAAAAAAAACTGACAAGCTCGGGGTCATAAAATCACTATCATGGTGTTGGAGACAAAAGTTGTTTTATAGTTCTGTAAAGGTCCTTCAAAAAAAATGGCCTTTGCAGTCAACTACTTGGCTACTCATTCATTATGCTGTAGGTCTAACTTCAGTATTCTCTCTCTCTCTCTCTCTCTCTCTCTCTCTCTCTCTCTCTGTATTTGTGTATGCTGTTGTCATTTTTCATTAGCATTATTATGTTTTTATTGAAGATTTGGACATCTAGAAAGGCAGCATGGTAAGTCTTCTTTATCACAAATATTAAATTATTTCAAATGTTCAGAAATGACCAGGATGCCATACACACCTTTTTCAAAGTTAGTCTGAGAGATTTTTATACTGGGTTTAACTGGTAGGGTCTTTTATCTGAAGAAGCACAGCTCATTATGAACAAGGAATAATACGAGCAAAAATGTTAACTATGGAAAAAAACAGGATGCTTGAACCCTAAGGGCTGAGCAAAGCTGACACAGGCTTTGTGGGATAAAATAGAAAGCATGAACAAGAGGACTATGGAAGAATAATTTAGTCAACCAATCAGCCAATCAATAATCAGATGCCATGGCTAAGAAGGTAGCTGAGTTGATGGAGAACTTGCCTGGCATGCATGAAACCCTGGTTCCATCTCCACCGCGGAATAAACCAGGCAAAATTGTGCACACCTGTAATCCCAGCACTTGGAATGAGAAGCTGGAAGGATCTGAAGTTCCATTTACCTGTGCAGCATAGCAAACTCAAAGATACTGTGTGAAACATGAGAGCCAAGGGAAAAGAAAATAAAACGAATGAGTGAACAACAACAACAATGACATTGTACTGTGTCAGAGTTACAGAGGGCCACTGTCCATTTGTCAGAACGCTTGAAATTAATGAGAAATCTACTCAATATTTAAGCAGTAGCAGGGCAATAATCAGAACCTTCCTTTCATTTTTTGTTGTTACATAATTGACATATTTCTTTCTGATTAGAAATCCAGGACTAATAAGATATCATCAGGGAGCTTTGATTAAGTCAATAAATTATTCAGGAATTTTTACTGTGACTTGAGAAGCTGCAAAATCATTTGTATGAAAAGTGGAGTCAAGAAGGACCAAAGGTAAATAAGAGAAACATTTCCCAAAATAACATAGATTCATTATGTTGGAACCTTCACTGTGTAATGCAATGTGTTATACAACAAGAGCTGTCTTTATGAATTCTATTAATTGTATGCAAACATAAAAATGGTTTAGAATAATAGGGTAATTAACATTTTTTCACCTGTATTGGAACATTCTCCCAATTTTTAAATGAATGACAAATCTGATCTCTGCATATAAGAAATACCACTAGTTTCATGTTTGGACACAAATACATTATGCCTGCAGACAGACTCTATGACCCCACATTTGACCCTGTTTTATCTATTCCCCTTCACAGAAAACTCTACCCAGTGAACTCTCTTTATAGTTATGACAACTTCTCACCTCCAATTCCATTTCAAAACAATTCCATATGCTTACAAATCTGGCACAAAATATTCAATAATATAATAACTGCAGTGATTTAAAATCCAAGACACTTGTTTATTGCTGGGTTCTGAATAACATCTTCCTGTGAGCTCTCCCTCCGAGATGCTATAGCCCACACTGCCTGTGTGCCAATGAGCCATTGGCTTTGCCTTGATCACTTTCCTTCAGCTTCTCCTTCTAAGTTGACCCACAAATGATAGCAAGTGTTTGGAGTCTGTGTTGGATCTTCTGATATCTCCCCTTTATTACATTGTTTTAACAGGTGATTTCATCAAGTGTCACACTTTGGATAACATCTCAATGAAGTCATAAATATAACCCTCTCTGATTCTGTTGCTGTGGTAAGAACAATCTCTGATGATATTATTTCTTCACTTTCACATTTAAACAACTCCTCTTCCAACCATGAAAATAGGCCCATCTCAATGACTATTGTTTGTGTCCCTGGATATGGCAGTTCTCAATAGCTTTTTAGTATTAGGTATTCAAATAGTTAGCATCTATTTGCTGTGTATTTAGACAATGTAAAGTATAGAAGCATTATTATAGAAGAGTATAGATAGGATTAGAAAATATGTGATAGTCACAGGAAAACGTGTCATATGGATCTCCTCATTGTAAAGTAAATATTCTTAGCTTTTGTCCCAACGTGGAAAATGTCTTATAATAGTATGTACTAGTCAGATGAGAAAATTGGATTTCTATTTGTATGAGAATGTGAAAACATATTTTCATATTTTAAAATAAAATGGCAACCCATGTGTGTTTACTGCTCTAGAGACAATGAAACATGGTAGAACAGAGCTTTAAAATGGGGCAGACTAAAGTATCAGGCACAATTCAACTTTATTCAGAGCATCAGAAAATTTATACTCTGAGGGTTAAGAAGAATCTCCGGAGTAAAGTGCCCAACTACAAGGACAAGCTACATATGTCAAAAACATGTTTTTCCATAGCAGCATAGAAGCAAAGAACAATAGTGAGTCATAATGAATAATCGGAAGTTAACTCACTCCTGTCTGCTATACTTGAGAGAAGCACAAAAACGCATTCCAAGAACAATTCCATGTTTTGAAGAAACAGAGGTCACAAGACTTGTGTTATTTCTTGGAGTTTTCTTTTCTTTCCTTTTTGCTTTTTTTAAATTGGATATTTCTTTATTTACATTTCAAATGTTATCCCTTATCCCATCCTTCCTGCCCCTGCTCCTATGAGGGTGTTTCCCTGCCCACCCACCCACTCCTGTCTCCCCATCCTCAAATTCCTCTACACTGGGACATCGAGCCTTCATAGGACCAAGGGCCTCTGATGCCCGAAAAGGCCATCCTCTGCTACATATGAAGCTGGAGCCATGTGTCCCTCCATGTGTACTCCTTGGTTGGTGGTTTAGTCCCTGGGAACTCTGGGGGGTCTGGTTGGTTGATATTGTTGTTCTTCCTACGGGGTTGCAAACCCCTTCAGCTCCTTGAGTCCTTTCGCTAACTCCTCCATTGGGGACTCCATGTTAGGTCCAATGGTTAGCTGTGAGCATTCACCTCTGTATTTGTCAGGCTCTGGGAGAGCCACTCAGGAGACAGCTATATTAGGCTGCTTTCAGCAAGCACTTCTTGGCATCCACAATAGTGTCTGATTTTGGTGGCTGTATACGGGCTGGATCCCCAGATGGGCCAGTCTCTGGATGGCCTTTACTTCAGTCTCTGCTCTACACTTTGTCTCCATATTTGCTTCCGTGAGAGATTTTGTTCCCCTTTTTAAGAAGGACCAAAGCAACACAATTTTGTCTTCCTTCTTCTTGAGCTTCACGTGGTCTATGAATTTTATGTTGGGTATTCTAAACTTTTAGGCTAATATCCACTTATCAGTGAGTGCATATCATGTGTGTTCTTTTTGTGTATGGGTTACCTCACACAGGATGATATTTTCTAGTTTCATCAATTTGCCTAAGAATTTCATGAAGTCATTGTTTTTAATAGGTGACTAGTACTCCATCGTGTAAATGTACCACATTTTCTGTATCCATTCCTTTGTTGAAGGACATCTGGGTTCTTTCCAGCTTAGTTTTCAGAATTCTGCTCACCCAACTTAGGCTGTGTTCTAACACTTGGGCTACAGTAACATCCATTCAGAACTGTTTTTCGAACAGACAGTTACTGGAAAGATGACTGAATGAAGAGTTGAAAAGGAAAGGTGTATTTCTTGAACATACAATCTTTACGAATTCATAGATTTTGGAAGTCTTTAAAAGGGGTGAACATGTTAATTTGGCTTATTTTCTTAGTTGGTTTTCACTCCTGTATTAATGAAAATAGTTGATAAGATCTAATAACGTATCTCATTTATTATAACAGAAAATCCTGTTTAGTAGCTAAGGATTTATTTCATTTTGTCTTTTACTTTAATATAGACTTACATCTAAGAAATTACACAACCTAACAAAATGTACACACACACACACACACACACACACACACACACACTCATACAAACAACCACATGTGCATGCCACACACAGAGAGGCACACATTCATAAACATATACAAATGAGATTATTTCAGATAAAAAAAAAACAAAAAACCTCTGGCTCAGAGTTGATGATTCCATATCTGATGGATTCCATATCCTTTCCAATACTTGATGATTGGCTTCTTCTCTGTCCCTTGTAGCCTTGTGTCTCATAGACTTTGACACATGACTATATTCACACATCTGCATTCTGATTGGTTGCCACTTTGCTCATTTGTTGAATTGTGGTTAGGTTTTATTGAATCCTTAGTAACTAGGACTAGAAATAATATTAGCTTATCAATCAGCAACAACTGTTATTTCTCACTTGACATGAAGCAAACATTAAAAGACTGTTAAATACATCATCTGTACTCATTTATCTTTACTTTTTTCATACAATATTTGTTGAAGAATTGGATATCTTAGATGCTTTTTGAGTGAAGAGTTCAAATTTTGAGTAGAATATATTTCATGTGTTTTTATAATTTTGAAAACTTGAAACTCTATTGAACATTTTTCTGGTCAAAACACAGGAATAGCCATTGCAGAGGAAATAGTGATTAATAGCTGGGTTGCTTTTCTCCAGCAGCTAGCAATGAGCAGAGAACAGTGCTAACTAAAGAGTCTTCTATGGTAAAATGCACTGTGATTGCCACTGTAATAAAAGTACGCAGTCACTCACTAAAAGGAAATATTGATGCATTTGGAAGGAATCTGAAAGCATATTTGGTAGAAACGCAAGTTGAATCAACTCTGTTTGCATAATTCTAAGTAGGTTTTAATAACAGGAACATATGAAAGAAAAAATACTTCTGGTGTTTCAGAAAATGGTAACATAGAAGTTCTAAACACATGGGAATATAAATTGAGAAGAGGTGGACTCATTGGGAGTTAGCAGGGTGTACAACGTGTCATTGCTATGAAGCACCAAGAGCCTGCTTTCCATACAGTGACAATGCACTATGATCCAAGCCAAGGAAGAAGTAAGCTAGCCTAAAGTTGTATGCATTCTTACACATTTTACGACCTTGCATATCCATTATTCCATAGAAGCTGATAACTACCTGAGGATCATGTTGAAGAAATTGTTGCCTGATAATATGGTAATTTAAAAATAATATGGATGATATGCTTAAAGTTTCCCAAATTAGATAATCCATAAGAGTGTTTCCTAAATGGATGGTACCTGTAATCTGTGAGTAGGCCACTTATTATTAGAGCTCTTTCCATTGGGATAGGCATCTTTTGGTCCAGTTTTCCTGAATCACCAAATCCATTGGATAAATTGGGATGAATTTTATTAAAACTTCTTTACATACAATGTCAAAATCTCCATCAACCTTTGGTAATACTGAATCATTAGTAATTTGCTTTATTTTTCCATTTATATATTTTACAGTGAAATTAGTATGGAATTACTAATAACTGTGAAGTATTTATTTTATGTATACATTATATCTGACTTTCTTTGCTCAAATACTGATTTTTTGTTTTACCCATACTATTGCATATGCATTCTTTTTTATTGATTATTATTACTACTATATTATTACTGTAATACTTCTGCATTACTACTACTGCATTTTCCCCCATTGGTGGTTATTTATATTGTTTCAATCTTTGATATTATTAACAAAACTATTATGAATTATACTTCTTAATAAATATTTTATTAATTTCTTGGGAATCCATACAATATATTTTGCTTGTATTCAACATCAACATCTCTTCTTAGTTTCCTGATCCATTACACCTTCCTAGTTTCACAATCTTATGCCTTCATGTCCTTTTATTTATTGAAAATAGATGTTTTCATAAAAATATTCTGATTAGTTTCCCCTCCCCCACTCCTCCCAGATACTTCTTGCATCCTTGCCCACTCAAATCCACACATTTTCTTGCTTTCTAATGAGAAATCTCAAAAATGTAAAGAAAAATAAAAGGAATCTAAAAAAGAATAGGAAAAAATATAAAAACAAAACAGATCGTAGGAAAAGCACATGAAATACATATAGATGCAAAGACATATTCACACAGACCATAATCCTATAAAAACACAACCTAGAAGCCATCATAATATATGAGCAAAAATATCTGTAATGTAAAACTAAATAAGTACCAAGATAAACCATGAGGCAAAACAAACAAACAGACAAACAAAACAACAACAATAACAACTACAAAACCATGGAATTCATTTTGTGTTGACTATTTCTGAGGATGGCGCCTACCTAAAGCGGAGTTTCTACACCAAGTGTATTCCCAGATTTTAGTTTATATATCCAGATAATTTCATCACTGGGCATATATCACAGAGTGTACTTACCAAATGGATGGCAGATGCACGCGCATCTGCAGTATATTACCATATTGAATCCCATCAGTGCTGTGTCATAAGGGTGAGTATTGGGCATTAAAGCATATTTAAACATGAGAAGGTTATGATAAAGTATGGAATAAGAGAAAACACTTGAATACTTTTAGAAGACATTCATTATGTACAGAGATACAGGTCTTAGCATTGTTCTGGAGAGTCAGTATATGAAAAAGGGTTGGACATAAAGGTCTGTCGTAGATCTCTGGAGTGGTATGGACATATCCATTTAGAATACACTACATTTATGAAAAAATATTCTCTTTCTTCAGTAATATTCACAAATACTGTGGTATAACTTTGTAGTTTACAAATTTCTAGTTGCTGTTGGCTTTTTGGTTTATTAATAATCACAGCTTACAGTTAGGCACATTTTAACATTTTACAAAATATTTTGTTATAGTTTTATTCTGTGAGGTTTGTATGTTGAAGTGGTTTATCTTTTCATTTTTAAACTTACTTATAGAGTAAGATGTAAACACATTGAGCTGTCAAGACCTGCGTGGCATTAGGCTCATCATTGCAACTAGTTTGTGCCTTGCTGCATTTTTCCACTAATATGGTTTTCTAGAGTGATAAGATTACATGGAGAAATAATCTCCATCATAGTATTTCTTCTTCTATAGTGTTTCTAGAGAAGATTAGGGAGATGTTTTACATCCTTTGAAGATGTGGCAGTATAGGCAAAATAAAGAACATATATTAAAAATGTAAACAGAAAAGAGTCCTTTATTGACACTATCACAATAAATAAGTTCTACATAATGAATCATATGGTATGTATGTCTCTGATTGGCAGCACAGTAGATTCCTTCACCAGCATTACCAAAACACATGAGTGATACATAACAAAATAGTATTCTACTGCTATCTGGCTGGGTGATAGAAACTGACTTCATCGGAACTTTTCGGGATTTTCATCAGCTATGTATTGCATCCATATCCGAAGTGCCATTACATTTAACGATAGCTTGTTAAGTCCTTGGGCATGTTCAACTATCTAAGATGTATTCTTAAAATTCAAATGCTATTTTTATATCAATGCTCTTTAATCTGTGAGTAGTAACCTCATAGGGACCTGCATATCTGAATGGTGGTAATAAGCAGTCTAGCAGCTTAGAATGTTTCTGAAAGTGTAGTGACAATAACTTATAATCAATCCTGTGAAGAATCTCATGTATTTCTCATAGTGCATACCTATCCTGCATCATGCTTACTCAGTATTTTCTGTTCTGAATGAACAACATAGGTACCTACAGGACTGCATGCCTTCATGTAACACAAAATCACCAAATACTGCCTGAAACACCAAGGCTTACATTTGAGACTATAATATGAAGTAAACCATAGTATCTTTATTGCATGTGCAAAGTTTTCTACTATTAAAGAAACACAATTATTTAATTATAGGAATGAAAATCAAAGATTTCTAATATTAATATAAGCAGAGCAGATCTTTGTTTTTTGTTGTGTTACATTTTTATTTGCTGTTTGAGTTGCATAGTTAAGTTTCACACACACACACACACACACACACACACACACACACACACACACACATGCGCGCACACAAGTTGAATCAATCTTCAATTGGGATAATTTTTCTACAATTTCTGAAGTGGATCTAAACATACTTTTGCCATTAAAAAATGATACAACCTGTTTTCTTAGTTCTTAAAAGAATTATTTATTGTATATTTGTGTGTCCACATGCACACACATATAGGCTGTGGCATGTATGTGACAGTCAGAGGACAACTTGTTGGAGTTGACTCACTCCTTTTACCTGTGGGTCCCAGTAAAAAATCTCAGATCCTCAGTTTTAGCAACAAGAGATTTTACAGGCTGAGCCATCTTCCCAGCCAACTTCTGCCATTTGCCTCTATGTATTTATACAAAGCACATTCTCATCACTGACCATTGTAGCATCAAAATATTGATTATTCTGAAGGAATTTGAATGTACTCTGCATCCTACAATATCAAATATTCTACCAAGACTCAGTTATGTAGTTCAACATAAACAAAGCTATCCATTTCATTAGTATTCAATTTTTCTTTTTTCTTTAAAATGGTAAGATTATATATGTATCAAGGAATTGTTTTTAGTTTTCAGCAAACATTAGATTTATATACCTGTTTTACACACCTCTACTCCTGGGGTCCTATAAATTGTCTTGCTAATAAGACTCTCTAGTGGACTATCTTGAAAAGAGTTGTACTACAAGATGACTCTTTGGTCCCTTCTATAAATAACTGACCATTTTGCCAAAGCCACCTGACCTTGCTTGCAACTCCCACATTTCAGTAGAGTTTCTGATGCTGTGCACATCCACATTTGCCACTTGTTACTGTGAACTGGGTTTCTCACTGACATGTGTGATTTTGATTTGCATTTCCTGATAACTAAGATGTACAGACAGTTCTAAGATGATACTGACCATGGGCACTAGACCCCATTCATGCCTTTGTTGTAAGGACTTTATTTGAGTAAAGGTTCACTAGGATTTGTAGCCAATCAATAATACAGCATTAGATATCAGGCATCATTTCTGAGATTAAGTTCCAAAAGATGGTAATTTGCAACCTGCTGACAGATAGTTTCCTTCTGGCTGTCAATGTACAAGTGTGTATGAGGCAAGGAAGTAAGGGAGGTGTCTAGCCTGAACCTCCAAAAACTCAAGGTCTTATTGAAACAAACTTACATGGATAATGACCTTGTAAGAACCTCACGTGAGCATTTAGAAGCCAACAGTGTTTTCTTCTTCAGTCTCTCTGTGGATCTTAAGAACTTTGCTTTTGTCTTCATAGGCCATATCCACAGGGAATCTTACTTGGAGATATTTTTCTTACTTTAGAACATGGTGCCTCAGATATCCAGCATAGGGTGCCATTGTTGTTAATGGAAAGTGTAAATTTCCTTAATCAGAGCCTCATCTTCTTCGAATGCTGCTCAAGCCCTGCTGTTTCAGTTCTGCCCTCAGTTTTGCAGCTACTCTTTAGGCAAATGATCACATTCTTCCCCCAACATGTTTTCCAGAGGACTTCATACCAAAGGCTCAAAGGGGTGGGGGTCAAACATGGGGTTTGGTTTGCTTGAACAATGCTTCTGCCTTTAAAGCTCTGTGTTTCAGATTGCATTTCTGGTCCTGTGTCAAACTTTGCTCTTCTCTTGCTGAGTTAAAAGGAATTTTCTTGCTTTCTGGACTGTAACTTTCTGAGTAATGTTAGACACCTTCTCAGGTTAAAGGACTGTCCCTCACCATCACCTCCCCAGTCTGGCTTTCCAAACTTACTGTCAGTGTTATTTTGTCTATGAACTTTGGTATTTGGTATTACCTCTCCCACTGTTGTGGCTACTCCATACAGGAGAGATAGTATGCTCCCAGGTGCTTTGTCAAAATCTTGATAAAGTTTTCTTTTATCAGACGTCAATGATCCTTGCTAGGTCAAACTCATTTATTAACAAACTCAAAACTCTTTCTCAAAGCATATTTGGCTCTTTAGTGTTTGTTATCCTTATACTTGAAGAGAAAATTGAAATTTTGACTGCTTGTTTTGGTAAGATTTCTAAAGGAGTTAGCATGCAATATTCTTTTTGCTGCATTGCCTTAAAATAAGTAATTGTTCATCTGGATATGAAACTTATACAATCTTCCCTGATTTTGAGTAGTTTCACTTTAATAACTATGTACCCCACTTTCATAGAAATAATAAACTCTTCACCTCTAATAAGAATCTTACTCATTTTTTAAAAAAAATAATGATTTTACTCATATGCATCTGTCTTTTTAAAATAAAACATTTCCCTGAAATCTAACAAACGAAAATCTTTAAAACAACCATCCCTAAGAACTTAATTTTCTTGGATCTTTTCCAAATATACACTTTATCTAAAAGTCTTCAAATGGTTAGGGCAGCAATTAATATGCATTAGGTGTTATATTTTATGATTGTTTAGACTTACTATCCATGTGAACCTAAAATTGTCCATATATATGTTGAGTTTCTGACCTGGAACAAGCTGCTGAGGTGCTTATGTAACATACAAAAGCAAACCTGGACTCCACATTCTACCAGCACTCCTCAGTTACATACCGTACCTGTTACAGGGCATGGTTGGCATGCCCTGCCCTCTAATGGGAACTTTGCCTCCCAGGGACTGGCCTCTTTTCCATATAATCTAGATATCATTTTGGATTTTGGTGCTCTCTCTCGCTCTCTCTCTCCCTTCTTCTCTCTCTCTCTCCTTCTTTCTCTGCATTTCTTCTCTCCTTCTGAATCTGAATAAGTTCTTTCTCTCTCTGCCCATCCCCACCTTTTCTGTCTCTCCTTCTGCACAGTACCCTTCCTGATCTCTACCTGTAAGATAAGTAAACCCATCCAAGAGCTGTCCCCAATAAACCTGCCTTTTGGCTTGAATTAGCTTATCTTGTGTAAAGAAGAAACCTATCAACATGAGAGATCCTTGGAACACAGTCATTCTCTGCCTTGTAATCTTCCTTTAATGTTCTTTGCTGTATTTAATAAAATCTAGTCACAGTATTACCAGTTAAACCCAAATGTGTTTGCTTTATACTTGCTTTTTCACTTGCTTTGGGTGCCGTCTGTTGTCCCTCCATACCACTGCACATTCTTCCCATTCTTCTTATCCACCCATCCCATAACCATCCTGAATGAAGAAGAAAAAAAAAGAAATATAAAGAGGATACCTGCTTCTAGGTAAGGAGAGGGAGAAAGTTTATTATAGATATGTGGGCGAACATAGTCAGAGGCGGGGACATTTGGGAGATTAGAGAGTCATGACCAGACTGACCTGGGGTATATGGGGAGAGAGAGAAGGGAAGGGAGATGAGAAAGGCGAATCAGAAGCAGCAGCACCAGGAAGTCCAAAGATATAATGGTGAGTTTTTCACCCAACCTCTTTGTTCCCTGAAATAACAACTCTGAAACATGGTTACATTTATGAATAAAGGCTAAAGCCATAAACTTGGGCCTGTTTCCCTACTAGCTCATGAATTAATTATCTCATTTATTCTATTTTAGTTCCTGTCACATGCCTGATTACCTGGTTCTCAGTTTCATGCAACTGTCTTCCTCTGTGTCTGGGGTGAGTCTCTCTCAACTGACTGTCTCCCAGAATCCTCCCTCTGTCTGATGGATATCCTACCTTCTAATCCTGCCTCATGTCATTGGCCATATGCTTTTTGATTGGCAGGTGAAGCTTCAATACATTACACAAGAGATTATCTCTACACAAGGGTACAAAGAGAGTAGGTAACCAAAGGAATGGATTATATAGGAAAGAGCAGTCCATCCCCCTGGGCTAGAAAAGTTTAGAATAGGGGTGGGGTATGCTACCATATCCTGTAAGAGATAGGGACTGCAGAATGCAGGGACAACCTGGTGGCTAGGTCTGGTTTGTTAAATAAGCACCTCAGACATTGGTCCCAAGAATGAAACTTAATGTATCTGTCATCCAAAACCTTCAGCTCACTCTCTCCTTTCTGAGTGGCATTCTTAAAATGCTTGTCCTGCGTCCTAGGTAACTTCCACTTATCTCTTTGACATGTGACTCTTTTTCAGAAAATAAGAATTAAATTTGGTCAGCGTTTGCTTATGGAATGTAAACACCAGCATGACTTAGAATCAGCAGAGGTGTATGTTGCTTTGTTAACTGCAAGAAATTTGAGTAGGGTGAAAAAAGAAGCAGATTCACTCTAGGTTTGGCTAGGAAATTAAGAGAACCTGAGGGAATGCAAACGCAAGCTGGAACAGCCACTCTAATGGAGAGTTTGTTATCCAACACAGGGAAGGAGCTGAAAGTCACAGCACTTACATATCTCCTTTCCAGAAAAAGAATTTATAGGTCTAGGAGTCATTCTTAATTGTATTAATGCTGTGTGCACTGGTGCATGAATGTGTGCTTGTGTTTGTGTGTGTGTGTGTGTGTGTATGTGTGTGTGTGTGTGTGTGTGTGTGTGTGTGTGTGTGTGTGTGTGTGGTATACTGCATGGTGTGTGGTATATAGTATGTGGTATATGGTGTGCATGTGTGTGTCTGCTAGATACATTATCAAAATTTATACTACCACTGTATGTGGCTATGTTTCACCGTTGAAGCTTTTTGACTCCTTCCATATTCTGCATATCAATATTCCTTTGTGTGAGAATTTGCAGCTCCTCTCTGCTATTCTCCAGACTGTGTCTTTACTAGATTGTTTTCTTTACTGAGCAGAAGCTTTGTAGCTAGAGAAAAAGCCCATTAGCCTACTTTGTTTTCGTTTCCTGTGCTTTCGGGGCTCTTGTCCAAAACTGACTATAATTTAAAGAAGCCAGGCACAGGAAAATTAGTATTACATGAACTGAGGCATATTCACAACATAAAAATATTGTCTCCCAGAAGATAAGAGTAGAACACTGGTTACCAGTGGCTAGCAAGAATAGAAAAAGGAGAAAGGAGTCAAGACACTAAGTCTTGTTTCTACAATGGATAAATGGAAGATGGCTGAGAAACAATATCTATCATGTAACCTGTCTTAACTGTTACATAATATACATGTGAACTTTTCATCATTTAATATCATTTTATTATTAAATATATCAAATAAATAATAAATAGTCAAACAGACAGACATATAGACAAATAAATATTATTTCCCTAGGGAATAGAGAAAACTCAGTGAATTGTAGGAATGGGACAATGTTATAGGACTATGCAAAAGTCCCCAAGTGCTGATGAGACTTATGTCCAATACACATACATACAGTATAGCACAGACTGCAGCAGACAAGTGCAATAGAACAGGCTGGTGTGTAAAGCCAAGTTTGGGTTCAGGCAGCTCAATTATGACAACTGACATATTTACAAGGTGCCAATCTGTCAAATAAATGGAGCCTAAAGTGGCTGTGCACTAATAGCCTGTAAGACTGTCTGCCATTTTACTTGACTGATGCACTCTTTTAAACTTTTTTTCCTCACATGCTTTAGCTGATTTGTGGACCTCAAAACTAGCAAGTGCCTTTCAATTCAAGGCAAAAGAGCATGTGACTGGAATCTCTTGTCCACCTGTGGCCAGCTCTGATGACAGGTTAATTGTGTGATGGTCTTTGTTAATTATCATAACACCTACCTGGGCAGGTGTCACCTCTCCCATGAGAGAAGCAGAAGCCCAAAGTTATAAAAGTGACAGGTGATTAATATGTGGATTTAATGACTTCTATGATGTCACATTCTGCCTTACTGGGGAAGTCAGTACTGCCTTTATTTTACTGTAGTGTAATTATTAGGCCCATGTTGTTGGGCCCTGACCTGTCTGAGGGCAGAAAGTGTGTTTTATCTTTTCCTTGTTTACTTAGAACATTAGTATAAAACCAGTAAGCAGTTACTCAATTACAAATCTCACAGAATAAGATGATAAGTTTAGTTAGAGATTGAGGTTTAAGTTATAGGATGTTTTCTGGCTCTACACTGTTTTTCTTTCCTGAGTCAATGAAACTTATTGGCTCTTTGACACATATGGCTATTGTGTGGATTACAGAGTTAAATAGAGTAGAAAAATGGAGACATCCCAGTATAAAACATAATTGCAAGTTACCACTAGAGCAGTAACTAATTTGATAATTAGCAAGATTATATTTTTGAGTATGGGTTAATCATCTGCCTATTATACTGAGTGAATTCTTTTTCATCTACTCTGATTCATGTACCGTGAACCTCATGTATCCTGACAAGTGAACTAAATTAAGCATTCTTATTTAAAATGTTTAAATTTATGTGTAGTGGTGTCTTAACAGCTGGTCTAAGTAATATGAGCATATAGTACTGATGGAGACCAGAAGAGAACATTGTATGCTCTGAGACTGGAGTTACAGAGGGTTGCGAGCTACTGTGTGGGTGCTAGGATTTGAATCCAATTCCTCTGGAAAAGTAACCAAAATTCTTAGCTGCTTTTCATGGCTGCTGAGCACTCTCATCATCCCTCCCCCCTAAATAAACATTCTTTTTTTTTCACTTTTTATTGGATATTTTATTTACTTACATTTCAAATGTTATCCCCTTTCCTGGTTCCCCCTCCTGGAAACCCCCTATCTCATCCCCCCTGCTTCTATGTGGGTATTCACCCACCTACCCACCCATTCCTGCCTCTATGCCCTCGATTCCCCTACACTGGGGCATCTATCAAGTCTTCATAGGACCAAGGACCCCTCCTCCCATGGATGCCTGAAAAGGCCATCCTCTGCTATATATGCAGCTGGAGCCATGTGTACTCCTTGGTTGGTGGCTTAGTCCCTGGGAGCTCTGGGGGGTCTGGTTGGTTGGTATTGTTGTTCTTCCTATGGGTTTGCAAACCCCTTCAGTACACAATGGAGTACTATTCAGCTATTAAAAATGATGAATTCACAAAATTTTTAGCCAAATGGATGGAACTAGAACATATCCTGAGTGAGGTAACCCAATAGCAAAAGAACACACATGGTATTCACCCACTGAAAAGTGAATATTAGCTCAAAAGTTCTGAATACCCAATATATAATTCACAGACCACATGAAGCTCAAGAAGAAGGAAGACCAAAGTGTGGGAGCTTTGGTCCTTCTTAGAAAAGTGAAGAAAATACTCACTGGAACAAATATGGAGACAAAATGTAGAGCAGAGACTGAAGGAAAAGCCATCTAGAGACTGCCTCACCTGGGGATCCATCCCATATACGGTCACCAAACCCACACACAATTGTGGATGCCAAGAAATGCTTTCTGAAAGGAGCATATATAACTGTCTCCTGAGAGGCCCTGCCAGAGCCCTACAAACACAGAGGCAGATGCTCTCAGCCAACCATTGATCTGAGCTTGGGGTCCTCAATGGAGGAGTTAAAGAAAGGACCAAATAACCATTCTTACTGCGTAATTTTACCTTTAGAAACATGATGGTGTTTTGAATGAACAAAATATGTAGTCTTTGACTATACTGTATAAATAACAATCTCCATGTTAGTTTTCACTTACAGATTTATTTAAATTTTAGAAAATTTATAGAGGGGCTGGTGAGAAATCAGCTGGTAAGGGTACTTGTTGCTCAAGCTGAACTGCATAAATCCAACCCTTGAACCAATGTAAAGACAGAAGGAGAGAATTTACTTCACAAGATTGGCAACTGACCTCCCAAATGTACTCTGTGGCATGCATGAGACCTCACACCCAAACTAATATTATAGCTAATTATTATAATTATTTATAATTAAAATAATCTTAGACTCTTGTGCAATCAAGAAAGGATATATATATATATATATATATATATAACATTTGCAATGTCCATGACAATGGTTTGGATGTAAGTGTCCAGACTTATATGTTGAGTAGAACAATTATAGACAAAAAGGAAAGCTGAGGGACATTGAGCGAGTTTATTAAGGCCAAAATGAATGTGTACCCCATGACAAAACCAGAAATTCCAGTTACCAAGTGTATGCATTCCCAAAATGTTGGTACGGGGCTTTGGTTTTCATATATATAAAAATCAGAAAAAGTTAGAGCTCAGCTGTTGCTACATCCATTGCTCAGACAATGAGACATACTGGATGACAGATGTTATCCACTCAGGGTTAGAGTTGTATAAGCAAGAGAAGGCTTTGTGCTGGAGTTAGTCTCTGTGGCATCAGGGAGTCTGCAGAAACCTGCCATACTAGATTGTGGTGACTACTGTTTCAGAGAGTCAAAGAAAGTTGAGATCTCCTTTGTCGCATTTGAAATCCCATCCCAGAAGTTGGAGAGTGTGGCAGGTGCTTTACCGGGGTAGCAACTAGCACACTGGTTCTCTACCTTCCTAATGCTGCCACCCTTTAATACAGTTCCTTACAGTACAGTGATCTTCAACCATAATATTATTTTGTTGCTACTTCATAGCTGTAATTTGCTACTGTTATGAATTATAATGGACATATCTGATATGTAGGATATCTGATTTATAACCTGTGTGGGAGGCCATGACCCACATTTGACTAGAACCATTGGACTAGCAGATTAGATAGTCCAAGTTCACACAAACTAGAGGACTCTGAACATAGGTATTGAAGCCTAGTGTCCAAAAAGGCCCCTATCTCCAGACAAGGAAATGGCAGGAGACCTCAGTAGGATTTTACAAAAGAAATCTGACTCTTGCAGCAAGAAGTGTATGTATGGTAAACTTCCATTTAATAAAATACTCTTGAGAGGAAAAGATGAGCCACTTGATACAACAAGGGCCAGTAGACATGTCTTTCTGTGCTCTCTGATCATGTTTGGTGTGCGACGTGGAAGAGTTCACTATTAACTAAGCACTGAAAATGAAGCAGAGTCACACTACACAGGGCCGGGCAAGGAAGCAGTGTCCAGCAGAATGCTGAAGTAAAGGTAAAGTATGAACAAGGTTGCTATCAATTCTAAGACAGGAAAGAAACAAAAAGCTGCCTTAAAATTTGGTAGTGGGAACTTTTGCTGATTCCTGCTTGTAGGGTCCATGTATCTATCTGCTCCATGAGAAAGTAGAATAGCCATGCTGAGACTTAGGAAAGCAATAGCAGGGTTTTCCTGGAAAGGTTGACCCCCATGGGCTGAGTTTGCACTTCCTTGGAATTAGCAAGCCCTGAAGTGCCAACCCCAGCTCAAACATGGAAGCCTGGGTACTACAACATGAGGAATACCTAAATTAAGCTGAGTGTGAGTCCTTTATAAATATGCCCAGGCAGGATGTGTCTGAATCATGTGAAAATTCTATTTTTGATGTTTGAGGACTCTCAATAATCGTACTGTACAAACACTGGTAAACCCACATCTATCAGAGCACTGCCAACCATAGTTATGTATTGTAATGAGCCTAGGTGCCCATGAACAGATAAAAAAGAAAAGAAAATATCATATGCTCCCCCATACAGGGGTGGGAATTTTTTTAATCCATAAATAAAAATGAAAGATGCAAGGTATCATTTGCAGAAATGTGGATAGGTGTGGAGGACCTCTTATCAGATGAAGTGAGCCAGTGCCACAGAGAAGTACCATGTGCATACTATAGAAATAAATATCCTAAATATTAATAAGTCTCAATTTAAAATGACTGTGTATGCTGTAGAGAGAGAAGGGGAAGAGGGAAATAGGATAAAATTAGTAATGGATGGAATCACATGACCAAAATACATTATATACATGTGCTCAAACTTCAGAATAAAAACCTTCATTCTGTACAATTGATATATACAAGTTAAATATAGATAAGTATAAATTACAATTAATGTAGACATAATTCAAGATAGGACAGTGAGTTTCTTTGAATTCCTTAGTCTGTAGATTCTTCTCAGTTCATGTTGTGTAATGTCCAAGTGAAGAAGAAAGTACAAAATAACCCAATGTGGATACACTAGGAAGCTCATTGTTACTGACCCCAAGTCAGGGATGCCGTATAAAGTACATAGTATTCAGTTAAATCCAAATGATAGTTAAGTGACTAAACATTTTAAGTTCCAGTGTTAGCTGGAATGGCATGTATTGGACACATATGATAAAGATACATTGTTTACATACATAAAATTTGCAACAAATGAACAAAATATGAAAATAACCCAAGTATAATTATGCTTAAAAGAGTTATTTATGTGGAATTTAACTACATTATTTATTTCCCTATTATATATTCCTATTTAATTCCATTGCAAATTAGTGACCATAAGGATTATTCACTGATACCCAAAACAATTTCAGATTTAGCTAGAAAATTTTTAATTTTATTATCATTAAAGAATAGAGAAGAGTTTTAATAAAAAAAAAGCTGTCACCCCTCAGGGGAAGAGTGTGAAAAGAGCTCCTGGATGTTGAGCTTTTACAGCATGGTGAGCTACGATAATGGCTGTATCCAGATACACAGGACATTAGATAAACGCAATCATCTTGTGAAAGTTCTGGAATACAAGTTATTAGAAGTATTTACAGGGAACCATGCAAACTAAGTTTTTCTTACATTCAAACACCAAGCTGGTTTTGTTTATTTCCCCCTTTTGAGTGACTAGTGAGGCATTAAGAGGATTATATGGCATTGGATCTGGATCAACATTCTGTAAAAGCAAAGGCTGGAATAAGAGGACTCTAATGACTAGTCAAAGGAATGGGACCTAAGTCAAATTCTGGCCATGAAAGGAGACAAGACATCCTGAATTTCCATGAAGGCCGTTAGTTGATAAGTAAACTTGATTCCAGAAACCCTACTCTTAGAACAATATACTGTATAACATAGACATTGTATATTGTTATACACCCCTGTAAGAGTCAATTCAAATGTAGTTGACAATCGTCTGAACAAGAAAACTCTCATGAAATCTGTACATTCAAATGCCTTTATATAGAGTGAAATTCTGTCCCAAATGTAAATCCGTGCAGTGGTATCTAACCATTGTCCACTTGCAAGTATGGAAAGCATGCTTTCCTATGCTCAGCAATAAATTTGTGTCACCTATCCTATGCTCTGTATGGTGAGGCTGAGCTTTTTGAGCCAGGCTGGTGGGGACAGGATGGCAGAAAATGATCCAACAACAATCTGGCTGCATATCCATTGTAGGAATCCCCATGTCTGGTAATTATTTCATGTTATCATAATCCTAGCTACTGTTCTTCATAAAAGAAAGAAAGAAAAACCTCATTTGTCTCTACTCATGGGCCAGAGGATGTTTGAATTGATCTTTGCTTTATGTCTTTTCCAGCTTTCATTTAAAATAGAGTGTGAATGAATTAAGTAGATGATCATTTTTCTCCACCCAATGCACTAAAAGTCACATATTTCCCAGCATAACCTGTATAACAGCTTCACTTTCTGCTAAATATCTATATTTCTGCAACAAGTCACCAATCACACATCTCTAATTAACACCTAATTCTGTATTAATTTCCTTGTTGTTTTCCTTTGGGCTTGTGTAATGAGACAATAACTTACATTTGCAAATCACCCTATTAGCGATACTTGTTGGATTGTAGCACCTCGTGGGTAGTTATCATGTAATTGTCTTTTCAAAATTATTACTCTACGTGTTAGATATTGGCTGCTGCTAGTTCTAAATGTGTTGCTAAATGTGTCACAGGCTCACAAAAAAGAAGCAAGTTCTGCCTATGTTATGTGTCAGATTTTCCTGTGGAGCTTTAGTTTAAAAAAAAAAAGAAGTTAACATTTGCAGAAGCCACAGAATCTAATAGCCAGGCATTCTAGTAATTGATAACCAAAGGTCAGGGTGCAAGAATTGGTGGTATACCTGCTAATTCTGAACCACAGGGTAACTAGTTAAATTTTTGTGGCCTCAGTTTCTGCTAATGTTTCAAAGGAAGAATCCAAACCAAGAAAAGTATGTAAAGATCAGAAGAGAAACTAAATAGAGAGTGCTTTTTAAATTGTGAAAGAGCAGGCATATAACTGATCATGATGATTTTTTTTCTCGATGTGAATGGTGGCATTGGAATAAAAGCATTGATGGCATCCCCATTTCATTTCAATTCTGTAAGTATTTGTTAAATCCCTGTAATGTGTAGGTTCCTGCTGTGCAAAGTTTCTGTGATTTAGAATTGGAACAAGTCAGCCAGACACAGCTCTTTCTCAAATTCACAAAGGTGTAAAAGCCAGGGATATATAGTACTTCAGAAAGCATGGATGGGGACTTCTTATGGGGCCAGGTACACTGTCGATTGGAAGAACTGAAAGATAATGGGTATGTTGTCAGGCGCTCTCTGTGTGCCTTACTGTTTGTTGCCTTGGAGGCTAATTGGAGAAAAAGGAGAAGTTACCCAAAGTAGTATGATCTTCATCAGTTCTCTGACTGAGCAGCCCTTTAGGAGACAATCGGGTCATTTACATATGAAAAAGGAAAGATAAAAATAAAAATGCAAGTTATCCATCTAAGCTGCTTAAAAGAATGTGTATAACACAACGTTTAGAAATACACTTTGGAGTCTCTAAGTTGTAACTATTCATAGACAAAGCTGTATTGACACCAATGCTCTAAAATAAAACCCTGGATATGATTGAAATTATCATCTTTCTTCTTTCCTTACTTGTATTATGCTCCCTAGAATTTTTTGCTGTGGGACTAGGTTTTTGATCTCTCTCTCTCTCTCTCTCTCTCTCTCTCTCTCTCTCTCTCTCTCTCTCTCTGTGTGTGTGTGTCTGTCTGTCTGTCTGTCTGTCTGCCTCCTCTCGTCTATCCCATCTCTTTAATCTTCTATCTCTACACAGGAATACTTCAAGAATAGAACAGTAAACAGTGTCTTACTCCCTTTAAATTAAGCCAGAAGAGAAACAACAGAGGAATAGAAGGAATTGAGTACACTTGCCCAAGTAGTCTGAACACTCAAGCAGTCCAAACTATTGGAAGAAACAAAAACTTGATACCAAATTGGGAAATTGATATGAATTATCCCTGGTATAGCCATCATCCTGTAGACATGGGTATGGTCAACAGTATGCAAAGGAATAGTGGATTTCACAGAGTTTTACTGAAAGTGGTGTCTGGAAATGACATAAAATAATTCTATCATGAAATCTTTCCAAGTTCCAACTCTTCAAAATCTGGTTATACAGAAGGGAAAAAAAGACTCCATATCTACCCTGTCCAAGGGCAAATATGTCTAGGAAAGAATTATGAATAATGTAAACACTGCTTAAGCAGAACCTATCTAGAATCTCTGGAATCTAATGAAATATAAAATTAATACAGCAAACATTTGTGGGTAAAAGGTTGGGTAAGATTTCAATAATAAAGAATGCCTTCTAGCCAAATGAGAATGAACAAGCTGCTGGTATAGTGAGCAGACTATGAGGGAGTTTCACCTAAGAGAGAGCATTTATAAACTAGCTCAAATGATGGAAGCGTAATTAAGGTCAGAGCATAAACAGCATGTAGTTTAAATGGTTTAAGAAAAATGATTGGAAAAATCATATTGGAAAAATAAAGAGGAAAATTCACATTTGACCTCATAATCTATCATTATTTAATGTAAATTTCACAATCAATGTTTAAGGTGGTTACCAGTAACATTTTTTATAGATTAGAATGCAAAAGCCAAACTTTCTAATACTACCACACCCTATTAGCCAAGCATTAAAACTTATGAGGCTTTGGAGGCAATTAATATTCAAACCACCACACCTTTCTAAGCTTATGTTCTTTTCCATTTCTGCCATTGAGCTGGTCCAGCTCCATCACATTGGCGAGCGTCTTGTTCAGAAGTTAACAAAGCAAACACTAGAACAAAGTAGTCACATTTCTGCTTTCCCCCTTATATTTCTGCATTTCTTTGCTTTTCCTTTCTGACAGATTCAGATAGTATTTGGGTGATCTGACTTTCTGCAAGAAGAACATAGAGAGAGAAAGGTGCTCTGTGGTGTGCTTAGAATGCCTCCTTCAGAAAGGAGTAAGGAAGACAATGAATTTAGGAAAATATTCCAAGGGCCAAAGCCACAGAGTCTATTCAGTAAATAGTAAAGTTATGTAGGATGCATAACCAAGCCACAAGCAAATAATTTTCACCTCTCCAAATACAGACACTGACAATTTCAAGTATCTATTGACCAGAGTCAGCAGTGTCCCTGTTGTCCCCTTCACTGAAGTGAATGGTGATTGCAGTGCTTGGTTCCTATGTTTTAGTAGCACTTTGTATGTGGGCAAGAGGCAACTGCTTATTTATTTCCCAGGATTTTAGAGCAAGAAGAGTCAGGCGAGGTAGGCGTCTTATTTCTCTCTTTATTTCAGTCTATAATATTCTGAACCACCCCACCTTCCAAGACTATCATCTTCCACTTGTTGAGGCTTTCAACAGTATAATGAAATGATTTGATCTTTCTAATTCAGAATCTCTGGTTCTTTCACAGTGTCTCTATTTCATGGCTGAATTACTCCTTCATATTCTGCACTATTTCCCTCATATCATTCAGATTTTTATTCATTTTCTCTTTGATTCCATTCATACTGTTTTTATTGGTTATTTTATTTACATTTCAAATGTTATCCCCCTTCCCACTTTCCTCTCACAAGCCCCCATCTCCTCCTCCCTCTGCCCACCTCTATAAGGGTGCTCCCCCACCCACCCACCCACTCCTGCCTCAGCAGCCTAGCATTCCCCTATCCTGGGTCATTAGGCTGCCATGGAAACAAGAGGCTCCCCTCTCAGTGATGCCAGATAAGGCAATCTTCAAAAATCTTTTTTTTTCTGCATGTTTTGTAAGGAATTTTGTCCATTCTAATATCTTTGTGACCTGTTAGTGTAGAGATATGTACTTTAGAAGTTGTCCTATTATTGTGTTTGCATGTGTAGTGTGTTTACAAGTAAGATTTGCCAATCCATTGGTATTGGTTGTCTCATCTGAAATTATGTGGTCCTTCTACCTGTGATATGTGTTTCTTAAGTTACATTGTATATATTTTCAAGTAAGCTTCATGAAGTAACTCACCTACATCACGTTTGCCTGAGGCTGTGTTGGTTCAATACATAGAATATGAGCATCTGAAAAGTCAATTAGAGCTTTCAAGTAAATTTGGGTAAATTTGTAATTTTTGCAAATACAAAAATGTACACAGAATTGAAGGTGTAGTATTTCCCCTTCTTGTTATTTATTTGGGGTGGTGATAGTCTCATTTACTGATGCAGGTTTTCACAGTCACTGTTGATGTTGGTGTTGACTTTGATATACAAACGGATGCTTGTTGCCCATGGATATCTTTTCCTTTGATTGGACACTGGTATGGGTGCTGGTACTTTTTATAGAAGGTCATTATCTAAAACATTTCAGACATCTGTCTGAACTGCTCCATAGGATCTGTCTCTCAGAAACAACTTCTCCAGGGTCAAGGGAAATAGTAACAGTCAAGGATTACTGATTTTTAACACAATATAATTTCAGAACACAAAGTCTTGCTCAAGATGCTTCCCAGCTACAGCACCCAAAGAATGGATCTCTAATGCCAGAGCACTATGCAGAGTGCATGGCCTTTATTAGCACCTGTAAAGTGCAGGTTACTTTGCTAATAGAGCTTAGTGAGACTCTTCCTTTTGCCTACCCTCCTTCTGAAGGTAGACCACCTTCACTCCATAAGGCAACATGTGCTGTGCTCTGTTTCTTTTGTTTTACATCCTCCCACCCCTAGATTTAAGTAGGTATCCTATTGACTGCTGTTGAAATCAGAGTTATCCGCAGCCGCCTCATATATAGCTATGTAGTAGACTGATTTTTCTCTTATATAGGACTGATATGTCCTACATGACTCAATCCTTTCAACCTTGTCTGGGTCACTGTGCAACTTTAAAATATATGTACTTCTAGTATATCAGATAATTGTAAAGTTACCCTATGACATAGAAGTAATAGAGACTGCAATTCCTGCTCTCAGGAAAGAACACTGACTTCAAGAAGACTACAAGCTTTAGAATTGAATGTTTTATTTGTTTATATTTGCATGCAATTCTTTTTGACCAATTGTTATCTTACCCCAGTTCCCTGTTTTTTAGAGAATGTGAAATTACCCATTCAAATTCATAATGTATATTGTTTTAATTAAGATAAAAATAATTACTGGAAGCATACTAAGAAAGAAGTGCTCTTAGTGGATTCAGGTAAATGTGTTCATCAGAAGGCTGAACATACAGAGTGGAGATAGAAGTTCATGAGTTCTAACTAGCAGTTAGTTGAAGCAAAGAGAACCTATAGATAAATCATTATGGATTATTGTGCTTTAGTAGCCAGTCCTGGATGGAGCCATGAAATTCACAAACAGAGGAACTCCAATGGAAAACTGCACAGAAAAGGAACTGCCTGTGAAATGAGCACAGAAGCAGGGACAGACATTTGTGGTGCATGGTAGCATAGTAGTCACATAATGACATAAATTTCAAAGATAAATGTGTTGCCTCTAAGGTGTGAGAGGAGTCGGAGTTTTTGTGGAGTGTCATGGACTTGGCCAGGAGAAGCTTGCTGGTGTGAGATAGCGTCCTTCTGTTGCAATCAGATTGCAAATGGATCACCAAAGAGAGAAAAGTGAGGCATCCGAAATGGTTGGTGAAGCCATTGAGCCATTGTCTGTACTTCAGTGTAGAAAGAGCTGAAGACAGGGAAGAGATTCTTCAGAAAAAAATGAGGAAATTTGTATTTGACTGAAGTTGTTTCTGTTCCTGAGAGTTAACACTTAACAGAAAAATGTTAAATTATATATAACAATTTTATAATATGATTGGAACGACAAGTGCCAGATAGAAGAGGGCACCTATCTTATGACCTGACATATAGATAAGAAGTCAGGAGGTCTAGCTTGGTGAATGATGAAAACAAATGGGAAGGGACAATATGAACTGGTTTCTGCTATCGATATCAACTATACAAAGAAATAAGACTATCTGCATTGAAGAAGGGCAGTGATGATTGATACAGTGGAGTAGAAAAGAGGGTCATAGGGAGGACAGGAAGTATGTTTAACCTGAATGAGGAACTTTCTCTGAGATTCAGATATTATCAGAGAAGTCATCTAGCATTTTGAGATAGTGACGTTTATTCCTTCTTCAAGAAAGAAAAGTAAGAGAGGGCAAGAAAAGAGAGTAAGAGAGAGGGGGGAAGGAAAGAAATGGAGACAGGGAGACAGAGACAGAGACAGACTAACAGACAAACAGAGACAGAGAGAGACAGAGAGGAAAGGTAACCAAAGGAGAAACAAAAGAAAAAGGGTGTTTTAGTAAATATTTAATCTGAATCAGAGATTTCTACCCTGCCTTTACCATTCAGTTTGAGATAAAAGAGGCACAGATTTATATTTGTGATCAGACTTTAATCAGCACTAGAGCTAAGCAGATATCCACCCTTTAAGCTATTATATCTACTTCCCTGACTATAACACGGGTTATAACTTGTCATGTTCCTTCTGGGCTGCTTTTAACTTCAATTGGCCAGCCCTCATGGCAATATTTTAAGATTCCATCTTCTTCCTTCTCCTCATGTGGTCCATCACTAACCCCAAGCCCAGATCCCAAACCCCTCCCCTCGCTCTTCTACCCAGCTATAATTCTGTTAGCATCTTTATTCAACAATAGTTTTAAATTAAGGTATAAGGTCACATAGCATCACTGTGTTCCTGACGATTCCCTTGTCCCTGTGGGCAACCCAGCATAGATGGCCTGTATTTAGTATTACAACACATAGCAAAAGGCCAAACCTCAACAGGGAGGGAGTGGTGCAGGGTAAAGGCCCAAGAACAACTCAGCATGGCCAAAGTCAGAATCTGAGTGTCTGTATTAAGCCACTGGTGATTGCCTACAGAGAAACAGTTTCTCAAAGAGCAGCAAATGCACTCAACAGGGAGCTTTTAAAGGCAAAGAACATAGAAAGAACTCCATTTTGGTTGGCCATTACAGTGAAAAGCAGAGCAAACAAGTAGTTTAGCAGAAGCCAACAACATGCAGTTAGCTTTGGACATTTTGTCGCTTTTTCTAGAACAGGGTTATGTTTTTTCCTTCGGGAGTTTGCAAGATGAACGTGAAAAGGGGAGAGGGTCACTTTCAGGTTAAACCAAAGATGGCTTCAGCTAAGACAAGATGGAGGAACCTCTGCCCTGTCACTGGAGGAAGGATAAAGGGGAGAAGAGGGAGAGGTTTGATGGTGAAATGCATTGTTTATATATGGAGAAAATGGACTATCCACTAGCAAGAAAAGTTTATTGTTTTCTTAAGTATAATTTAAGAATCAAAACAAACAAGGAAATCCCTCATGGAAAGTTCAGATTCTGAAATATGCTAGATGATGTGTACTTACTCTAGTCATCTCTGAGATTAGCCCTCAATAAACAGTTTCTGTTAGAGTGCTCACCTAATCCTCTTATTTTCCCTTTCAGTCCTCTGCTAATCTTTCTCCCTTCTTACCTTTCCTCTTGGTTTTGCTTCATCTTCTTTATTCTCTCCCTCTACATCTCCTCTTTTCCTATTCCCCCATCTCTGTGTCATCTTCCTTGTTCATATTCTTTGCCTATATCCATATCTGTGAAAAGCTATATTTAATTGTAGAATACATTGATGTCTTGTGTCATGATTGTATCAGCCTCATCATGCAACCCCAACTCTCTGCTTCAACATTTGAAACAATTTTTTTTTTTTTTTTTTTTTTTTTTTTTTGGTTTTTTGAGACAGGGTTTCTCTGTGTAGCCCTGGCTGTCCTGGAACTCACTCTGTAGACCAGGCTGGCCTCGAACTCAGAAATCCGCCTGTCTCTGCCTCCCAAGTGCTGGGATTAAAGGTGTGCACCACCACTGCCTGGCTGTCAAAACAATCTTATGGTTTACAATTGACTTTAAGTCATCTAGCCTATCAGACTAACTCTATACATGGAAATGTTTATGGACAAAAGAGATTTCACTTGAAGGAAGTACCAGAAACCGAAAGCCAAATCATCACAAATAAATTTAAAATTTTGTACATTTCCATGCTATGGGAAACAACCCCTTTTATTCTGGGGAAACAATATTAACATTTTATCACAAGCCCCATTACTTGTGAGATTTTAGCTTCATGAATTGGGCTGGGAGTATCAGTGAATGAACAGAGAAATGTGCTCACTTTTGTGCTGGAAAACAAAGATGATTTTAATCAAACTGCTTGGAGAACTATTTAGCGTAAAGGATGTGAAATAAGAAGAGATTTACACTTTCAACTACAATGCCATCTTGAGTTCTTTCAATGAAGATGAATGAATAACTCCATCATCTCAATGTGTCGTCTCTTTAACCAACATCCTGTCCGCACTATGATTTGTGATGGTTTTACACAGGAAAAACTAATCGAGATATATCTTGGCTGTCAAGTCCTGGTATTCCTGTGAGATTTCTGAGCAGACAGTTTTACCTCTTTCATTATCTTTGTGTTACAGATAATGGATAATAAACCAGCTTATAGTACCCAAAGGAGGCCTTCTTGGACCTAGAAAAGTCTTCAAACACACTGTATACACATTAAACTTTTCTTGTCCTCTGAAGACACCTTGAAATCAAATCAAAATTGCTTTATTTTCAAAATCAAGAATCAATTTCCCCCAGTCCCTGGTTGGAAAAGGTAGTTTTATCTGTGGTCCCATCTGGTTCTTGAGGAATTTAATCTACCATTTTTCAATGTTTGGTTGGGAGTACTGGAAGATTCAGTTGGGGCTCATTTTATATTCCAGATTTTCCCCCTGTGCCTCTCTTTCTTTCCCACCTCAGACTTCATGGACTAAGCCATTCATTCCTTCTGTCGGAGTCAAGAGACTCCTCTGTCTTTTCAGTTTTTCTTTACCCTGAAATCTGGCTTCTAGGTAGTTTGTGGTATCTCCAGCTGTCCTCTTGTTTCCCACTCAAAGGCAAGGGATTTGATTTACCATTACTCAGTTGTATCCAGGTAATTTATGTGTGCACAATTAATTAAATAAATTAGTTTTTTAATGCTCACATAATTTAAGACATTTTTCTTTGTCCTTGAATTTTCTATATAAAATAGATAAAAGCTTCTGCTTTTATCATCTTTGACCTTGTCATCATTACTTATTTATTAGTATTATGCAAGAAAGAAAAACAAAGAATGCAATGCATATGAACCATGTCAAACCTATGGGCGGTATAGAATCTTTTTAAAAATGTGTAAAATTCTCTGGTGTTTCATCATACAAAAAAGGCAGCTCTTTTCTAAAAGAGAAAAATATGTAATCCAATTTGCAGCCAAACATGAGAGACCATAGCTTGGTATCAAAGGTTACCCCAAAGAGCTTGTTCCAATGTGCCAACAATTTCATGAAATTTTTATTTTAAAAAGTAATAATTCAAAACATTCTTCAAATGCATTGATGGAAATGTCAGGTAGGCAGGTTATAGAAAAGTCACGGGCCTTTTGAAATAGATCTCTGATATGATCTAATGAAGTCATGGGCCTTTTGAAATAGATCTCTGATATGATCTAATGATAGTATTAGACAGCAGGATGCAGAGGCTAGCAGTCTGTTTCTACATTCCAAAGGAAGGGCCCACAAGGATGTTAGGTTATCCACAGAGGTGAAGATAGATGGCCACACCTTAGGATCAGACATACCCCATGATCAATTATGCTCCCAACCTGGAACATGTCAGCTCTCAGAAACTAGCTATCAGCCCTGGAAGCTGTTTACTGAGGATGTACCTTTTTTCCTGAAAACTTCTGTCCATAGTTTTGTCTGTTCTGTTTTCTGAAAATTTTCTCCACAAGTTCCTGACATTGCTTTTATGTCTATTTTAGTTGCACATCAGACATGAATGCTGACTAAATATAGTAGTCTGTCCTGATCTCTGATTCCAAACCCATCTAGAATTTGGTGTGATTCCCAGTTTTTAGAAAACACCTATTGTGGAAAGAAAGGAGAGTTATTTGAATGAGTGAGTTATCTGTATGACTCTCACTATGTGAATTCATTCCAGAATGAGCTCTAGGATATCCTGGTGATTTACCATCCCTGCCTAGAAACTTCTTCACCTAGTGAATATTTCACCCATGACTGAGTCCTAGGTGGCCAAATATGTCAGAAATGAATAATAATACACAGGTAAATGACTGGAAGACATTTTACTGTCTTTGATGAGTTTTACACAAATGTATTAGAATAGTACTTTTTCTTATTAAGATCTTTCTGGAAGGTTTAACTGGCTGCTGAGGCATCACAGAGTGATGACCTCATTAAAAGTGTGTTACAATTGAAAAATATTACCAAAGGGTAGCATTTAAAATTCAATTTTTCAGTTCAAATCAAATCATTTTGCATCCTTTACAATATCATTGCATTTTTTTGTCACATTTCTGAACATTTCATGATTTTTTGATATTAGTGTATTCAGTTTAGATCCAGAAAACTGTGACATGGTTACTTTTTAATTGTTTTAGAAAAATAAAATCACTTTGTTAGAATTAAGTGAAAAATTAAAATCATCACAGAGCTAGTTGAAGGACACTCACATTTGCCTACCCTCAAACTCTGTACATATCACTAGCTAGCTATTTTTTCTTAATATCCATGACTTTCAAAAATAAAATTCCATTGTAATTTCATATTAATTATTATTGATTGCCATTGTATTGGACTTCTGTTATGACTGTGACAAGGACCTGAAACATAAACTTAAGGTAGAAAATGTATTTGTTGGCTCATGGGACAGGAGCACCTACATGATCTATCGTAATGAGAATGTATGGCAGTGGGAACTAGGCAGCTGGTCCTGTGTGTCCACAGTCAGGGAGCAGAGAGGAATCCTGATACAGGACTCCTTCTTCCTTGTTACTTTGTATTCAGTGCATAAAACTGACTATAGAATGAATGAACACTTGCATTTAGAATGGAAATTCTATTATGAGGTCACTTTGAAAATATATTTACAACTAGGTGTGTGTGTGTGTGTGTGTGTGTGTGTGTGTGTGTGTGTGTGTGTGTGTCCTTAGGTTAATTTAAGCATAACACAGTTGACACTGACTAATTAAACAGTATAGCATCATAATTATAGTCATTGAAGTCATCACTTTTGATGCCTTTTCTCTATTATATTCAATATTGTTGTAATCTTCAACCAAAATTATAAAGAGCAATGATTCATTCTTAAATTTAAAAAAATCCAGAACTTTATTACTATTTTGATTAGCTAGATAATGTCCATTTCTAAATGATTTGTTCCCTTTGGAAGCTAAATATTTCTAACTAGTTTTCAATTATGCAGATATCAATTGAATTATAATTTTTTAAAGTTAGTTTTTGGTAATTTTCTATTTTCTTTAGTGGCTGACTTGCTTCAGCTTCTGTGAATACTCAAATTATTTAAATTCTAGTTTTTAAAATACAGCTAATGTTTAGTTGAATTTTATTGCTTATTTACTAATGTATCAGTTCCATACTAACTTCAAACTCTAATCATTTAATTAGTAGTAAACAAAATATTAACATACCATATATTTCATAATTATTTTTGAACATATCATATTTATTGTACAAGTAGTTCATATTAAGTATCAAATTCTCAAGTTGGTAATTTGCTTAGTTTTCTAAATTTTAAATATTTTCTTCTTAAAAATGAAAATAAGATGAAAAGATTTTAAGAACTAGAGAAGCATGAACTTTACTTTGAGACTGTCTTCTAGTCATGTCAGAAGCTACAATCATCCATTCTCACTAATACGTCTGTCTAAACATGAGCTGAATCAGGAAGACAGGAATAGACATGCCAAAGTAGATGGAGAGGGAAGCCCATGAGGTCTCATCTCTATATATGAACTACAGCAAACTAAGGAATGCTATAACTGGGAGAAATGTCTTCCCCAGGGAATGGCACACCAACTGGTTGTGAATAGTAAATGGTCAGTTGCGGAAGCATATGTACAATAACATTATGTGGACTAAGAAGGTTGTATTTTTGAATTTAATAGATAGATAGATAGATAGGTAGATGATAGACATGAAACGATTATTTTAAATTAAATTAAAAAACATAATATATGTATATGGGAAAATTGAGACTGAGAAAGAAGGGCAAATGATATAATCACATTATAACCTCAAGAATCAATGAAAAATTTAAAAGTAAATGCAAATAAACAAATAAATAGAAGTAGATTGCTAAACTGAAGGAACACCCTTAAGTCACTCATTCAAATTCAATTCCTCTGGGGAAGTTAGGACATAGGATTATTAGGGACACAGCAGACTTTACACATGAAAGGTTACTGCCCAAGCCAAGGGGAGAAAGCCCAAGGAGAATGCTAATTATATGTGTATGAAGGCCTAGTATATTAAGAGTCAGCACAGGGCATCCAAGGAATCCTACTTATCAAATCACAGAGTATCTGAACCATGAAAGAAGAACCACAGAAAAAAAGTTATAGCATCTTAGAGCATAGGGTACTTAACCCAGGAAGCTACCTGCTGTGATTTTTCCCAGTTGCTAAAGATTTAGCCAAACTACCTCATCTGAGATTTTTCAATATATATTAGCAAATTTCTCCTTGGATTCACTATTAAGTAATTCTTGTGTATATGGCTTGATTTTTATCTCTGAGAATCCTCAGCATTGCCTTGCACCCTGAGTATCTGAATGGAGTCCTGTCAATGCTTAGTACAGTGTCTGAAGCATAAGTGAACATTTATTACTGATTGTTAAATCTCCAAATAGTTTCTTATCTGACTTGGAATGCAGGCCTGTTTGTTTTATATCTGAAAGCATTAGCTCTAAGATGAGCCTATTCGGGGTCTGAGTCTCTAAGGAAAGCATTAGACTGGAGAAGTTCAGAGGGTAGCATCCTGACATGGTGAGAACCGACATGGAGCTACGGAGAACAGGACCTACCGAAAGAGAGGCAAAGAATTATTACCAGGAGCCACCTGGTCTGACTTTGGGACATCTCATGTTCTAGTCTGAGAGACACCATGTTTCTAGTGTTTGAACACTTAACCTGTGGTATTTTGTTGGATAATTCTGAGCAATCTGCCTTCTTCCCTTTTCTGATATTCTACAATATAAAAGCAACTCAGATCTTATCAGCCAAGGATTTCCATGGCTGTATGTTTCCCACATGCATTTTCCATTATTACTCCATCACTACAATTTGGATTCTGCTATCCAAGTAATTCTGTTTAGGTGATTAATGTTATAGTAGTGTTGGAATTCTCATATAAAAGTAGTGCATCCTCATTATTAAAGAGTTGTACATTGATGATGTCTTTAAATGTCATATGAAATATATGTTTTTGCAATTACTGGAATAGAAAATTTGTCAGGATTTCTCCCATTACTATAAAATTAGATACTAAAACCCCCATATTTAAGATACACACATTACTTATAAGAGCTCACCTAGTGAAAGAGGCTGATTGCATTTAGAAATTTAATTAAAAATAAGTGAACATCACTGGTTCTAACTCCTACCACAATATTTTTCTAATATGAGTTAATTAAATCACTAGGTCATCTTGGGGATTCTATAATTTTAGAAACAGTACTGAACTTCTCCTGTTGCAGCCTGTGTCTGTGCTCAGCTCACTGCTTTGGAAACTCAGAGCTTCACATGAAATACCAATAAATTGGGAAATTCTAAAGCAATGTGTTGGAGATAGGAGCATATCATGGTTCTTCTTATAAATTTCACTTGAAGGCATACTTGCAAAGAAAACATACAGAATGGGAAAATTGTAAACATGTTTCGGAAGCATGTTTCATGTTCCTACTTAGGACAGTGGAAACATCAATGGACCAAGAACTCAGGAATAAGTTAGCATTCCTCATCCTGCTGTTAAGTGTAATACAGTCTTGAGGACCTTTATTTATCATTAATGGGCATATATTAGTATAGCTAGCACAGATATTTTATTTATGGACATAGTATATACTAAAATATTTATATATGTGTGTGTGTGTGTGTGTGTGTGTGTGTGTGTGTGTGTGTATACTTCCACATGCTACTCAAACTATGAGCAAATCAAATCATAATTACTAAGAAATCGTTTCTTTATGATAAGCTCCAGTGCATTTCTGTTTAGATATCTAAATAAAATTGTTCACCTTTAATTTCTCCATATATTGGTGATCACTCTATTAACATGCAAAGACATACATAAGTTTTTTATTTTGAACATATTTTTAAAGCATGCAAAAATATGTAAAATAAAAAAGTACTACCTGAAAATAAATGGTTATATTGAGTCAAAAATTCTCAAATTCTTCAGAATAATTTGGATAATTTATCCAGATCTCTGAATACGTCTGAAGTCCATTTTATTTATCTATTCATCTTCCATGTGCTACTTCAATCAGAGAAATTAAGTAGTTTTGTAGAAGACACTGTGTTGTGATATTGGATCCTACCAACAGGGAAAGAGACAAAGAATGTCAATAATGAATATGATGAGGAACTCAAAAGAGGCCATTGTGAGAAGGATGTTTCAAAGGAGGGAATAGTAAAATACAGATATTGTAAAAGGAAGGAAGGAAGAAACTGGAGGTAGAATGGTCTAAACAATGGGAGCTAAGATACAGAGGCAGAGGTGAAATGGTTATCTAAAATGAATGGGTAATGAAAAAGGTATACAGAAACCTATTTTGAAATCAAATGTAGTCATTTGAATAAAAATGTCCCCTTTAGTCATATATATTTAAATGTCTAGTCCACAGGTTAGAGGAACTGATAGGGAAGGATTAGAAGGTATGGCCTTGTTGGGGGAAGTGTGTCACTGGGGGTGGGCTTTGAGGTTACAGAAGCTCAGGCTTGACTTAGTCACCTCCTTTTGGATCAGGGTGTGAGCCATTAGCTGCATCTCCATCACCATTCCTGCCTGGCAGTTTCTAGACTTCACATTATGATAGCTATGAACTGACCCTCTGAAACTCTAACACCTCCCACCTCCATTAAATACTTTCTTTTATAAGAGTTGCCTTGGTCATTGTGTTTAACAGAAATAAAACAATAAGTAAGTGTCCAAGTTAAAAATAAAAACTTTAAAAAGAGTTTGAAACAAAATACCCTGTAAGGGGGCAGGGCACTATTCATAGAAGCTACGAGTGATTAAATAAAACCCCAATGCCAGCAATCAGATGATAGGGTGCCTCCTTATGGGTTGTTGGTCAGCAAGTCTTCAGAGGCTCTCACAACAATACAGACTCTTGCCTACCAGAACTAGAAGATAAGATTCTATTGTCAAAACTAGCACACACCTTGGTTACATAATATAGAAAAATCAATTGGAAGTGAGCTGAGCATGTCCTCCAGCCAGTGAACTTTCAGTGCTCTGGAAGGCATTGTACACATTGCTCAGAAAGAAGAGATATCATTGGTCTTACTAGCTCCAAATCCTATGAACTAAAGAGGATATTTTAATACTACTGTGACTCCCCTCTGTTAAACCATAACGGGTGCCTTGAAAAGAGAACTGTAGGTCAAACTATAAGGAGGCTTTAGGGATGTTTCTTGAGGGCAGATTATGGCTAAGAGAATCTTAGAAAACTTTTTTAAAAGAGGTAAGTTCCTTGAGTTCACTTGAATAGTCACTTTTGTGATGATTATGTAGACATTAAGAAATAAAACATAGGTTTTATGTACTAATGTACATAGGTGTAGTACATATCTTAGGGATTGAACGAACTACCTGAAATATCTGTCATGTCATTAATTATGAAGAAGACAGGTAAATTGAAATAAGATAGTATTTAAGAGCCTTATGATTAAATATTTACATATATTCATTTATATTTACCTTCTTATATGATATTCCATTTGGAAATGTGCATTCAACAACTCTTTGCAACCTTCAACTGCACTTAGTTTTTGCATCATTAGACTTTTGAAACTCTCTTATCCTAAATTATGAAGGTGGGCAGTTAGGGAAAGAAAATGATTATTGGCATCAAAACTATTATCAGTAATAATCATAAAAGCATGTTTTAATTTAATAGCTTTTCATTCTTTGAGAATTCTGTGTATTTACATAATGTATTTTCATCTTATTTAATCTACAACTTTTCAAGACCTTTTCCCCACATTCCCCTCCAACAGCGTGCCTTTTTCATATTTTACTAGGTCCCATCTTATTTATGCATTTTGTTTAGATCCATTTTGTACAATATACATATATCTCATTTTGTACAACTGGATTTATTAGTGCAATTTTAATAGTGGAAAATTAAATTGTACTCCGTCAAGTTTAAATATCCAAGGTGAGAAATGATCACAGGAGTTTTGTCTTCCCATTTCAACAGATGCCTCGCACGACAACATCATGGATCAAGCAACTATCCATAAAGAATTGTCCATGACTGGATAATTTGAGAACTGAAGTTTCAGAAACAGAAACAACCAGTGCAGTGGGAAGTTCGGAATTTGTAATCCAAATCCAGGAGGGAATGAGTGATATTATTTTGACAGTATCAGAATTTGTCAGACAGACAAGTGAGAAGGGGTGAAAAAAAGCAGAATATGAAAAATCCTTCAATACCTGATGCAGGACTCAGTGTACATACATACAAAAGGAAGCCACAGAAAATATTTCCTCTCATAATTCTGCCCTGAGCAAGCCTTAGGCCTGGGCAGAGAAGTGAAACTTCTGACAAGAGTTCACAGTTTTCAACTTTTAGTATGATTCCTCCTTTGGCTCCTTTCTCTTTATTCCTTTGAGCCTGAATGCCCTGAATTTCTGAGTGGATGCTGATGTAGGGGTGTAAGTTTAGAGGATGGTTTTTGGTTATAGTTGCCATGACAACCATCTCCTTGATATTGATATTGACTTGATCCTCACATCTTCTGGTGTTTGTTTATGTCCATTGGAGAGAAACATCTCTGCAGGAAGCTTGAAGGAGAAGAGGGTCTCTTGTCTCACCCAGAGAAACGATATTTACAAACCTAGAGGAGATTATTTTATAGTGCCTGATCCAAATCTTTTCACATTTCTCTGAGCTGTTGCACTGGGTGGAGAATGTCATTGATTCTGAACAAAAGGTGAGAGTGCAAAGAAAATGAAAAATAAGAATGAATAGGGTTGGTGACATTTATATCAGACATTCCTAACTTGGGTTTCTATGACTCTCTCTCTCTCAGCAGGTCTCTTTAGTCTTCAAAGGTTTCTTAAGGCCAAGGCTTACTAACATGCAGCATCTGAGATACAGTACATTCAGTACTGGGTTGTGCTAAGCAAAAGGAACTCTTGTAATGACGAAGGCACTGCAACAAATTAATTTTTGGTAATGTTGAAACTTCAAGAGGGTCTTTAGTAAGAAAATCTAGTGCAGAAGGAAGGACAGTTGATGTACCATTTAAGGCAGAGGCAGTATTTTCAAAGCAATAGAATTTTGAGGCAGGGATTCTTAGACATGGATTTGCAGTCACTTTTTTTCATTGAGCCTACAACATAGTACAAAAAAAGGATCTTCCTGCAAAAAAACAATGTGTTATTAGCAGACCTTGCTAGGGTTTTAATGTGAGGAGATTCTGGAACCTGGCAGAGAAGGAAGGGGGAAAGAGGGGGTAAGAGGGAGTTTGTAGAAGGGGATAGGAAATGAGAGAGACAGAGAGAGAGAGAGAGAGAGACAGAGAGACAGAGAGACAGAGAGAGCATATTTTAGCATCAAGTTCATAGTTTTGTAATTTAGCATCATTTGCTATTACGTGGAGCAATGAAGAAAGCCAGTGCTTTCTTCATAGAGCACAAACATCCAAAGAGAAAGTCGTAAGTCACTAATTCAGCAAAAGATAAATAAGATAGATCTATCTTTAATCACACTGTACTGAAATCCCAAGAATACCTGAAACCATGAATTACTACCAAAGGTGAAGGTAAAAAGTTATTTGGGAATTAGCTATTAAAGGTCCATATTTAAACCCATTCATATTTCTCAATCACATCACCTATATGTAATATCATCATTAGAGGGATAGAGTAAGGTAAGGAACTCAAAGTTATTTTCCATTATATACTAAATTTGAGGCTGAACTTGGTTGCACGAGACCAAGTCCTCCCAAATAAAAGCTCAATATATATCATTGCTTTCCATGCAATATCCTTACATGGAGGATGTTTATTTTGGAAGGTTATTTTGACAATAGAAAGAAGGAAAATCTAGCTTTTAAGTTTATCTTTAGGATGATCCTATAAAGCAGAGATTGCCCCTTCTTCCTCCAAAGCAAATTTAAAAAGGATTTTTCCCACTCAATTTCCCAATCACCTCTTCATGGAAAACACACACACACACACACACACACACACACACACACACACACACACAAACAAACACACACACAAATTAAATTAACTACCTAAAATCCAAAATCATAGAAGCATTTAAATTATAGTATGAACAGTACAACTCAAGTTCCAATAGCTGTAAACATTTCTGTACTGAGTAGCATAAGAAAATGTATAATATATGTACTATAGGGTATATGCAAAGAGACAGTGTGGTGAGTCACAAATATAATCCCAGCTTTCAGGAGGTATACACAGGAGGATCGAGACTTCAGTTTTCCTCACCTGTATGAAGGGTTTCAGGCTAGCTTAGAATACTTGTCAAACAAACTAGCAAACAAAACATCAGAAGAAGTGCATAAATGCACTAATTTAATTTCATTTCAAAACGGATAAATTATATAATATTAAATAAGACACAACGTATGAAAGATTGAGGTTTGTTGATGGTTGGAAAACTGTAATGTCTGGTAGTTGGGTAATAATTATTTGAACACTCAGGGGGACACTCCTAATAATTAGGTTTATGTAAGAACTCAGAGAAAACAACAGTGAGCTTCAAAGATTAGAAATCACAGAAAGAATCTTATCACACTGACAAAACTTCAAAATCAATGAAAAATTATAGTAACTTCTAAGCAATTCAAAACTAATTTTATAACTATTTTTGAATAATTGAAAACATAGTATTTTAAAGCATTCTTATAACAAAATACTACTTTAAGAATCTATTCAATAGTTGTCTAACCAATTCTCTAACTTTCATTTTTGCTGCTGTAATAAAAGCTCTGACAAAAAGCAATTTAGATATGAACAATTCATGGTAAAAGAGTGACTAGTCTAAAAATACAAGCCTGTGGTGTAGCAGTGATAAAGATGTTTGGGGACTAATCAACCACTTTCTGATTGGATCAAATGACAGCTCTTTTAGATGGAGCCCATATTGGAATGATTAAAGAAACCAAGAACTTGTGGTTAGATATGTCACAGACTTTAGGGGAGAACTCAGTACTCTTACTCTGCTAGTAAGCATAATATTAATATAGTATATGTGTGTACATGCATATGCACATATGATAACAAATTTTTGAAGTCGTACATGTGAAATAGAGTAAGGAGAGGGATATGATAGGATTTTGATGGACGAAAATGAAGGGGAGAATGATGTAATCATATTAAAACCTCAAAAAAATGAAAGAGAAAAATATAAAAGAAAAGTAAGAGAAAATCAGAACTCTTAATAACTTATTGCTATACTTATAGATCACATCATTTGTCAACCTCATCAGAGAAGATTCTCCTTCATTAGACGGCAAGAAATGCAGATCTCCTCAAAGGGTCAACCTGAAGATAACAAAAGTCTATGCTGGGATCAGCCCTAATGCCAACATTCATATCACACCTCTTCCTCCAAGGCTCAGAGATGTTTCATGGAAAGGGGACCAGACATATTGTAAGAGTCAAAAGTTGTGGGTAACTTCAAAGAAAGTGTTTTTCAGACATAACAGGGCAGATGCACACATGAACTCAGAGTAATCATGACAGAACTTGCAAGCTCCAGCCACACAAAGTTCCCAGCAGAGAGAGAGGGATGCTTGCTATTTAATCCCACCACTACCTAAGCAGTGATTGACATTTGATGGCTTCTGGGAGAGAAGGAGACAAGGTTCTTTTAAATAATATGATTCCTAGTAGCCTAACTACAGACTAGAGGAAGTCCTAATTACAAGACTAGAACCATAAAATAGTTTCAATGGGGAAGGAGGGGACATTGAAATAATCTCAAAATTGTGTGGTAGAGAAAGAGTGGGTTGAGGAGGAGATAAAGAGAATTGAGGAGGGTGACTATATTCAAAATGCATTGCAAAAAATTGTCAAAAATTTAATAAAAATATTTGAAGCAACTCAGGAGAGAAAGCATTTATTTTACTGACAATTCCAGGTCAGGCTGTTATTGTGAGGAGCGTAAGGCTGGAGCATAAAGCATCATAGCCATAGAAATGACCAGAGACAATAAATGAATGCACCCTTGGTCACTTACTTACGCTCAGCTAGCTTCTTTCCCTCCTATATAGATCAGGACCAGTCTGCAAAATGGTGCCTCCTACATTAGAGTAGGTCTTCCCTACCAATTACCAACCAAGCCAGCCCCCTCCAAACATGACCACAAGACATGATCCAGATAATTCCTCAGTAAGATGATTTTTTATTTCAGAGGATTCTGGTTTGTGTCAAGTTGACACTTAAAAATAACCAGTTTTATATCAACATTTGTATAAATTAGCCTAAAAAATAAGAATAAAATAATTGAATTTTCAACATAGACATCTAGGGGGAAACTCCACTAAAAATTTTGTATATAGAAGAATAAAGTATAATATTGGAACACAAATCAATAGTAAATATACACAAGAAAATTATCTTTCTTAGGAAAATCAATTTGTGTGTGAAATGAAATTTAGTAGATAATTTCAACAGAAAAAGAGGAGGTCTGTGATCTTAACTATTTTTTAATTCTTTCTTTCTGTGGATTTAGTGTACCTAAATGGTGATTTATAGGTGTAATTACTGGCAACTGTTAACATATCCATAAATTCCTCCTGTTTTATCGTGATCAACTATGATCTAGGAAATAATGAGCTTCGTGATACTAATACTCTTCTTCCCACTGATGGTAATAACAATAATGCCTTCAGTTATTAGCTTCCTTTGCACCAGACACTGTGCAAACTAAGCATTTTCCTTATAAGGTCTCATGCTATTTTACAGTTTCTTATACATTATAATATCTCACAAAATAAAATAAAAACAATAACAAAAAAACAGTAATAACACACAGTGATTTTTATTACTGTTTTATATGTAAGCTCATTCGATCCCTTAGAAGGTTCCATTTTTGGAATCTTTACACAATTTATGAATAAGAAACTAGAGTACATCAAGATCAAATGACTTATCCAAAGTCACAGAGCTAATAACTGACAGAAATGAGGTTTGTATGAAAGGAATATGGGTCAGAATACACATACTATTAACATAAGGGATTACCAGCTTCTCTATGAGGAAGTCTTGACCTAGGTTGGTTAGTTAATTTGCCCCAGAATGTATCTGGAGTGTAGTTCTATGGGGACACATTTATTTAGAATACACAATACCGTGGTTCCATCATGAATAATTTCGGTAGGATTTATTATGCCTTAACTGTAACTACAGCCAAGAACTTCCCTAGGACTTTTGTGAGGGCCACTTAATTTTCCATGCCTCAGACACTATGATGGCAGCAGCGAGCAGGGATCTAGGGAGAGGAAGTCTTGTCCTGTTCATTTACTGGCATCCTATAGAGGTTTGTTTGTTTAGTAAGGAGGCAGAAATGGCTGTGCAGCAGGTTCTCTAGGAGAGCTGGGCACCAGGAATGAGTCAGAGAGCCAGGTAAAGCCATCACAGAATAAAGAATTGTGATGGATATACTTCAGAATCAGACCTCTGTATGCGTTTTAGTGGATATGTTAAGACGTTTTAGAAAAGTGAAATTTGTCTATGCATGTGAAAGAGTCCAGCTTCCAGGGACCATGTGTCCCTGGCTGGAGAGCAAGACAGTAATAAAATGCATAGATGAGAATATCCGTCCTACTGCCACTCTTAAATTAGTTAAATAATTATCCTAGAAAATAATTTGTCTCAGAGGGTTTATTTTATTATTGAAATAACATGGTTGTTTAACTGCCATCAGGTCATATAACTCAATATGATCCCTAATTTAATAACGTAAAATGTCTTACTGGCACAGCAATATATTATTAGGCCTTCAAAAAATAATCTGTGCCCTATTTTTGTTTTTTTTTTACTTTCTAAGGCCATCTTGCTATTTATGTTTTTATTATGCAATATTACTAGTTTTTGAAATATATATATATATATATATATTCATTCTGTGGAACACTGGTAGCTAACATTCTTTTTTTAATTATTAATCATTCCTTTTGTTTATATCTCAAATGGTATCCCACTTTCTGGTTACCCCTCCACAATCCTTCCACTTCACAGCCTTACTCTCCTCCCTCCCCTTTGCCTCTATGAGGGTGTCCCCCCATCCACCTACCCTCTCCTGCCCCACCCCTCCAGCATCCCCCGAAGCTGGGGCATCAGACCTCCACAGGACTAAGGGTCTCCACTCCCATTGGTGTCAGACAAGGCCATTCTCTGCTACATAAGTGTCTGGAGCCATGGATCCCTTGCAATATTACTATTACATTTATTTTAGCAATGCATTTGTCTCAGGTACGTATGCACAGAGTAGGCTACAGTGTGCCATAGGCTAAGAGAACTGCATGCAAATTCAGAGTGTGAGGCGGGGGAATCCGTGTAGACAAAGGGATCCAGAGCAGTATTGCTGTCTGGCTCTGTGGGCATCAGCATCAGCGTGAGCCAGGGCTGCAGTGCAGAAAAGAGAATGTGGAATGGCAGGTGGCATTGGGTCATTGACCCAAAGTACATTTGGCAGATTCTCAGTTCCTCTTCATAATTCTTACAGGCCTTTTTGTCCATCTGTTTGAAGAATATATAATGGTGTACCTATTTGTACATGTGCACTCAAGCAGATTTTTTTAAGTTTCAGACTGTGCCTACTCTTCAGGGTAAAGTGTATATTTGCTTTTCTTTTGACTCCAAAACATTGACCTAGGCATACTTATTTCAGAAACCTCATGGAGTAACTTTTTGTACATCTTCTTTAGTGCTCAAAGTCTTTCACCTATGGTTTCTATCAGTCATCACAGTTCTGATGCATGCAGTAGCCTCCTCTCTGTTCTTCACAAATATTAGCTGACAGAAAAGTTTCTTGATATTTCTCCTGCTGTGGCTCAGAGAACAACAGGAGACAAGGGACTCCAACATGAGCTGTCTGATTTGGAACACCTCATTTGCTCAGCAGAATTCTCCCTTTTCCTAAATGTTATATTAACATTCCCCAGAAAGGAAAAAATTCCCATGTATCACTCAGGGTTTCCCAGTGACAGAAAGAATAATGGAATAGTGCAAAGTCACAATCTACAGACCTATTTAAACCTTACCATGTATTTCAGGGCAGTATTCAAGAGGGCTAAATTTCAGGGCTGAAATTCCTCTTTGAAAGAAATATATTCTGTGCATTAAATGAGAAAGGGGATTTATTGTCATTAGATAAATGGGCACAAAATAGGTGCTTTGTCACCTTTAAGTGACAAAGAAAGATAATGCAGTCACTATATGGGGACAAGATTACCTGAAAGGTTGTAAAGCCACAGGACATCAAAGAACATATGTTACTAAATATATAGATACTCTGAGAAAACAATACAGTTTGCAGTAAAATTCCATCTGGTTTCTGAGGATCCTAGGTCATTTTTATTCTTTCTGTCCTGAACTAGAAAAGATGGTTAAGAGTTATTTTAAGACTTGTGCTGGAGACTAGCACAGTGGGTTTCAGGCTTTGAAGAAGGGCCCCCATGTATACAGATTCTGATGCTCCCAAGATGCACTAAAATCCCCATTATGTCCTTGCCCAGCTCAGTGATTCCCATGCATCTGCTTATAACTGGAAATAACAATTTCTGAAGATTGTTTTAAACCATGGCTGTTTTTTTATCCTTTTACAATATCATGAATTCAACACTAAATCTATGTCTGTCATGTGGAGTTCATATGTAAAACACTCACACATTCCCTAATTATCATGTTACCAGACAAAAAAACAAATCCTGACTTCAACTTTACTTCTCAGAGAGGATTAGCATATAGCACTGAAACTTTCCTTTTAAGTCACTTCAAACAGCAAAACAACTTTCTATGGCATTATATTTTTACATTTTGCTGTGTAACTTCTTACTTTAATTTTGTCAAAATACCTGTATGCTTTCTGGCCCATTGTACTGAGATTATTATGTGGCTAATAAAAGAAGTGTTATCTGGATTTTTTAAAAACTTGTTATATTTTTGTTATTTTTGTTTTGGTCAGTGTGTGTGTGTGTGTGTGTGTGTGTGTGTGTGTGTGTGTGTGTGTGTGTTTGTGTGTGTGTGTGTTCGTGTGTGTTTTTGTGTGTGTGTGTGTGTGTGTGTGTGTGTGAGAGAGAGAGAGAGAGAGAGAGAGAGAGAGAGAGATCAGAAATTGAGATAACCAAAATACAGCACAGTTAAATATGGAGACTGAACACTGAGCAGAAAGGAAGAAAATTTTAGTTCTATGATTATTTCTGTGAAATTTCTTAAGCCTTTCTGGAATAGTATTTTCTAATTTTTCTAAGGGCTGTGCTAGCCCGGACTCTGAGGAAAAAGAACTGCTAGTACATATGTTATATGTGCATATATAAATACATCCCACAATAAAAGGAGATTTATTAGACGGGTTTTACAAGGTTTTGTCCAGGTAATCCAGCAATGCCTGCCTCATAGTAGAGAGCCTGAGAATCTATTAGTTTTCAGTCCACAAGGTTACAAGGTTATATGCCACAGCAGTCCTGACCTGCCATTGAGGGCCAGGAGTAGTCCTGGAGAGCTGCTCATCTGCTACAACAAGAAAATGGAGGAGGAGGAGGAGGAGGAGGAGGAGGAGGAGGAGGAGGAGGAGGAGGAGGAGGAGGAGGAGAAGGAAGAGGAGCTACTTGCCATCAAATGTGAGGACAATGAGGTTAAAAAAAAATTCCTATTCAATGTCTTTTAATCTATCTTGATTGCCACCAGGAGGTGCTGCCAAATTTTGTATAGTTCTATTTGCTTTGGAAAATCTGATTAAGAAAATCCTTCACAGGAGTACCTGGAAGCTTGAGTTTTAGTTGATTCCAGAGGCAGACGTTGACAACTGAATTAGTCATTGCAGGAAGACACGAAGATTATATTAAAATATAGAACTCATTTCTATATTTTACTTGAGAATCTAAGCAAAGAAATAATTCAAATGTGGCTAAACTCAGAGTCTTTAACTGACTGCATATTGAATCCAAGATGCACAATGAGTTGCCTGTGCTCCCTCCAGATGACTAGGAGTTGTCTCCTAAACCTCTGAGCTCCACATTCCTTTACATTCCTCTGTTTCTGGTTCTTTGACTTCATCTGGATTTGCATCAGATTCTTAGGTCAATTTTACAGAGTTCAAAGTGAGACAATGTGTCACAAAATTAGAGTGTGAAAAGGACCAGCTTATCAGCTATGTCCAGGTTACCAGCAAGATTTAAGACTTTAAAATATCTGAAATAGTTATAGCTTAGGTGGCCTGTGGAGGTTATGCTCAAATAGAAGCCTAAAGAGACAAACCGTAGAGTACAATGAGACACATTATGAATAGAATTCAAAAGTGATCCAACCCATACTGTATACACACTTCCTAAAATTCAAAGTGGAAAAATTAAAAGAAAACATTTCAAATTGGAAAAGTAAATTGATTAACACCTTACAAGAGAATGCAAGATTATCAGTAAACATGAGAAAAAGCACTTCCTGTTTTATAAGTACAATTAGATAAAATTTATATCTATAAACTAGCAATAATCTGTAGGGCAAGGTGAACTGCAGGATACAGGCTAAGAACACAGGAAAATCTCACAGAAATGAAAATGTATTGAAGCCTGTTTGAACACATATTCACTGAACACCTATTGAAGATATACCTCACAACTAGCAATTTTGCTGCTGAGGAACCCCGAGAAGTTCTTGACAGGTCTGCCAGGAAGCATGTACAAGTATGTTTACATAAAACAATGCTGGTAGAAACATGACTGAGACTGTTTGAAGCCCAAATATACTGAGTAATAGTCACTCAATCAAATATTATATAGACATGAAATAGGAGACATTCTTCACCTTTCCTTAAACATCACAATACTTTGTCGCATTCTTTTTATATGATAAATATTTAATAAATATTTAGTTATACATTTTAAAAGACCAGTAGCACACACAAAGACCCCTGTGGCTCTTCTCATTAGGAGATTTTTGCATATCGCACAATTACACTTATTGATAAAATATTGCGAAATTTGGGCCAATATTGTTGCAAATTATCCTAGAGAATAAAGAAGATCATGATAAGAACTAGCTAAAGAACACAAGAGACTGGATGGGAACAGGAAGGAAAGAAAAAAAGCAGTAATGGAATTCAAACAGGAGAAGGGGAAGAACACAAAAACTTGTGAAAGAGGCAGCCTTCTGTAGCCAGCAAGATGACTCAGTCAGCAAGAAATTTGCCCTCACACCCGATGACCTGAATCTATTCCCAGAACTCATATAAAGGTAAAAAGAAAGAACTTACTCCACAAAGCTATCTCCTGACTTCCACATGTGCACCTTGTCATGTGGACACACACACATCCTATATGCACATAATGAAATATAGACCCTTTAAACGGTACAAGCATTCTGTTAAACATTTGTACAAATTTTATTGAATGCCGGATCATCACCATGAATATGATATATTGCCTTATATTTTAAAGATGAGAAAATTATTGCTGAAATTAAATACTTGATTAAGAATGCACTGAGGTGGAGATATGGAGAGATGGTTCGTCAGTAAGAGCATTTGTTGCTCTTACAGAAGACCAGGGTTTGAGTCCCAGCACTCATATCATAGCTTATATCTATGCAGGAAAAACACTCATACACATAAAATATAATAAATAGTTCTTGAAAAAAATGATTCAGTAGAATGCAGAGAGGGGGAGATGAGAATGAGAAAATGGGAGTTAGTGAAAGAAGTATACAAGAAAGAAGTGAGAGAAAGTAAGGGGAGGGAAATGTAAAGAGAGTGGAGATTATCACTAAAATAACGGTTGCCCCAGCAATATCTGTGAGAGGGGTTTTTAAATAAATATCTGGGTTGGCTAATTTTATAAAACTATACCCACAGATGTAAACTTTGTTCAGCATACCTGCAAAAGGCATACAAAAGGAGCAACTGGACTTCTGCATTTTGTGCCTGTTGAACAGAACTGCCTGATCCATTGGCCACTTGAGGGAGCGTGGTCATGTTGTTGAGTCCCTGACCATGGTTTTAGTACCAGACCTGGAAAGGCATCATGACAAAGCATATTTGGATCATGACCTCAAGTGACAGATGAGATACAGAAGTTTATGAAGATAAAGAAAAAAATTTTTGACAGTGTCAGTTAACCTGAGGTGCCAGATATAAAAATTTCAACTTTGTTTCACTAATCCATCCGTATATGTTTTTTTTTTTTTCTTGATACAAACTGTGCCATATAATATGAGGATGTGTATATACAGAACTGAGAACAAAGTGTTGAACTGCCACTGGGCTGGCTAATTTGGTTTAGATTGTTCAGCTAGTAAGGCTGATAAGTGACTATTGAAAAAGAAACAAAAGGTTATTGTGTGGTCCATTGTGCATGCAGCAGTTATTTGGCTTCAATCTCAGACCAAGGTTTTTTCATGGCAGTAGCTTCTGCTTCACATAAACTCAGCCCTAACGCAAAAGCTGGAAGAATGAGGCATATTGCTGGGTATAATTTTGATATGATGATTTCTCTTTGAGGATGGTTATCTAAATCAAATGTGAAGAACCTTGCACAGGCTGGCTTTCGTGTAGGGCCCCACATTATCATCATCTGCTCTCTGGGCTCTGTTCATTTGTTACCACCAATAACTAACATGGTAGCATATGTTCTCAACTGTAGTAACACATACTAAGAATTTCAAGGGTTTTGTCTCTTTATCACTCTTTTAGCAGATACTTTCTACATGACTATATCCTTTCTTTGAGTCTATATGAATATAAGAAGTCTGTGGCCCCTATCTTGGCACATACCAGGGCCACAAACCAGAGTCAGTGGATCACATTAGGTAGGAATTGTAGTAGGGAGATTAAGATAACTTAACAGGAAAATGAGGATGTCTTCTCAGGAACTCTGTGAATATATGGGATTACATAAACCTAAAAAAATATGTCAGTAAGAACAAAGTGCATTCCTTCGATATAGTTATTTTCATAATTCCCATTTTCACCCATAAATGAAGTTAGAATGTTTAATACAATGAGCCTCATCATGAATTGTGGTTGTCTGGCAGAGCTTAGTCAGGCAGCATCCTATGTCAAGTCCCTGCTCCTGTGTCACTGCTGTATCTTAGTACGCAAGGTGAACTTGGCATGTCCATTGTTTGTCCAAGACCTAAGGTGTGGTCCCAGGCTTACTACACATCTTCTGGATAGAGTTACAGATAATGAGGTGAATATGGCTCTTTTGGCCACATCATGCATAGTTAATAGCCACCCTCTAAGACTTCTGAGTTTTCCCTGATGCATTTTCTTGCCTATGAACAGGTCACTAACTTAGAGACAGGAGTGGATAATTCATAGGCTCCCTTTCCACTCTTTTTCAGTAAAGCCTATTCTAGTGGGAATTTGATTGACTTTATATCCTGAAGGTAAATTTGTTTTATGAGTCCACTAAATGTTCATTAATTACATAAAATGTGTCAAAACCTATGCTAGCAATATAGACACAGAGGGCATTAAATTTAGTCCTCCTTTCCTTTTAAACATTGTATATTGTGATAAAGACTTCTTTTTGCTTTCTATCTTAAAGTCAGTTATTATGTTTTCTGAAACAAGCAATTATGTTCATACTGTTTAAGAAAACTTAATTTATAAAAATGAAAACTTACTTTACATTTTAAATTATTTTGCATTAACATATTATGTAACAGAATGATGAGTCCTATTAGTTTACACACAAACTTTGAAGCAGACACTTTCTAGTTTTGACCCTGCATATTTCATGGGGCTTAGTCTATAACTACCCTAATGTGCTTGGTCACTGATGTGTTTAAAAAAAGATAAAGATATAAGAATATGTTCTATGGGTGTGTGGAGAGGTAGGTGAGAGAGAGAGAGAGAGAGAGAGAGAGAGAGAGAGAGAGAGAAGAGGAGAGGAGAGGAGAGGAGAGGAGAGGAGAGGAGAGGAGAGGAGAAGAGAAGAGAAGAGAAGAGAAGAGAAGAGAAGAGAAGAGAAGAGAAGAGAAGAGAAGAGAAGAGAAGAGAAGAGAAGAGAAGAGAACGAGAGTAGAGTAGTAGAGGCCAGCCATGGCCATGAGCATGTGCAGAGAGGGGGAAGGGAAGGGAATGGGGAAAGGGAGAACAAGCAAGAGATAAAGAGAGGGAAGAGCCCCTTTTATAGTGGGTTAGGCCTATCTGGCTGTTGCCAGGTAACTGTGGGGAGAAGCATACCTGGCTGTTGCCAGGTAACTGTGGGGTAGAGCGTAGACAGAATGCTAACAGTCACCACCACTGTATTCAAGGTCTGCCCTAAAACAACAGTTGTGTGTGGTTTCCCATTAATTTGAGAGCAAAAGAGATGGCTTGATAGGCGTCTATTGTAAATGCCTTTTAACACGTTTTTTGTTGTTGTTGTTGAGATTATAGTTACATCATCCTTCATTTCCCTTACCTCTTTCTGAATTTTTCCATGTACCTGCACTCCCTGCCTTATTAAAATTCAATACATACTTAAACACATAAATACAACTTGTTCCTTGTATGTGTATATCTTTAGGGCTAAACATGTGATATGGGAAAACCAACTGAGGGGCTTTTTCCTCACAAAGACTATTTCTCCTTCTCAAATTTCTTTGGTTGCCTGATATTCTTTGTCTAGGGTTAAGGCCTCAAGGGATTCCCCTTTCCTCATTAGCATATCAATCACTCTCACAGTAAGAACATATTGGTGACACATCATGGATAGAGTTTCTGACATTTCTAGGAGACACAGTCTCATAGCAAAGTATTTGTTTGTTCCTCTGACTGTTATAATCTTCCATTGCAGAATACCACAATTGCTCAAAATGAAGGATTTTGGAGCCCAGTTCTGGCTGATGATAAACAACAGAACTCCTGTGCTGTACATAAGATTCAGAGATTGAGCACATTTAAAATAAACACATGCTAACAAGCAGCCAGTACTTTTTTCACAAGCCTTGTACTAAATCCTATTAGTCTATTGTGAAAACATATCTTAAAGATCACTTAACAGAGTAACAACAGCAATAAAGACCATTGTGCTCACAACTGTGTTAAAGAGCAAAATGCAATCAAGAAGGCATTATTCTAAAGAAGCAGAGTCAGAAATTTTAAGAAAATTGCCCATGGTTGTCATGTAGCAGGTAACTGGAAATCTGTTCTCCTTCAGTTAGTTCACATTCTGGTCTGGCTGATTCAGTGAATACTAATCAGACATCTACTATGCACCTGAAATAATGCTAAGAATAGAGCATTCAGAAAGAAGCCCTACAAGCAGGCAATATTAACTAAGAAGAATACACTGGGGAAAGATTCTAGGATGGGGTAAAGGCTAGAAACCTTGTGGTGGGTTATAGGATAAAACGGCAGGATACTTTATGTCTGCTCATGGTAGATTTTGCATAAGTGTGTGGGAAAGAAGTAGGGATTGTTATTTACAATTTTTTAAAAGATCAAAGCTATGGGCATGATTTTAAAGAGAGAGTTTGTGTCTAGAAATAAATTTTAAACACACAGTGGGCCTGGAAGACAGATCTTAGAGCCCTATTTTCATGGATGGATTTGGGATCATAAGAGAGAAGAAAGCATGACCGATTTCATAGATGACAGCAAACTGATGAGATTTCATTTGAAGAAAAATAGGGAATTACTAAGAAGGTTTGCATTTTAAAGAGTTTACATGTTCCAACATCTGATTCTTTAAAAGTTTATGTCATGTGCAGCAAGCAAAGCAACCTATGGACATGAAGCCTAGCAGGAATTTGGAACATATGAGAACAAATCTGAGACAATGTGGTAACAATCAAATTCTTCATCTCCTTAGTTGAGAATGTCCATTTAGTTTTGAGAGTTCGTGTGCTTTGGTGTGTGTGTCTTTGCAGGACTGTCTCCTTGGCAAGGTCCCTTGAGCGGCGGGTGTAAATCAGAGACACATGCCAGTAAGGGCAAACATGAATGGAGAATGCACTGATACACTGGGTGAGAAAGGTAAATTAGGAAAACAGGAGAGCTGAGTCAAAACCACAGAGGAGTCCCCTAGAGGAGAACTGATTATTCTATACTCCTGCTTAGATCCCTGCTTGGCAGAAGGTTTCTTTCTCTTGGTTAATTTCTTAAACCCCTTTGCTGTTCCCAACTCTCTCATGATTTCTTGCCTCATTCCTTACATTAGGCTGCCCTTACTGCTACATAGAGTAGTGACCGACAAAGACACTCCATAATCTTCCCAGAATGCAGCAGTGAGCTAGCAATGTCTTAGCAATGTTTTATTATTTATTTTATCTCCTATGAACTTATATTTTATTCATAATGTATTGATAATATAGTTATCCCTGTCAATTTATAATATCCCCTTCACTTTCCCTCTGAACTTATTTCTACCTAATACCTTTGTGACTACATTAGAGAAAATTACACCCCTTGCCCCAGCAATCTATGGTGTTTCAAGAGGGTCTCCTCAGCAATTTCTTTATCCATGAAGAATGCTGTAGGGCTTATTGAAAAATGTATTTATCATTTTATCATGAGAATTTTCAATAAAATCCAACTTAGAGAAATTTATAGGGTGATGTTTCCTGTCCACAATCTCAATTCTAGTTATAATCAAACTTAGACTGGTCTCACTCAATGATCTACTGTTCTTGAGAATTTTAAATAAATTCCTTTTTATTAAAAAAAAAAAAAAAATCAGAAGGCTGGGACGCCCGGGCTCCGGGTTCCCGGTTCCCGCCTGGCCGCTGGGGTGCTGGTGCGGGTTGGGGTCGAGCTGCGAGCCCTAGGTACAGACGCGTCCCAGGCGGGACCCGCTGAGGGTGCGGAACGGCGTGGCTCCCTCAGGGCTGGTTCCCGGGCTCTGCGGGCAAGTGCGGAGTGGAGCCCATTCCACCGCCCATCCTGGCCGCGGTGGGGACCTCCGGAGAACGAGGAGCCAGGGCGGCGACTGCAACGCACTCACGGGAACAACAAATCATTTCAACTTCAAAGCAGCTAAGACTACAATGGTGGAACCCGGCTGCAGGCAATAGAAAGGGGAGGAGCTGGACCATCTTTCATTTGCTCTCATTTAAAAGGATTTGAAGAGAAAATAAAATGGCAGAGCTTTAAGGTTAATATTCAGGATGAATGATGATAATTCAGCTAGCACAGAAGATGGATTGCGTTATGTATTTATCCGTGATAAAAACTCGAACACATCTGAATAATACAACACATCACCATCTACCCAGTGCCCTTCAGTGAGTCCCGGGGATTGGAACTCTGCCAACCCAGATGACATGGTGGTCGATTATGAAATGGATCCTGCTGTGGACAGTAGTGAAAGTGTCTCTGTAAGCCATCAGTGTGTTGAAGCACTTGCTTACCCAGAGCCTTCAAGTGACTTCATGGGGAAGCATGAGTTTTCAATGTATAGTGAGCTTACCTGCCAGTCTCCTGCACTTGTGAACACAGGGAAGCCCCTAGACCCACACAGTAACTTTGGTTCCCTAGAGGCAATCCGTGATGAGAAGTTTGATCCCTCTAAGCCCCTGGTATGTGAGTCTGATGATGATGCTTGTGGAGACTCCCCTGAAACTTTGGAGCTAAAACAAACATGTGACATGAAAGTTGACACAGTTAACTGCACCTTTATAGCACACCAAGCTATTGAACAGGGTCAGCCTTTACATGCTCCTGGAGGTCTGCAGCCAACCGGGAGAAACAGAAATGCATTGTCCTGCTCTGATCAGACACCATCTCATTCCTCTAAGATGTCTGTGAGAGGTTTTAATTATAATAGAGAGAACTTTGAAAAC
>CM052718.1:30210669-30263947 GCA_028551405.1 Uromys caudimaculatus | reverse complement strand
TGTGTGTGTGTGTGTGTGTGTGTGTGTGTGTGTGTGTGTGTGTGTGTGTAAATGTGTGTGTGTGTGTGTATACATGTGTGTGTGTGTTCACAAATATGCATGTTTGGAGAACACATATCAACTGAATGTGTTCCTTAAGTGTATCCCAATATTGTTTGGGAGAGTTTCCTTCTGAACCTAGAACTTACTAGGTAAATAATCAATAACCTCCGGGATTGTGCCTCTCTCTATTCATAGCATTTTTATGGGTTCAAACTACCAGAACTCAGGTTGTCTGCTTAAAATTTAACCTCTTTACTAACTGAGCAATTGCCCTGGCCCAAGGAATACACATTCTGAACAAGCCTTTTCTTGTTGAGGCATATGACCAGCCTTCCTCTTACCTTTCTGCTTTGGAACAAGGCTGCGCTCTACTGCCAAGATTAATCTTCCACTCTGCTCCCACTGGCGTTTCAGGCTTCAACCATCAATCTCATCATATAACATGCTCAACAATATACTGCATATCTAAAATGCTGAAGTGTTAGTAATTTTATTAAGACTTTAAGAGTAATAAGGGTAAGTTGGGAATCTTTGGTCTCTTCTATTCCTAGCCTGAGATTCCACCTTACACCAATCAAAATGTCTAAGATAAAAACCTCAAGTGACAGCACATGTTGGCAAGAATATGGAGAAAGAGGAATACTTGTCCCTTAATGATGGGATTGCAAACTGGTACATCTCTGGAAATCACTCTGGAAGTTCCTCAGAAAATTAGAACTAGATCTATCTGAACACCCAGCTAGCTAAATCACTCTTGGGCATATATCTAAATGATGCCCCACCATAGTACAGGGACACGTGCTCCACCATGTTCATAGTGGCCTTATCTGTGATAGCCAGAAGCTAGAAACAATCTAGATGTCCCACAGCAAAAGAATGGATAGAGAAAATGTGGATCATTTCCACAATGGAATACTAATACTGCTATTAGTAAGGAAAACATCATGAGTTTTGCAGGCAAATGGACAGAAATAGAAAATATCATTCTGAGTGAGGTAACTCAGATCCAAAAGGACAGCCATGACATGTACTCACTAATAAGTGGATATTAGCCAAAAAAGTACAGAATACCTAGGACACAATCTACAGAACTCAAAAAGGTTGACAAGGCAAAGGGCCCAAGGGAAAATGCTTCAATCCCACTTGGAAGGGAAAAGAAAGCAAAGAAGGAAGGTAGAGGGAGGGAGGGAACTGGGTGGGAGAGGGGAGGGGAAGGGGCAAAGGGAATACGATCAGGTATGTGGACTTGGGAGACAGGAGAGAAGACTTGAGGGGCAGCAGAAAGGATTGAAATATGCAAACTGGGAGGTATGGGGTACCCTCTAAAGAGTACCAGAAACCTGGGAGGTGAGTGACTCTCAGGACTCAAAGGGAGGCACCTTAGATGAAATTCCCAACAGAGGGGGAGAGTGATCTCAAGTGGGGCAGTGGTCTTTGACAGGCAGTCTGGCATCCAGTCAAGCACAGGCTTAACTCCAGGGGAATCAGTGGGGCAACCTGAAAGGGACCAGAAAGCATTTTGCCTCCTGACTCCTGTCAAGTACAACCCCCCACAGCCTCCTGCAGAGAGGTTTGTCATGTGAGGTCTTTCCTGTACACCCCTCCTCAGGTAGAGGCGTGTCCATGCCCCCAAGTCCACCATAGGTAGAGGCATGGCCACACAGCCTCAAGCCATCCCCAGGTTAATGAGACACCAAGAGACTTAGCCACGCCCCTTTCCAGTTACTATTTCTGCCTCACCTCTCCCAGAGGGTGCAGGGGTACGATTTCATCCACGCCACTCCTTATGATGTCAATAAATGCCTTAGAATTATGGACTGTCTCATCTTGATCCACCATGCGAAGCAATGGGTCTGGCCTATGCTTAAGAAGCTGCATCTAATCTCTTGAGGGGGCATCTCAGCATTTCCAGATGGAACCAGTTCACCCATGTCGAAGCAGATAGTCTTTGTCCAAGCCGCCAAAAGGGTCACACGGCAGGAAGCCAGCTGCTCTCTAAGGCAGTTTGGTTCCAGTGCCTAGAAACTCCAGAGCTGGCTGTGGTGTTCCCCAGGACAGCCCCCTCCCCCACCCACAGATAGGTCTCCACAAAGGCTTCCCACAGCCTGACCTGTCCATCAGACTGTGTGGGAATATGCGCAGCCACTTCCCTGAGTGTGCCATCCCACCCAGAGCCACAACACCCGAATTGTTCCCCCAATCTCATACAGTCCACCTCCAGTAGAAAAACAGCACATCAAGTGGAGGGATGGACTTGCCATCCCAAAGTCAAAAAGTCTGTCGCAGAATTGTCCCTGTGTAAAAGAACTTCAGGGACAACATGGAGAAGAGACTGAGGGAAAGGTAGTACAATGAACAGCCCAACTTGATATCCATCTCAAGGGGAGTCTCCAAGGCCTGACACTGTTACTGTTGCAATGGTGCGCTTACAGACAGGAGCCTAGCATGGCTGTCCTCTGAGAGGCCCAATAAGCAGCTGACTGAGACAGAAGCAGATACTTACACCTAACCAATGGACTGAAGTTGCGGAGCCCTGTGGTTGAATTAGGGAAAGGCTGGAAGAATCTGTGGAGGAGAGTGACTCCATAGGAAGACCAGCAGTCTCAACTAACCTGGACCTCTCCAAGATCTCTCAGACACTGAGCCACCAATCAGGCAGTTTGCACTAGCTGGTCCAAGACCTCTGACACATATACAACAGAGGACTGCCTGGTCTGGCCTCAGTGGGAGAAGACATGCCTAACCCTTGAGAGACTTGAGGCCCTAGGAAGTGGAGAGGCCTGGCGGGGAGGGCATTCTCTTGGAGACAAGGGGGAGGAAGAATGTGATCAAGAACTGTGGGAGGGCAGACCTGGAGGGGGGCAATGACTGGACTGTAAATAAACAAACAAACAAACAAATAAATGCGCTTTAGTTTCAGGAAAAAATATGCATTTGGAACAGGAAGCTTTAAAAATAAATGTTGTTTGATAAAGATTGCTTATAAAAAATAAAAATGGTAGAAGAGCTGAGGAATAAATAAAGGTCTCTTCATGAAAGGCACTAGTTTCACAGGAAGGAAATAAAGAAAAGTGTGCTATGAGGCTACCCCACTCCTGTTATAAATGTTCACAGTCCAGTTTCTGCTCAGCCTGGGGTAACAAAGGTGAATATGGTATATTCTCTTCCAAGAAGACTTGAAACATACATGTGAACAATCTGATGATCACGTGAACTTGTTGTAGGAATCAATGTCTTCCTTTAACCTAAAGTAAAACAATCCTGATTTCTTTCAGTAGAACACTGCCGCCCTGAGCAACCCAATAGACCTTAGTGCTGTGCCCCATCCTAGTGTATGCAATATAGGAGGGCTTTGCTACTGGGAGCATTCTGCCTAAGGAAACTAACACTGCATGAATCTGAAGTGGTTTCTATTTTCTCTACAGCTAAATATTTTACTTACTTTGCTTTTATAGATTATGATCCTAGGAATAGAAAACTTCAAACCCGGGTTCTCTGAGACATATTGTATAACCTACAATCGGTTTATGAAATATGGCTCACAAATGTTAAGGCAATACTGGTGCTTTATTTTACATTTTTTGAGATTATAATAAAATTACATCATCCCACTTCTCTTTCCTCCCACCAACTTTTCTCCTGTACTCTCCTACTACACACACACACACACACACACACACACACACACACACACACACACATATACACACACACACACAAACACACACATACACACACATGTATGCAAGCACACGTGCACGCACGCATGCAGGTAGGCATGCAGGCACATGCACATGAGTGAATGCATGCATGTGATTGTAAATGAGTGTATATGTCCTAAGATACATAAATATAACTTTCTCTCAGTCTGTATAGTGTGCAAGTGTGTGTGTTTCAGAGGTGACTACTTGTTATTACATAACCAATTGAAATGATTAAAGGCATATTTTTATGGTAAATTTTCAATCCCAATAAGCCCACGCAAAGAACACACAACTCAGTTATAATATTTATAAGCAGCATGCCTAGATTGGGCAGATATACCGTGACACTACTCTATTCTCCAGCTATGAGATCCCTTGTTACTTGCAGCTTCTCCAGGGCACATAGTTCTTTCTGCTCCAACTTCCTTCCACCTCCTCTTCCTCCACCTTCCTCTGTTTCCTCCTCTTCCCTTCCTCCTTCTTCTCTGTCCTATCGAAAACTTCCAGCACCACTTTTCCTTTCCCTTCCACTGCCCAATTATAGGCTCTAGACTTTATTTGACTAGTTAAAATTGGGAGAAGGTTCACATGAAATGGAGTTATCGGGGTTGCCCCTCTTGGGGAAGTAGAATTAGCATCACTTGGGGAAATAGAAACAGCACCAGGGCAATCCACAACAGTATTTCTTCCAGCCTTGTACCTCTCCCCATTTTTCTGTCTTAAGTTATTCTAAAGAATAGTCACCTCAGTGTTCTGCCGAAGTTCCAGGATAAATCACATCATTTTCTTTCTCAAATTACACCTGTCAAAGGCCTTAAGATAAAGTCATTGTTACTTCATAGAGTTTAGCTTATCCTTCCCTTCTAATCTACACTACAAACTGAGCCTGGTGGTGAAAACTAGGAAGCCCAGGTACTAAAGGCTAGACTGGGTAACAGGAGAAGATCAAACCCAGACTGGTCAAAGGCATACAACTTCATTGACTTAATTCAACTATTGGGGCGATTGAACCAAATAAAGGAAATGACAGAGAGTGCTGTGTATTGCAGTGTTTCTTCAGTGAAGAAGGTAGGCACTTCTTGTTCCTATCAGCACACAATTTGTTCTGTCCAGACATAGTTATATAACAGTAGAAATATCAGTGACAACAGAATATTGTGTTATAAGTAATACTCAAGTACTGGAGAGATGGCTCAGTCGCTAAGAGTGTGTTTTTATTGCTGTCATAAAATACCATGACCAAGGCAATCTGTATAAGAAGTTTGTTTAGCTTTAGAGCTCTGGAGGAGAAGAGTTTAGAGGCATGGCAACAAGAGGCAGATTCAGAGACAGGGGCAGAAAGCTGTGATTGTCACGCAATCACAAAGCCCTTTGTGAACTGGATGTGGGATAAGACTATAAATGCTCAAAGCCAACCTCAGTGACATACTTCCTCTAACAAAACACTAACAAGGCACACTTTCTAAATTTTTCCAAACAGCACCACCAAATGGGGAGCAAGTGTTCACGTATATGGGGCTATGGAGAAAATTTCTATTTAATATACTAAACGGTGCAAGCATGAGATTCCAAATTAAGTTTCCCAGGACCTGTGTAAATTCTAGGTGTGGCCACATTTGCCTATATAACCAGCACCATCAAAAGCAGAGATAGGAAGATCATTGAGTCTTCTACATAATGCTAGGATCAGTGTGAGACTGTGTCTTAAAGAAATAAGGTAGAGAGACATAGAATAAGAAATTCGGCATCATCCTCTGACCATGCACACACATGTCTGGATATACCATGAATACACACATCTGTATATAACATGCAAACATAACACACACACACACACTCACACACATACACACACTCACACTCACACACATAGAGTAATGTTCAAGCACCTCTAAAAACTGCCATAAACATACAAAAAATACCCATAATATTGGAACACACTAACTGCAGCCGAACACTTATAATAATGGAAACCTGTAACACCAAGGAATGCTATTAACTACTGTTCCCTAGGTGCTAATATTGTCTCTGGTTCTATGGTAAAGTACCACAATATATGATGGTTATAAACAGTGAAATTTCTCCACAATCTTCTAAGATAACAGTGAGGGCTGAGTGTAGACAGAAAGATTGTTTCCTTCAGGACTGGACCAGCGAGGGTCAATAGGCTGCTCATGTCTGAAGGATAAGGAAGAGCATGAAGAATCCCAGGTGATCCCAAACTCTCATCTAGAAAATGGATCTGCAATTTATCTTTCAATAACAAAAAGAGTTTCTGATATGTCTGCTCATCATAGTTATTTATAAATTCAAGTTGAAACCATTCAAAAGACCAAATTTGATGACCTCAGTTTACCAGCCAGACTCTGCCTCCTAAAGAGTTCATATCACTGCCAGCTAAATAACAACTACAAAATGTACAATTGGGAGGGATACTTTGGAGTCAAACTATAAAGATCCTAACTAGGTGGCTGGATGTTTCAACTATAACAAAACATTATCTTCTATTTACCACTCATCCCATTGTATTTTGTTATGTCAATATTATTCATAGGTTTTATTGCTGACAAATGATACATGAGAAACAACTTATTGGTGAAGGGTTTATTTTGGCTCATGTTTTGAGGGTGCCATCCATCATGGTGAGGAAGGCGGAACATCAGGAGCTTGAGATAGCTGGAAGCACTGGATCACCAATCAAGAAGCAGAGAGATGCATGTTGGTGCTTACCTGTGGCTATTGGTTTTATTCAGACTGGGCCTCTAGCCAAGGCCATGGTGTTTCTCATATTTAGTGGGAGTTCTTTTTCTGGAAAGACCTATATACACAAACACAGAGATGCATTTCAGCAGTGGATCTAGGTTGAGCCAAGCTGATAATGAAGAACTCTGTCTCCACAACTCTAGCAAACTAATACCCAAGGCATCACTTGGACTGAGCACTCGCAACATTGAATGGGGAGCAGAAGAGCAGGCTGGAAAGCCTTCCACTAGGCAGAATAAGAGCAGGAAACATGAGGATCTGTGGGTGCTTAGTGCGAGCCATCTATGGTTATGCTGCATCATAGAGCACTGATAAGTTATAACTGAGGTTTGGCAAACTCAGACTCCTATGATGAAATCATAAGCCATTCAGCCTTAGATATTTTCCCAAGTGAGATGAATTCATCCTGACAAATGTGCCTTATATTCCTTCTCACCCAGTAGAATTTCTTTTTAGTATGTTTTATGAATTTGTGGAAAGATCAGCGTTTTGACTAATCCTAGTAAAAGTATGATTAACTCCTGTGGAAATTTTGATCAAAGTGAATGTTGCATTTAATAAACTTATGTAGCTCTTGTTCTTTACTAATTCTTTTCCCCCTTCCTTACCTCTGTTCCTTCTTCCATGCCTTCAGGCACCCCTTAAATCCCATTATGGAGTAAATAAAATAATCAACTCCATTTAGAATAAGGCCTCCCAGTCCAGCCACTTCACATTCTTCTAGCAGTTCAGGGAAAGTTCTATATTTATATTATATATGCTGACCATTCCTACTCCTTAAGAATAAGGTGAAGCTTTTCTTTTTCTACAAATATCTGACTGATTTGTTATAACATTATCCACTTCTCACACTTTGCTTACATAAAAATGTATCTAATGCCAAATTGTAGGTCAATCTTTGATACACACCCACACAAACAGATGTGTGCAACCTGCATATACACACACAAACTTAGCCTGTCTTCTATATATGCACCAACACAAAATAAGCACCAGGACCAGATGCCACAATTCTCTAGATCTTATGGGGCCATACAGCTTTTCTGAATGTCCTTACTTATAGAGGAAAAGACATTGGTAGTGAGGAGCCTTTGTCCTGAAGATCTATGATACTATAAATGAGACATCATATGCCATGCCCTGTAGCTTTATACACAAAGCACATAACCTTACAATATATTTTAAATAATAAAATTTCTGTGACAAAATAATATCATAAAAAATAATTGGAAAAGACCAAAATACATATCAGATCTAGGCTTGCAGGTGGTGACTGCTACACAGGCAGACCTTGTCATCTTTGAGCCTCTGTGAATCACTTTCTAAACAGAATTGGCATAAAGACTGTGAGATACAACATGCTAATTAGAATGTTCTCTGCTTCAGAAATTCTCTTTTGTTCTATTCTTCCCTCACTGAAAACATATGAAAGGCTGCTAGAAATCTAGCTGTAATTTTGAATGGCACATAACTTTATGACCTGGAATGGTAGGCTAATTGAGAGTTATAGTGCTTCAGACACCATGTGGCAATTAGGCCTTCCGATGCTTATCTCATCCTGATATCTGATATTTTAAGGAAATCCAAGCATCCCACAGGTTCTTTTCTGCTGCTCATTTTCCAGGTGAGTTTGCCCTTGAGTGGGCACAAGACTCATGCACTATGGACTCAGGGATCATTCTGAAGCCAGCCTAGACACTATTACATCTATGTTTTGACAATGCTTTGAGAATAAAATTCCTCTTAAGTAACTCGGCTTAAGTAAGTTTGTTAAATAGATCAGAATTATGTCTTCATATATTACTAACTCTTGACCTTGAGAAAAATTTAAATATCCACGTCTATGTAATGAAGATTCAGACACCAACCGCAGAGATTCGTGAATGGAAGGAAGAATGCGTAACACATTGATTATATCATCTGATACAGGGGCATTACTCCCAGCCAACTTCAATTTATGATTTATGCTCCCACAAGAGCATATCAGTAATTAAATTCCCCCAATTCCTCAAGATTATTAATAAGTGCCCCCAGCTAACAATGTATTTATTCACATTAAGTACAATAATAAGGCTGTTGTGTTTGTCAAATAGAAATAGGGTAAGGAATTCTCAGAACGTCCCGCTCTATGCTCTTCCCATTCCAGCAGTGTCTCTGGAAAAGATGTTGATGGCAAGGTGGGACAGAAGCAGTTGGTTCGGTGGAGGACAGAAGATAGATTGCCATGAGGAAAAGATGGAAGGGTTACCCTCATCACTATCTTGGCCTCAAATCTTCATCATTGGGTCATTCAGTGTTGTTGCATAGTAGAAATTTTTTGTTTGTTTTGTTTATTGGTTGGTTGGTTGGTTGGATTTATGGGTATGCTTGTCATCTCTGCTGTTATAAATGCAATACTAACCCTTTTCTACTTGCCTCATGATGGCAGATGGCCTAGCAACACAGGAAATGGCTCATTTATTTCTATGCCATGCCTTGTTCTAGTACAAAACCTTCTCTACTATATAATATATGCTTCTTCCTATGACCTATTCCACATGAAATTGTCCTGTATTTGGGCACATGAGTAGACCCTTTTACTGAGACAATCTGCATTTGTTAAATGAGTGTCTGAATAAACATGAATGGACAAGTAATGCTGGAAGAAAATGAAATAGTCTCTACAAGCAGTTCAACCTCTAACATTTTGCATTTTGTTTTTGCCTTCTTTGAATAAAGAAAAAATTTTAAAAAGCTAGTGAGCATATGTACCTACCAATATATATTACATATTAAAATGTACTACAGAAGTATACTTTTTTGTAGACTATTTCCCAGTGCTGGAAGTAATTCTCAAATCACTTCAGACAACTGTCTCTGAGCTGAAGAAGTGGCTCAGTGTTTAAGAGAACTTGCTGTTGCTCCTTTGGAGGAGAGATTTTGATTCCATCATACAGATTAGCTAGCATATAACTACCTATAATTCTAGGTCCTAGGGATCTGACATGTTTACTTAATCTCCACAGGTACTATGAACACATACACATGCACACATGCACATGCATATGTACACACATACCCACACATAAAAATAATATAAATCTTTAAAAAGACAGAACTCTCCATTGAGGACTGTAGACATGAATCAATTATGAACTAATCCATATTCTTTGTGGGGTGATGTAAAAATCTATGCTTACATTTCTCTGCAATCTTAAAAGTTAAGTGTTACAGTAGATTTTGCTTGTGAGAAAAACAAAAGTCAAAAAAGATAACTCATACCAGGCACAGCTTGCAAATGCCTATAGCACTCCCCCCTTTTCTCTGTATTGCCAGGCATGGTGAAACATTCCCTATGTACACCTGGCATATATACATTTGTGGAAATTCTTACTTTTCTAATGAAAAGTTACTAGCTCTACTCTCTGCTCAGTGAGCTTGGCAGGAAAGGCTTGTAATTGGAGAACAGGAGACACTGATTTCCTGCTGTGGGATGGAAAATAATTGCATTTTCCTCATGTTCGGCCGTCCTTTCATCATCTTGGAAAATGCTTATCTTTTGTAGCAACTGAATTAAATTCAATCTTCCATGGAAGACACCCTGGGAAGAAGTTCATGACACTAACAAGGAAAGTAAGTCAGACAGGAAGGCAAAAATGCTGCCAGAAAATAAAGGAATTGATACTTTAGTTTAAGAGTGTCTTTCAACACCCTCAAAAAGAAACCCCACCATCCTCACATCATCTCCTTAACTCTTTCTTGGTCACTTCTCTTCTCTTAGAATGAGCCTCCTCATCCATTTGCACTTCATTTTTACGCCATGTCTTCCACTATATCTCCTCACCTGTCCCTGAATTAGCATCCTTAATTTGTGTTTGATGTTCTAGGCTTGTGTTATCCTTGAATCTGTAAAAACAAAAAATCTGAAATACACAGACCTGTTTAAATCTTAATTCCTAACAACAATTGTAGTCCTCAGCATACAATTGGTACCACAGAAATGCCTGTAGAAGACAGAAAGAAGAGAAAAGAGAGAAGGAGGAGGAGAAGGAGGAGAAGAGGAAGAAGAAGAAGAAGAGGAGGAGGAGGAAGAGGAGGAGGAGGAGGAGGAGGAGGAGGAGGAGGAGGAGGAGGAAGAAGAAGAAGAAGAAGAAGAAGAAGAAGAAGAAGAAGAAGAAGAAGAAGAAGAAGAAGAAGAAGAAGAAAAATAAATAACAAATGAGTTAATAAGACCCAAGATAAAAAATAAACACATATTCTGGGTAAACCCTCTGTTCTTTGAATGTATGTATGTCTTCATTTGAGTAAAATTTATCTCCCTGAAAAGGTTGTACTTCACTTCCTTCTGAGCCATGTGTTTTATTAGCATTTTAACACAAAGAGAGAGAATCTAATAGTTGTCTTTCTGATTTTTTCCTTTGTTAAGCCAAATTTCATACCTCCATAGCTCTAATGTTCTTCACTACTAACTCATTTGACATTCTCTGAGTTTTTCTTTCTTTATAACACTTGGACATATGATGAGAGCCCTGAAAAACCAATCATTAGTCAGTGTTAAATTCCATGGTTGAGTCTGAACTAAAATTAGTAGTCATTACATAGCAAGTCATGTTTGCCTATTAGGCCATGATGTTAGGAAATATCATCCTCACTCAAAGTATCAGGAAAGTATATCCCAAATGAGATAACATGTGAGATACCTTTTACAGCTCCTGAAAAAAAGGAAATGGTTATCTGTCTTCCAAAGCTATACAGTGTGAAAATAGGCATGCATGTGGGGGGGGGGGCATATGTGTGTATGCACACATATACATGTGTAAATACACACATTTATTAGATTTTTCTAACTTCAATAGCAAAAAAAAAGTGCATGGTGTTTCTATAACATAATATGATGTCCAAACAAGATCTACAATGGAAATTGCACTATATTAAAATGAGTTATGAGTTGAAAAAGAGAAAGCATGAAGTTTAGCTTCAATTTTGGTGCCATCATGTTAAACGGTTTGAAGAAAATCGTGAGTTACTATGACCACATTCCTCATGTCTTATTATAGCAGTTGATGTAAAAACAATTTGTACTACTGCCTCTAATCATCTGCTTAGCTCTTCCTTCCTGTGCTTTTGTTTTGTTTATTGAAAAGTTAATCTATGGAATAAGCCCATATAAAATCCAAATGAAATATTAACACTAGTAGTGGAAAGTCTGTGGAGATAAAGAAAATTGAGTTATATTTGATTATTTACCTCAGTGATTAGGAAAGATTATGCCTTCAGTTTAGCTTTCTCTACCTTCTTCCAAAACACATTGAAATGATGTTTTTTACTTTACTTTAAAGTATACTTGTCCAAAGCAAGTACAGGGACAAAAAATGGTGCAGTAACTGAAGGAAAGGTCATCCAGAGACTGCCTCATCTAGGGATTTATCCTATCTGTAGACACCAACCCCCCACACTATTGCTGATGCCAAGAAGCACATGCTGACAGGAGCCTGGTATGGCTCTTCACTGAGTGGTTCTACCAACATCTGACCAATACAGATGCAAATACAGCCAACCATCAGACTAAGCCTGGAGACCCCAATGGAAGAGTTAGGGGAAGGACCGAAGGAGCTGAGGGGCTTGCAACCCCACATAAAGAACAATATTAACTAACTGGACTACCCAGAGCTCCCAGGAACTAAACCACCAACCTAAGAGTATACATGGAGGGAGCCATTGCTCCAGATACATACATAGCAGAGAATGGCCTTATCTGACATCAATGGAAGGGAAGGACCCTGTTCTTGTGGAGAGTTGATGTCCCAGTGTAGGTAGATGCTAGAGTAGTGAGGCAGGAGTGGGTAACTGGGTAAAGGAGCACCCTCCTAGAGGTAAAGGGGAGAAGAAGAGGGAGGATGGGCTGAGGGATATGTGGAGGGGTAACTGGGAAGGGAGATATCATTTGAAAATGTAAATGAATAACATGATTAATAAAAAAAAATAGTACAACATTGGGAAAAGAAAAGAGAGCTCAGCAATCACAAGCCATTGTTTTTCTTGCAGAAAAACCAGATTCAATTCCCAGCACCCACATGGAAACACACAACCATCTGTATATTAAATTCTAGGGCATTTGAAGCACTTTTACAGCTTCTGTAAACATCAGGTACTATACATGTAGTATGCAAACATATTATGCAGGCAAAGCACCCATATACATTATCACAATAACAAGAGTAGTACTGAAAACATAAGAAAGAAAGTGGAAAGGAAGGAAGGAAGTAAAGAAAGAAGAGGAAATTGGCATAGACTCAAGCACCATAACAGGAAGGATTCTTACATCATTCAACATAACCATTCTGTAGCTATCTAATAACTTGACAGAATACACACTGACATCTTTCATATCAGAGGCAGGTCATATCCAGTAATTCCATTAGCATAAAACATATGAGACAGGCTCCTTGAAATGTAATTTAAATAGTATTATATACACAATTTTTCTTGGAATATAACCTATTTTCTTCTCTAGTACAGTGAAATACTCCTGGGATGCAGTAAGGGAAAATCTGCGTTTTGAATGAGTGTCTAACTAATTTCATCCAAAACATATTTAGTGGCATACTACTATGCAATGTTTACTGGTTCCTTGTATACATAGAAATTCAAGATCATGCATAGTATTCCCTTTGGAATATAAAAGATTGCTCATTTTATTTTTCTTTCTACCCCGTTTTAATTTAAATGTCATGATCTGAATTCCACTGAAAATTTACGTTCTAAGTTAGTTTTGAGAAGTGAATCATTTTCTAATTTAGGTTCTCACAAACAATAATTGAAAGAATGAATGCAAGTTATAAAGCATGACATGGATTATTAACTGATGCTACTGGTGTTATATAATACAACACAAACTATGTCTTAATTTGAAACAAAATTTTCACTTATTCTCCTGGTACGGGTTAGTGATCCTACAGAGCAGTGGTTATCAACCTCCCTAATGCTGTGACTGCTAGCATTCTGTCTAAACTCCACCCCAAAGTTATATGACAACAGTCAGATATGCTCCTCCCACAGTTACCTGGCAACAGCCAGATAGGCCTGACCCACTATAAAAGGGGCTACTTGCCCCCTTCCCTCTCTCTTATTCTTTTATTTTTTTTTTTTTTACTGTTTTTTTATTAGTTTTGGATATTTTCTTTAATTACATTTCAAATGGTTTCCCTTTTGGAAGCCCCTATCCCATCCCTCCTCCACCTATGATGGTGCTCCTCCACCCACCTACCCACTCCCATCTTCCCTCCCTAGCATTCTCCTATACTGGGGCATCTAACACCCTCAGGGTCAAGGGCCTCTCCTCCCACTGATGGCCAACAAAGCCCTCCTCTGCCACATATGTGGCCAGCAACATGGGTCCCTCCATGGTTGGTGGTCCAGTCTCTGGGAGCTCCGGAGCGTCTGGCCAGTTAACAATGTTGCTCCCTCCATGGGGCTGCAAATCCCCTCAGCTCCTTCAGTTCCTTCTTCAACTCCTCCATCCGGGACCCATGCTCAGTCCAATGGTTGGCTGTGAGCATCCGCCTCTGTACTTGTCACACTCTGCCTGAGCCTGTCTAGAGACAGTTTATCATGCTTCCATCAGCAAGCACTTCCTAGCATCCACAAGAATACCCAGGATTGGTGGCTATATATTTGATGTATCCCCAGATGAAGCAGTCTTTGGATGGCCTTTCCTTGCATCTCTGTTCCACACTTTGTCTCAATATTTCCTCCTGTGAGTATTTTGTTCATTCTTCTAAGAAACACTGAAGCATCCACATTTTGGTCTTCCTTCTTCTTAGGCTTCATATGGTCTGTGAATTGAATCTTGGGTATTCTGAATGTTTGGACTAATATCTACTTATCAGTGAGTATATACTGTATTAGTTCTTTTGTGACTGAGTTACCTCACTCAGAATATTTTCAAGTTAGATCTATTTTCCTGTTAATTTCATGAAGTCATTGTTTTTAATAGCTGAGTAGTACTCCATTGTGTAAATGTACCACATTTTCTGTATCCATTCCTCTGATGAGGGACATCTGGGTTGTTTCCAGCTTCTGGGTATTATAAATATGGCTGCTAGGAACATAGTGGAGTATGTGTCCGTATTACACGTTCGATCTTCTTCTGGGTATATGCCCAGGAATGGTATAGTTGGGTCCTCGGGTAGTATTATATCCAATTATCTGAGTATCTGCCAAACTGATTTCCAGAGTGGTTGTACCAGCTTGCAATCCCACCAGCCGTGGAGGAATGTTCCTCTTTCTCCACATTCTCGTCAGCATCTGCTGTCACCTGCATTTTTGATCTTAGCCATTCTGACTAGTGTAAGGTGGAATCTCAGGGTTGTTTTGATTTGCATTTCCCTGATGACTAAGGGTGTTGAACATTTCTTTAGGTGCTTCCAAGCCCTTTGAGTTTCCTCAGTTAAGAATTCTGTTTAACTCCGTTCCCTATTTTTTAATAGGGTTATTTTGTTCTCTGGAGTCTAACTTCTTGAGCTCTTTGTATATATATTGGATATTAGCCCTCTATTGGATGTAGGACTGGTAAAGATCTTTCCCCAATCAGTTGGTTGCCATTTTGTTCTATTGACAGTGTCCTTTGCCTTACAGAAACTTTGTAATTTCATGAGGTCCCATTTGTCAATTCTTGATCTTAGAGCTTAAGCCATTGGTGTTCTGTTCAGAAACTTTTCCCCTGTGCCCATGTGTTCGAGACTTTTCCTCACTTTTTCTTCTATTAGATTCAGTGTATCTGGCTTAATGTGGAAGTTCTTAATACACTTGGACTTGAGCTTTGTACAGGGTGATAGAAATGGATCAATTTGCATTTTTCTACATGTTGTTCGCCAGTTGAATCTGCACCATTTGTTGAAAATGTTCTTTTTTCCAGTGGATGGTTTTAGCTCCTTTGTCAAAGTTCAAGTGACTGTAGATGTGTGGGTTCATTTCTAGATCTTCAGTTCTATTCCATTGATCTACCTGCCTGTCACTGTACAAATATCATGCAGTTTTTATCACTATTGCTCTGTAGTACAGCTTGAGGTCAGGGATGCTGATTCCCCCAGAAGATCTTTTATTGTTGAGAATAGATTTTGCTATCTGGGTTTTGAATAATTCCAAATGAATTTGAGAATTGCTCTTTCTAAGTCTATGAACAATTGAGTTGGAATTTTGATGAGGATTGCATTTAATCTGTAGATAGGTTTAGTGCAGAATTCTATCAGACCTTCAAAGAAGACCTAATATCAATACTCTTCAAACTAGTCCACAAAATAGAAACAGAAGGAACACTACCCAATTCATTCTGTGAAGCCACAGTTACACTGATACCAAATCCTCACAAAGACCCAAAAAATAAAGAAAATTTCAGCTCAATTTACCTTATGAATATCGATGCAAAAATACTCAATAAAATTCTACCAAATCAAATCCAAGAGCACATCAAAATGATCATTCAGCATGATCAAGTAGGCTTCATCCCAGGTATGCAGGGATGCTTCAATACCCAAAAATCCATCAATGTAATCCACTACATAAACAAACTCAAGGAAAAGAAAAAAAACACATGATCATTTCATTAGATGCTGAAAAATCATTTGACAAAATTCAACATCCCATCATGATAAAAGTCTTGGAAAGATCAGGAATTCAAGGCCCATGCCTAAACACAGTAAAAGCAACATACAGCAAACCAGTAGCCAACATCAAACTAAATGGAGAGAAACTTGAAGCAATCCCACTAAAATCAAGGACTAGGCAAGACTGCCCTCTCTCTCCCTATCTATTCAATATAGTACTTAAATTCTAGCTAGAGCAATTAGACAACAAAAGGAGGTCAAAGGGATACAAACTGGAAAGGAAGAAATCAAAATATCACTATTTGAAGATGGTATGATCGTATACTTAAGTGATCAGAAAAACTCCACCAGAGAACTGCTACAGCTGATAAACAACTTCAGCAAAGTGGCCGGATATAAAATTAACTCAAACAAATCGGTAGCCTTTCTATACTGGAAGGATAAACAGGCTGAGAGAGAAATTAGGGAAATGACACCCTTCACAATTGTCACAAACAATATAAAGTATCTTGGTGTGACTCTAACCAAACAAGTGAAAGATCTGTATGACAAGAATTTTAAGTCTCTGAAGAAACAAATCAAAGCAGACCTCAGAAGATGGAAAGATCTCCCATGCTCATAAATTGGCAGGATTAATATAGTAAAAATGGCCATCTTGCTGAAAGCAATCTCTCTTACTCTTGTTCTCTTATGCTTTTGCTCCCTCTTGCCCTCTTGCTCCCTCTCTCTCCCCACTCCCTTCCCCCCTCTCTCTCCACATGCTCATAGAGGGCCTCTATTCTTCTCCTCTACTTCTCTCTCTCTGCCTTTCTCTGCCTCTACTACCCTCTTAACTCCCCTCCCCATACTCTGAATAAACTCTATTCTATAATATACCATTGTGTGGCTGGACCCTCAGGGGCAAAGGATGTCTTGGCATGGGCCCACTGAGATATCCCCTTTCCCCACACCTCACCACACCCCCATAGAACATATTCTTTCTCTTTCTCTTTCTCTTTTATAAACACATCAGTGACCCTTTAACATATTTCCTCATATGATGGTGACCTCAACCACACAATTATTTTGTTGCTATTTCATAGTTCTAATTTACTACTGTTATGAATTACAAAGTAAGTATTTGATATGCAGGCTACCACTGTTGCAGAATGATCATAACTGTAATAAAATTATATCTTTTTGTTAATTTTGTCACTTAAAGTTCATATAATAATACCCATATTTTTAAAATAAGTTTTTATTTGCTCAACTAACCAAAACCAAGAAGTACAAATTGTGGGAATGATAATTCTATAGACAATGAGCCTTATCAAATTTATTGCCAAAGATATCAACTCTGTTTGAAATCAAAAGAACTTAGTGGCCTCTTTTGTCAGTTAACTCTTAATATTGCTCTAATTTAGAATTGGAAAAACAACGAAGATATTTCAGATGTGGCAAATTTAAAGGAAAGAGACAGCTGGACACACTTTATTTTTCCTCCTCACAGAATTGAATAAAGGATGGGTCATCCATTAGCTTCGGGTACTAATTAAGATGCAAATTTTAGAGCCAGACTACAGCAGTTAAACCTCCCCTTATCACTGAGTGACCTTGGCAGGCCTCTTAAGCAATAGGATCCAAGAGTCAATCTATGAAATGGTGGTTACAACATCTCTAACTGGAACAATCTTACAAAGAGTAAATCAATTATGCCACGTAATGGGATTACTGATTTAACACATGCCGTTTTCGTGCCAAGAGATTATTAAAAAGTGCTGCTTGGATCTCTTTTAAAATTTTTTATTGTTTATGTTATTAATTCACATTCCAAATTTTATCCCCTTCTGAGTTTCCCCTCCGCAAACCCCATGTCCCATCTCCTCTCCCCCTGCTTCTATGAGAGTGCTCCCCTACTCACCCACCTCTCTCAACTTACCGCCCTAGCACTCCCCTGTGCTGGGACATCAAGCCTTCCCAGGACCAAGGGACTCCCGTACTATTGATGCCAGAGAAGGTCATCCTCTGCTCCTTATGCAGCTGGAGCCATGGGTCCCTCCATGTGTATTCTTTGGTTCCTGGGATCTCTGCGGGATCTGGTTGGTTGATATGGTTGTTCTTCCTATGAGTTTACAAACCCCTTCAGCTCCATTAGTCCTTCCCCTAATTCCTCCATTGGGATCCCCATGTTCAGTCAGTTGGCTGCAAGCATCAGCATCTGTATCAGTAAGGCTCAGGCAGAGCCTCTCAACAGCTAAATCAGGCTCCTGTCAGCAAGAAAATCTTAAGTTCTAAAGTTTATACTGGAAAGCATGATAATTAGATCTCCCTCTTTTATCTACTATTGCTCAAATGAGAAAAGCAAAGGTGGTATCAAACAATATCAACAAATAATATCAACAAATGTAAGACACAAATGCTAAGCAGGTAGGGACTATAATCAGGCAGATCATAGTAGAAATCCACACTCTGGGTTATGATAGGTATACATTTTGATTCCCTATCTTAATAAACAGGGGTAACCTGACTCATGGTTAGATATGGTGACTTATTAAGTCTACCCAGACAAAGCAATTGGCAATTTATTTGACAAATATGTTATTATTTTCATTATTGATATGAGATTCAATTTTTTCTATATAATTAAGCAATACTGGGGACTGTCAACCATCTATAAAATGTAAACAAAGTTAAATTTCCAAATAGTAAGTGAGAAGTCATAAGACTGTGCTATGAAACATCCTACAAACATGTAAACTACAAAATGTCTGAACCTGTATTTCATTCTTTAAATGTAAATTATTTAGTAGCTAATGGATTCATTTAATATTGTATATTTTGTACATCTGTAAGGAGACTTGGTCCCCAAGCTCTGTTCTAAGTTTGGTGCATGGTTTCATATACATTTGAAATACTTCCTTCTTCACAGGAGGTATATACAGAACTTTAGGGTCATAGTTATTGGAAATGTGTGTCCATAAAAAAGTGTTCAATTCTATAAGCAGTAGAAGGCTATATCTTCATTAATGGGAGAACCAATGTGCCTTGTGAAGTTATATCCAATGACAGAATAAGACATAATCTACCGAAAGTTCACTAGGTTCTTATTTCCTGCAACTCCACATTTAATTTGGCTCTGAAGTTACTGTTAAATTAAAAGGATTTGCATATTTTATGCTCTCCAGTGATTTTATTGCTCACTAGAGATTTGCTATATTAAAAAGCACCCAAATTACTCCTATCAATTAACAATATTATACTTAAAGTCTAGATAAATTATTGAGTGTTATTTGGAGCTACTATGGGGAAAGTTTCTATAGAATGAGAGAGTATGTCAATGACTTTTCCAAATTTGAACAAGAAAACATTTAATATAGTCCTGGTTAGCTTTAACTGTCAACATGATATAGCTTAGAGATGTGGTAGAGGAAAGACTCAACTAAAAACTGACCATATAATATTGACCTATGAATATGTCACTGGTGGATTGTCCTATTTGTTAATTGATAGAGGAAGACCCAGCCTACTATGGGCAGTACCATAAAAAGGCAGTTGGTCCCTAACTAAATAAGAAAGCTAGCAAAGAAGTCATGACTCAGTGGTTAAGAACAGATGCTGTTCTTGCAGAAGACCAGAGTTTCCTGGAGCCACCAGATTGAAAAGTTCTCAACCACATGTACTTTCCACTCTAGGAGATCAAATGCCCTTTTTAGATAACTTCCCCATCCTCATGCAATTGTCATACAAACATACAGAAATATATGCACAGAGAACTCAACAAAAAGTTAAAAAGAAAGCTAACTGAGTGGAAACTGGTGGCTAACCAGGAATCAATATCCTCCCAAGGCTTTTTTTTTTTTGTGCTTCTTTGGCTGTACATGAGTTTCTCTGTGAGAGATAATCTAAGCCTTCCTATGCCAGGCTTTTGTTGAAAGTCTTGTCTGAAATTTCCTTCATTATGGACTATAACCTAAAACCTGAAACAACCCTTTATTCTTAGGAGATACGTATTTGTAAGAATGTTTTTTATCACAGTAACAGAGATGAAGTTAAAAGAAACTACAGTGATGACCACACCATGACAAGTATTGGAAAGGAGCCATCTCTGGATATTGTAGAAATAGAAAACCAAATCATGGCTTTGATGGGCTCTCACAACTCATAATTTCTATAGCATAAAACTTAACCTTGAATTACCTTCTCATTTGCTAAGTTCTGTAGAGGGTTGAAGAACATTGTGACCTCTGAGGACAAAGGACATGTCCTTCGCACAGCATAGATTAGTTGAGGGGCATTTGCATATAAACTGAATTGTGAAGTTAGATATAAATTATTCATCCAAGAAGAATTCATAGATACTCAATAACAGGCTTTAGAGCATGTGCCACAGCAATGGAATATGAAGAAAATGAGGTGCATTGGAAAATGAGCTCAATCTTGATTTGCTTGTGAAGTTTGCAGGTTATCAGAGAGAATGGCAGGCAGTCCAAGGTCTGTGCAGTATAATTAGAATCTTAACATCATCTGCACTTTACACAACACCATGTGGGTCTCCAAACCTTTGTCAAGCTCTTAATGCACAAGTACAGGGCTAGAGATGCAGTAGAAACAGACATCTTCCAATTCTGTAATCCATGCTAAGCCTCTGACCTAAGAGTTTTTCTTCCTCAAAATCTGCCTCAAATATATTTAGCAACAGACTCCTATGGATCTATACACCTATAGGTATACCTTTCTAAATCTGGAATTCATTGATATTCATTTATTATTATGAGTTCCCCAAATTTTTAAGGACACTTGATTTCCCAAGCCTTGACTCACACTTGACCATTAATGTGCTTCTGAAATGCTCCGTCTTCACAGTGGATATATGCAGTGTTCTAGGCTCACAGTAATAAGAAACGTGGGTTCATACAGAGAAGTTAAATTCTAAGAGCACTAGAAGGCAGTCTTAATGGCTCCGGTGTTGCTGATAGAAAATGTAGCAGCCAATGAAGACCTTACCAAACCATGAAGGCTACAGCAAGTGCATCTTTTACAAATATAACTTCTAGAAGGAAAAGAAATACAAAGTCAATGGCTTAATGACTTAGAGAAGGATAGTAAAAATGAGTTTTGACTCATTAACATTTAGAGAATCCCTATTTAAGAAAGAATATACATAAAAATAAAAAGCAAAAATGAGTACTTAATTAGCATTACAAACCAAATCCAGGCTTCAAATTAAGAACTGACAAATACTCAAATACAAATAGTGTTATCAACATCAACCACTTGACAAGATTGCACATCAAAATTTTCCTATACCTTTCATTATCTATTTCATATTTGAATTTAGCAATGATTTTTTAATATATTATTATCATGTACATATGTGTGTGTAATTATGTATGAATGGGAATGCACATGTGGCAAGGCACACATGCAGAGATCAGAAGACAAATTTCAGGATCAAATTCTTCTTGCAAGATATGTGCCAGGGGTTGAATTCAAGCTGTCAGGCTTACATGGCAATTAACTGGTCTGCTCAGTTATTATGTAGGTAAATTAAAAACTCTGCTTCCATCAGTTCTCTGATACTAGGTTTTATATAACTTATTTACTGTTCAAAAACACCCTGAAATTATACAATTCCAAGTATCTAATGTATATCACTTGGCTCTCATTGAGCTAATATATGTTTGTCAGTGTATTAGAGTTATCCAGATACACAGAAGTATAATATTAATGCACTGATGTATAGATGGCCACACAATAGACTAATACGACAGATAGATAGATGTTAGATAGATAGATAGACAGATAGATAGATGGACAGACAGATGAAAATACATTATAGGAATTGGCTCAAATAATCATTGAAACTGCAAAATTACAAATAAAAATCCAGGAAGGCTACTGGCATAGTTTTAGTTAACCCAAAAGCATGACCTAAGGAGGATTTGATGACTTGTGGCATAACTTCCAATTTGGCATTGAGGTCTGAGAACAAATAGGGTCATGTGCAAAATAGAAATTTAAATCCCAGAATCTAAAGTTGTGGAAAGGTATGGCTCTTAGATTCAAGATCACAGAAGATGTATATTGATAGATATGTGGCTGGAAGGAAGGAGGCATAGAGAGAGAAGAAAGAAAGGAAGGAAGAAGGGAAGGGACACACGCAGACACACACACTCACACACACACACACAAACACACACACACACACACACACACACACACACAGTAGGAAGAGAAGGTGGAGAAGAGAATAAATTTACAATTTCTTTCTCTTTCTGTTTGTGGAATCTCGATGAATTCTCATGTCCTTGAATGATGCCCCTTACCTTGGAAAGACTAATATTCTACTCAGTCTATTTATCAAAAAGCATTCTTCCAGAAAGCATCTTCACTGATATGCTCAGGAGTAACATTTAGCTAGCCATCTGGGCAAACCAACACTTGGCCAAGATCACATAAAATTAACCACCCCATCCAGTTTGTAAGAATGAGTCACATTGCATAAAAATTGCCAAAGCCATGGGCACTGTAATTTTTAGTATAGTAAAACAATGGCCAATCACAATTCCACAATCTGAAGCAAGGCTACATGGCCATGGTTATTACTTACAGATTCCTTTTGGGTTTTCAATAGTTTGAAAACTGCTTGCTCTATTTCAGAACCCAGTGTCTTGTGGTATGCGTGTAGGAAAAGCATGCGGAATGTGAGAAGCACACTGCATGGCCGAGTATATCAGCAGCATGATCTGGGTAAGGGGCTAAGATATTGTCACACTACTATAGATTCTCAGCTGATGTTATTTTATTTTAATTTTTAAAAAAAGCCATATCAATACATTATGATACAGGTAGCATTTATAGATCTACTTTACAGGTAAGGGGAAAAAATCAAGATGTTGAGTCCTTAAATAATTTAAAATATCATGCATGGCAAAGTAGGACTTGTATTCATAAATATATTGGGTCTGCTTATTATTTATTTATTTTAACTAAAACCTATTAAACAGTATGATATTAAATTCCGTAACACTCTCAATATCATTGTTTTATTCATTAAAGCTATATCATAGTTTAAGATTTCAAGGGATACAGTAACAATAATTAAGAAGATACTATAAATTTGGGGGGGTAGGTTCTTGAGAGAAGATTGATGTGGGAGAGGAAGGGCTAAAATGACCTAAATGCACTGTTCATGTACAATGTGGCTGGCGGTATCTCTCCTAGGAATAACACAAGCTCCGCCCATAAAATCTTACCAACATGAATGCTTACACATGAACTAGACGAGGACAGCACTGAAAGACCTACCAAAGTGGAAGGGTAGAAGCCCACAGGGGTTGACCCTAGACAAGTCTCTCAAGACCTCAATCGGAAACAAAGATCTACAGGCAACTGAAGGATGTTTGGAACAGGAAAAATTAGTTCTCGCCATGGAAGAGCACACCAAGTGGTTTTCCAATTCTAAACTTTCAGCCCTGGAAACATACATATAAATAATATATAGCTTGAGAAGCTTATATGTAGAGAAATATAATTTTATATATACACACACACACACACAATCACAATTAATGAAACAAGAGGTCATGAATTTGAAAGAGTAAGGAAGGGTATACGGGGGTGTTTGGAAGGGATGATAGGAAGGGGGAGTGGTGTGATTATAGTATAATTTCAAATTTTTAAGTTAAAATTATATTGAAACTGATTATAATATATATACATTTTTACCTAAAATTTTCACAGTTCACCATCTTAAAGCAAATATATGTTGACTAATATGTTTGAGGTCAGATACAGTATGTGCTCTAAAGATAAAGAACATGGACCCCACAGACAACTGGACTAAATCCTTTTTCAGGGAAGTCATTTATTGCTGGTACAGGACCTAGTGATATTTGCTTACAAACAGTTTTTTGAATTATTGTACTAAAGTAATTTGTTGGACATTCTTTTTCTTAGTAATAGCTAGAACCCTTCTTCAAATAAGTAATATATTTTAAGGCTACTTTTTTCTTAAGTCCCTGACTTAATTTATATTTGTCTTTTATCATTCATGTTGAAATGTCTTTATTTTCATAATCATCAGAAATAGAAAGTTTAGCCAGGCATGCTGTTATGTGTCTGTAGTGGCTATTTCTGATTGTCAACTTGACTATATCTGGAGTGAATTACAATCCAGAATTAGAAGGCTCACCTGTGATCTAGATCTTGAGTCTGGAAGACACAAGTTTCAGGTGTGGTGGTACACACACCTCTAATCTGGGTCACACCTGCTGATGGAGATCTACATAAGGACATTGGAAGGAAGAGGATTGAATCTTCTTCACCTGCGAGCCTTGTGGGATTAAGCGACTGCTAGATCCTCGGGTTTTCATTCACAGCTACTGCAGCCCATTGTTGGGGAGTTTGACTACAGAATGTAAGTCATTAACAAATTCCCTTACTATATAGAGGCTACCTATAAGTTCTGTGACTCTAGAGAACCCTGACTAATACAGTGTCTTTTATATTTGAAAGGCTAAAGCAGAATTACCATGAAGTCCACGCCAGTCTGGCCTATATAACACCCTGCCTAAAATAGTAAATGGGAAAACCACTTTATTAGAATAACTTGATAGTCTAACTACACAAAAACTCTGGTTCTGAAGTAAATGACCTGCCTCTGGGCACTTAAATCCTGCTCTTTTGACTTTGAGTTCTTAGCACAACCAATTATGTGTGTAGCATGTAATATGTTCCTCAGTAAACTTCCCACTGAAGAGATTGCTGGCTCATGTTATGCAGAAAAAATATGGGGATGTGACTTTGGGGTCAGAATATTTTTGTATTAATTACGGCATAGACTTTACAAGGTATGGGGCTCAGAGGAGACACTTGAATTCTCTGATCCTTGGTACATTCAGTTTCTAAAGCAGAGATGACAATCCGTATCCTGTACAATTAGAAGAAAATATTTAACATTTCAGACTATGAACCAAATATCCATTAAATATAAAAAAGCAGCCATTATTTTCTCTTATCAAATTTGAGAATCAGTCTCAAAGGGGTTCTCCAATAATGTTCCAGTTTTACAATCTACTCACCAAGCTACTCAGTTATAAGAGGGCCTTCCCTGTGATCTTTCACTGGAACAGCCGTCAGTAAATATGCAGAAATGGTCTCATTGCTTTTTATGAGTGAAGCTTTCAGATAGTTCATCTCCATGTTGTCTGTTAGGTCTGGAGTGTAATAAAAAAAGCAAAACATGCAGCATAGCAAGGGAAGAAGTTTGCTGTTCCTTTTATCTTCTGAACCTTGGAGCATAACAAAAAATTTACAGTGGGGACTATGATGGCCAGTTGAAGAGTACGCCTGTAAAATACAACTTAAGGTGAAACTTAATCAAACTTATTCAATATAATTACATCAAATATCATCAAAATATAATCAAAAGTATCTCATTTGAAAACTCTAAATTTGCTGTAAAAGAATTAAATTTACCCAAATTAGTATATGTGCCACGTTCATGAGGTGGAGGAATCCATGCTTCCAAGACTTTACTCGAATCAAATTGTTCTTTATCTTCAGGAAAAATCAGTAGTAGCAGCTTTATAAATGTACGTGGAATAATAGAACAAAACAAAACCCTAGAATTGCCAAAGCTCTTGATAACGTAGTAAGAAATCAATGGATATTTAATCTACCTGAGGTCAGGACTTATTGTAAAAATAAAATGATAATAACAACATTCTGATTCACAAACAGATACATCAGTATAAACACAATGGAAAAAAACAGCATTTAAAATGGAGGGAGTTATTGATATCTTTGACTGATTTTTAACCTAAGACACAAAGACATTCAATATGAAAAGGGAAGTTTTGCCAACAATGTTACTAAAAGAAATCAATAAGTATGTTGAAGAAAAATAATTTGTTTTCAGTCAGTACATAAATTAATGTCTGATAACACAGGAAAAAATGTCAATGCTAAAACTGTACAGCATGCTTTCCTATCAACACAGAATGCCTTTCCATTCTTGTGGCTGGAGGGTTTTGGTTTTTATTTTGTTTTTTATTTTCTGCTAGAAACACAAGGTGGCTTTTAGAACAAACTAATGGGATAAATTGGGTTCTACTATAATTGTATAGTTTTCTCCAAACACAAAACATCCTAGATTATTGACTTACTTATATCCAATGTATTTTTAACTATTTAGACATATTGAAAGTATGTTTCGAAGGATAAACTTCTTTATCTCAGAGTCTTAACTGTCTTACTTTATACTAGTCAGTCTCCTGAGGAAGCCCTGCCTTGTGCTACCTGTACCTCTCAGTAGAATGGGAAATACTGTGTGTCAGAGAAAACTTTTTCTACCATTTGAGAACCAGAAAGACACAGCTCCTGGAAAGGCGCTGTAGCTGAAAAGGCTGACTAACTGGTTGAAACTTCAGTGCTGTGGAGAGGTTGGAATGTTGCAGATGTAGAGTCTAATTACCTTTTTGTTTGTTTGTTTCTTTGTTTGTTTGTTTATAAAATATTTAGTTTTATTCACTTTAAAACTTTCTTTTTTCCTTTGTTTCTTTGCCGCTTCTTTCTTTTTTATTATTATTATTTTTGATATTTTATTTACATTTCCAATGTTTCCTCTTTTCTGGGTCTCCTCTTTGGAAACCCCCTATCCCCTCCCCATCCCCGCCTCTATGAGGGAATTCCACCTCCCACCCACCCGCCCACCCATCCCCATATTCCCGCCTTGACATTCCCCTTTACTGGGGCCTCTAACACCCTCATGCCCAAGGGCCTCTCCTCTCTCCCTGATGGCCATCGAGGCCATCCTCTGCCACATATGTGGTCCAAACCATGGGTCCATAGATGTGTATTCTTTGGTTGGTGGTCCAAACTCCAGGACGGCCAGGGGAGGGTCAGGCCCATTGATACTCTTGCTCCCTCCATGGGGCTGCAAATTCCCTCAGCTCCTTCAGACCTTTCTTCAACTCCTCCATCTGGGACCTCACTCTCAGTCCAGCGGTTACTGTTAAGTGAAACTTGGACATTCTGAACGTTTGGGCTAATATCCACTTATCAGTGAGAGTACATGCAGTTTTCGTTCTTTTGTGACTGAGTTACCTCGCTCAGGATAATATTTTCAAGTTCCATCCATTTGCCTGCGAATTTCATTATGTCATTGTTTTTAATAACTGAGTAGTACTCAGCTTTAGCCACCTGGGTGACAGCTATTGGCTCCTAATCTCTGTGTCAGACTTAAGGTGCTGTGACTAAAACCTAAAACCCTTTTAAAGTGTCTTATCTTAGTTGGCCACTAGCTTCCATCCACCCAAAAGCCAAGGATGTCATGAAATAGCATCTGAGACTTTTAGAAAAACCTCCCCCGTCTTGTGAAAATCAGCCCATTTTGTAATCATCTCCCTGATGTACACACCAATGTATTTTAAACATGCCTTCCTTTATATTTTTCTTTGTTCCCTAAAACTGCTTCTATATTAGAACATGGAAATTTGGGTAATACAAATCTGTTTTCCTTGGAGACAATCACTCAAAAGTGTTTCAGAATAAACTATCACTTATCACATTTAAGATGACAGCTGCATTACTTATCTCAATGCAGTCATTCAAGGTCCCTCTCAACAGCTCTGTTTTATCAGTCTTACATCATAGTAACCACACTTTAGAGATCCAGTCTTCATTAGAATTCTAGTGAAGAGTAATGTTTACACTAATATATTCCTTACTTCTCTACCTAGGATTTCCTTCTGCCGTCTCCTTGAATTTGCGTATTTGTGTCTTGCCAGAACCATTGAAACTTTCATTGCATGTTGGACAATGCCCCCTGGTCTCTGGAAAGGGAATTAAGAACAGACATAACTATAGAGGGCAGCTTTCTCCTGGTTCAGCTCTACAGCACCCCAGAATCTTAGCTGTCCCATGTGTGAAGCAAAAAGTCTGAATCAGCTACATGCTGCACTGCCTGTGGACTGAGATTTTACTGTGTCACTAGCCTCTGGGGAGTGTTTTACATCCTGCTGTCAAGAGGCTCTCAGGAGTCACAGAGGCTGGTCAGAGTCATTAAGGCTTCCTCAGTGGCTGACTCTTTCCCAAGAGAGTCACCAGCTCTGGGGCAGCCAGAGTGCACAGAGCTAGGCTGCAGGGACAGAATCAGATCAGGTGCCTGAAGTGCCTCTGAGGGCATAATTGACCTGCTTTCTGACCTTGAGAATAGTTTACTTCTATATATGAAATCAGTAATAAGAGTTCATTGGAATTTAATCTTCCCCATTTGCCTTCTTAGAGGAGCTTGATTATTTAATAAAGGAAATAAACAGGTTTAGAAGTCATCAGACTTTCTAAGGATTGAAAGATGCCCGATTGGGTAGTCCATGGAAGAATCTGACCTACATGTGGGGCAAATGAGCTGAAAAACACTCAAATTGACCATGACCTTTTGTGATGTATAACATACAAGAACAATGGTGGAAAGTCACCAGTGTATTTTTGTTTGTTTGTGAGTTATTATTATTATTATTATTATTATTATTATTATTATTGCCTCTAGGAGCATCTTATAGTACTCTTTTTAAGAGGAAACACAGTTAAGTCATAAAATTAAGCAGAGTCAATTGCAGTAAGAGACAAAACATCATAGACCAAAAGAGCCAGTAAATTCAGAAGAAGGTTACTGGTTTATTAGTTACATAGTGAGTATTTTTAAAGTATGTTATGGGTTCTGTCAACTTCTACCAGCTAACTTAATCAACAGTGTCAACGTAATTAAAGAGATGATTTGTGGTGAAAAGTGAAGAGGAATTTATTTATTTAGTGGCAGTATTAAGAAGAGGAAATAACTAAGGTGACCAGTGACCTTGTGAGCTGATGTAAGCTTTAGGTTTGAATAGAGGAAGAATTGAGGCAAGGGTCAGAGATCATGTGCATAATTAATCTGTCCTGGTCAAATCTGGTCTAGTTTATTACTACCCTCATTTGCTCAACAGAGGTTCTAGAAGCTGATTCTAAGTAGTGTTTATCATTTGAGGGAAGATTATTCTGAGATGATTGCTTCAGCTCTAGGATGTTGCTTCATCTTTCCAGATAAGAACCCTCATAGAGATGGTCCACCTTGCCAGGTTCCATCGTCCCAGGGATCTCAGTCCATAGGAAAGGTTAAAGGCAATGACATTTCTCTTGTCTTTAGCGATAGTAGAGGAGACAAACAGAATTATGGCAAGTGTGCCAGCCTTTTCTTCTGCTTTTCTTAAAACACAGAAGAGTGTAAGAGAAGAGTCCACAGGGAAGCTATCTGACAAGAGAAAGCATGCAGTAGCAACAATACTGTTTTAGGGAGCAGGAGTATTTCTTTACACTAAGACATTGAGCGATGGGGCAAATAACACCTTCTTTTATCATTTTGCTGATTATTTGAACATAACATATCGGATAAAATATGAGCAATGGAGATGAAATTTGATAGTGATTCCTGTACATCGTCATATTGTAAATAATGCAGAGTATTGGGTGATTATTCACGCAATGTTAGACAACTCTTGACTAAGTCAGCAAAGAAGCAGCACTCAGTTGTGACTGATAAATGAAATTCTGACATAGAACCTTGTTTTACTTTCATCTGAAATATTGGCTGTTGATTTTATTGAAAATATATTCCTCATCAATGACTAAGATAATTCTATTTTCCTGAAGGCTAGGCAACAAGAATTTGTTCATGAGCTTACTCTTGTGAAATTTAAGCTCTCTCTCTTTCTCTCCCTCTCTCCCTCCCTCTCTCTCTCTCTCTCTCTCTCTCTCTCTCTCTCTCTCTCTCTTTCTGTCTCTCTCTCTCATAACCACACAATGGTAGATTTTGAAGGCTATAGAAGATGATGATAAAGTTATTTATAGTTGTTATTATATTAGCTGATATTTTGGTATCAAGATAAAATATAACTGATAGTTCACTTGGTTGGATCCCTGTTTCTCAGTTGTTAAGGGATATTGTGGAAACTTGAGGATATTGTCTCTCATTGGAAGAAGTAGATTACTGCGACCTGGTTTCAAGGTTCTATGCGCCAACTCCACTATCTTAACGATCAGGTTCTGCTTCTTGAGTATGGCCACAATGTGACCAGCCAGACACAAGTTCCTGACAGCATGCCTTTCCTACTTATTGCCATGTTTCCTCTACCGTGTCAGTGATGGGTTGTATACTTTAGGAACTGTATATCCATCTTTCCTTCCCTAATTTGCCTTGTCAGAAATTTTGCTGCAGCTATACGTAAAGTGTCTAAGACAATTGGTTATGTCACTGTAATGAAATACATAAGACAATGCATTTATACAAAGTAATGTTTACCTTGGCTCATGGTTTTCTAGGCTTCAGTTTATGTTTGCTTGGTGTCATTGCTTATGGCCAATGACAAATATAGCACACTGTAGAAAGACTGTGATAGCAGAAAGTAATCACTTCATGGTAGCCAGGAGGAAAAAAAAAAGACAGGACAGTGCTAGGATCCCACTCTTTTCCTCAAGCACACGCCCTCTATGGCCTCTATTCTTTCCAGCAGAGTCTACCTGCTGAAATGTCCACCATTCCCTACCAGTTCTCTGAACGAGGGACCAAACTCTGATAGCACATTGAACTTTGGTAAATACTTCCCATCCAAACTGTAAGATGAGAATACTATAATAATTATTGTACATTTTATTATTTTTAATTATATGCTATGTGTTCTTTCTTTCTGTACAATTTGTGAAAAGGATTTTCTGCTTGGAAAGCTATGTGTATGTCCAGTACTGAGCAAAGGCTTGAATGTGATCTCTGTACACAAGTAAATAATAAAAATTACAACAATATAAGCTCATAGAGATGGCCGTCGAGATGATGGGTAGATTCTCAATTTACCCTTCCTCTCTCTGAGTTTATGAATAGACACACCTTATTTCCCAATGGTCTGCCCTCTGGCTCCTGTTAACTTTTTAAAAAATGGCTTAGGGACCTGTGAGAATGAAATCTGTTAGTTATTACACAGCTGAGATATTTCCAATGCCTTCAGATAGTTCAAGGAACAATGTCATCTTTCTGTAACTGGTTATCTTTGCCTAGGATCAAAGATACTGGAGTTATTAAACTTGGGGATCACAACCTGTGCCCCAAGGCCTGTACAGCTACTAATCCTTAATAAATCAATTAAAAGATTCAATTAAAAGTGGAAAACAGAAAAAGGGGGTTTATTTAATGTGCCCACACAAGGATACAACTAACCACTCATGTCTAGCTTCAAAGTTCTAAAGGTCAAAGTTTAAATAGAGCCAAGATGAGAGAGAACATGCAGTGTTTGTGCTTCTGGGTCTGGGTAATTTCACTCAGTATAATCTCTTCTAGCATCATCCATTTAACTTCAAATGTCATGATTTCAGTTTTTTATACTGAAATATTTAGGGTTGGAGAGATGGCTCAGCAGCTAAGATCCCTGGCTGTTCTTCCAGAGCTCCTGAGTTCAATTCCCAGAAACCATCTATAATAGGATCCAATGCGGTCCTCTGGTATGTCCGAGGAAAATGACACTGAACTCACAAAAAGTAAATAAGTCTTAAAGAAAAAGAAAGAAAGCAAAGTCATGGCTTTTGGGGGCCTGGAGAGATGGCTCATTGGTTAAGAACACAGAATGCTCTTCTAGAGGTCCTGAGTTCAATTCCCAGCAACCACATGGTGGTTCACAGCCATTTGTAATGGGATCTGATGCCCTGTTCTGGTGCATCTGAAGACAGCTACAGTGTACTCATATATACATAAAAATAAATAAATAATTCTATAAATTTTTTTAAAAAAATAGCTGAATAGTATTCCATAGTGTTGAAGGACATTTAGGTTGCTTCCATTTCATAGCTATTGTGAATAGAAAGCTAATGGACATGACTGAGCAAGTATTTGAAACTTTATAATCATATATCAAAATTTGTGTATCTTTGTGGTTTCAGCTTCCTCATTTAGTATTCAGGAGTTTTGATTTCTTATTTTATTTTTATCAGTTCTATCAATTATTCTCCATTGTCTGAGAAACAAACCCAAACCCAGATAATGAATTTGGAGACAAAATAATACTGCAAGATCTGATATCTGGTATGCAGGAATGAGAGTCTGGTATACCAAACACTTATACTGATCATGGAGAGCCCTGCCTGCATTCCTCATTGGCTGAGCACTGTAGGAACACATTCCTACATGGATGTTGCTCACGTTCCAGTATTTCCTTATATGGTGTCTTTTCTTCCTTTCCACTTTTACTTTCACATACTGCAAACAAGAATTTCCTTCTAGTTTTACTCCTTCCCCCAGGATCCCGATAGTTAGGAAACCTCCAGATGGTTAGCCTTGATCACATATGTAGACTATCTGTGAATTTTTAACACTAAGATAAACTCCTTGTTTGAGTTGGGGGTTGCCGGAGGCCCAAAAAAGCAGATGCTCATTGTCTCTTGCTTACTGTAATTTTGTATTTAAAGTTTATGCCTATTGAAAGCATTTTGTATTGAAAACAGTCTTTTTATTTTCCACACAATCTCATAAGTATCAAAGGCAATACCAAAAGAGGCTACAGCTTACTGGGGATCTCTCTTTAAGACAGTGTTCTAGACAGCCATCTAACTGTCATCTCAATTGTCCTTCAAGATAATCATATTAGCGATTTTTTACAAGTTCTCCTTTGCAAAAGACTTAACACTCAGCAGGTAAACACTAACGTCATTAGCATACCTAGTGCTGTGAGGTTACATCAGTGTAAACCATAAGCCCTCTGTCCAAAACATATCTACAAACTAGGAAAAACTTCTAACATGTATTTATGTGTAATCATTCTTGTCTCTTAAAACTCTCCTTAGACATCAATTCAAGAACAATTTCAAACATTTATAGGGAATCTGATATCAGAGAGGTGCATGATCAGTATAATGTACTTGTGTTCTCTGTAATATCTTCTCTGGTCCTTTAGGACAGGAATATATGCCCATTTGATGTATCACAGTTGTGCGCTCTGATCTCCTAACAGTTCAGAGAGCACATCGTTCCAAAAGGCAGAAGCATCTTCCAGCATCTCATCCCTGTCCTTAGCACCCTAGCACATGATCTTTGACTTCTCTACAAAGACAGGAAACCCACATTAGTGATTCAGTGAGCCCAAGCCCCTTTGTTGTCAGAAGAAATTAGGAAAGTGATAACTAGTGATATCAGCACACTGTCTTCACCAGGGCCTAGAATCTAGATTCTTTCTCTCCATGAGGTCACTGTTTAACATGTAAATGTGTTAGCTTGCAGAGCCTTTGTGTGAAGTCATTAGAAACTATTAACACCTCAGCAAACACTAGTGTCAGAGGGCATATTACTTAAGGACCTGCAGTAAAAGGCATTTAGGGAATGTTAGGTGAAATTGGAGTGAGAAAACAGTTTAAAAATAACTAAAATTAGGGGAAGGCGATCTACTCTGATTTTCATAAAGCACTTCCTTTGTCATCTGTTTACACTAATACAAAAAGCTACACAGATGTTGCACTAGACACTATGGATGAAAAAAAAAATAGAATCAATGACCCTAAGAGGCTGGTAGACCAGGGAGAGAGTGATGGACACATTGACCATGACTGTATTGTTCTACAAACACCTTCTTAGGAACATAGTGGTGAGGACTTTTTATAATGGTAATGATATGAGGAAGTAATGTAATCAAATTGGAAAAGCTAGTTGGCTTATGGGAAAGAAAAGAGGAGATCAAATCTGTTGGATTATAACCATAGAAAAGGGTTAAGAAGATAATCCATGAGAGAGGGAAGGTCAGTGTTAGAACCCTTTACTACACCAGCTGAGAAGAATCCCATCTGCTAAAGTCAATGTGTGCTTCTGTGCATGCCTCTGGGAGTGAGTGAGAATTTGTGAAAAGTAACTGTGTCTGGAAAGGATGATTGACAGCATGGAAATGTAGCAATCTTGGAGGGTTACAGGTCCAGACCCTAATTATAATTTTTCTTGGGCTAGTTAAGCATCCCTTGCCCACCTCCGTATCAGACCTATCCCTGTAACTAACAGATAAAAAAATCTTTAAATGTATAAATTTAGCAGACCATTAATTTCCACTACCTTTATCTAAGATTATCCTCAGATAGTATCTGAGACCTACAGGTGATATTTCTTAAATTTGCTGTAATCTACATCCCTGATGTTTCCACAAAAGTATCTGAAAAGTGTCTAGATTGATGACTTTATTTGTTCTGTTACTAAACTGCTGCAGTTTTGAAACAGAATTTGGGGTAACCCAAATCCATAATACATGGCCATGGTCCCTCATATATGGCTATAGAATAAACTATCATTTCACCCAAGCTTGGAATACTCAGTTCAAATGAGATGGCTTTATCAAATCATTCTGCAAATATTTAGGGATCTCTGTGGAAAAAGAGATAGAAAGATTTTAAGAGCCAGAGGTGGTAGAGGACTCTAAGAAAATAGTGAGTTCTAGACACAACGGATTCATATCTGAACTAAGAGCAGTAAGAGCATGCTCAAGACCTGCAAAGATTCATATTGGACAAAATCCCAGCACTGAGAACCACATATGACACAAACTTCCACTCCCAACCTGGAAGATATTTGTAATTGAAAACTACAAAAAGGAGACGTTTAGTTTACTTCAGCAGAGAGTCACTACAATTTTCAGTATCACTCTAGGGAAGGCTCTATGTCCAGGAGTAGTTGGAAACAAAATAGACATTTGTGTTTGTGTGTGTTTGTGTGTGTGTATTTGTGTGTGTGTGTGTGTGTGTGTACATGTTTGCACTTTTGGGTTTCTTTTTGTGGGTTGTAGATATTTTTTGTGTTATTGATTTTATTTTGTTTTTTAGTTTGTGTGTTTTGTTGTTTTTCTTTTTGTATTTAAGAGAGAGAAAGAACATGCAGTTGTTAGGGGAGGGAGCTGGAGAGGAACTGAGAGGAGCTGATGATATGGGAAATAATTTATGAAAAGAAAGTTAAAGGATTTTAAAATAACTTTATTGTACTTTCCCCTTGAGATTAGATCTGTGCATTTGCATCAGCACCCACTAACCCCTTGCACATGCTCCGAGGACCTGACAGTCGGGTTCCTGCCCTTACCTTCCATGAGGTGTCCTCCTTCCCAGAGCCCAGCTCAATCACTCCACCTCCACGCTTCCATACCACTCTCTCAGACGTAGCTTTAGACATGAAGCTGGTGCAGCAGCTTTGCCTGGTAAGTTTCTCAATCCCTTGCTGACCAGCAGCATCCTCACACTTCCAGGCCTATCTCCTGGTGCTGGCAGGCAAGGTGCTGGGGAGCTCACCAAAGAGGACTAGTGCAGAAATGTTCAACTACAAGAAAACCAGACAGTGTCTGGTGGAGTCTTAAAATACTAAGCAGATAGTTCTCTGTGAAAATCCGTCCCTCAAATACTTCTGGCCTTGTTTATTTTTGCTTGGATGGATGCACATGATTCTTAGTTTGAAAAGTATTGCATGTATTTGTGTGTGTGTGTGTGTTGTGCCCATGAGCATGCAATAACATTTCTGGATGTTATTAACTTACTGGAGTCTGCTTTTCTCTTATGCCACATGGGTCCTAGGGATTACACAAGAGAGACTGATGGGTTCTTTACCATTTGTCTTACTCAGATTTCTATATAGAAACAGAATTGGTCTTCTTTACAAAAACAAAACAAAAACAAACAACAACCACAAAAAAACCCATAATATATTACAGCAGCTTATGGGCTGTAGACTGCTAGTCCAGCAATGGCTGTCTCATTTTTAGAAAGTCTAAGAATCCAGAAGTTGTTTGAACCAAGAAGCCAAATGTCTCAGTAGGTGTCTAGTCTATATCCATCCCAAAGAAATAGGTTGTACTACCAGTGAAGAAATAAATTTACCAGTGAGAGTAAGGGCAAGTGAGCAAAAATCCAAAGTTTCCTTTTTTGTGTTTTCATACAGGCTGCAAACAGAGGATGTGCCCAGATTCAGGATGATTCTTTTTAATTCAAATAATCTGGACTTAAGACAGTTTTTCTGAACTCAAAAGATCAAGATTTAAGATGGTTCTTCCCATTTCAAATTATTGAAACAGGAAAAATCTGTCACAGGAGTACCTAGAAACTTGGGTTTTAGTTATTTCCAGCTGAAGTCAAGCTGACAACCAAAAATAGCCATCACTTCTGATAAAGATGACAAGAACAACCAATAGTGAATGGTCAGCCCTGAAAACACAGACACAGGTAGTACAATATAGACTAAACAGTTTATATGTATATGTATATTCATGCAACAACAATTTATGAAAATCATGAAACCTTGAATTTTAAAGAGAGCCAGGAGGGTTATGTGGAAGGGTTTGGATAGAAGAAAAAAGAAGGACAATTGTAGTTATACTACAGTCTCAAAAAAAAAAAGAAGAGAAAAGAAAAGAAAAAATACAGAAAGCTCAAGGTTAAGCAAAATTAAGGTTTATTGGCAAGCAATTGACACTTGGAGTCCAGGGAGCTGGGAGATTATCCACTCTGAGGAGATTCAGGGTTTTCTTAGGTTTAAGTATTCCTTTCGAATTAACTCTCTTTCCCCCATCTATTTGTCCCATGATGTCCAGGTGTCCCTCCTGTCATGGGGATCATGTCCCTGTCTTATTCCATCCATGGCTCTTTGCTAACTGCTAAGGTATCCTCCCTCTGCAGGGAATAGGTACAGATATGGTTACTGTTTGGTTCGTGTTTGTGAGCAATCAGAGTGGACCTTGGAATCCTTTATCATGTTTTATCAAGCAGAAAGGAAAGATAATGGATAAAGGTAAAATAGAGCAGTGATGAAAAATGAAAACATGTTTTCCCAAACTGAATTCTGGTCATTCATGGCATCAAGCCTTTAGGCCCTGAATCATCTTTTTGGCAGGTAACTGTGAATATTTTTAAGGGATAAGGGATCCACTAAGACAAAGGGCTTCAGACACGTGAACATCTGGGGACATCCATTTAAACAGTGGAAAACCAATTAATACAGCAACTAGGGAGTGGCTGTGTTTGGAGTTGTGTGTCATCTGCTTCATGCCATTGTTTTTAGCTAGCTCTGAAGAAAAGAAACAAACACAACCTCAGATATGGAGTATTTTACTCTTGCCCCTGTCTATACACGACCACAAAGAAAACACGGACCTCAAGGGGCAAGGGTGAGTTTGGTGTTGCCTGCAATAGGTGGGCACTCAGTTCACACAAAAAGGCTATTTTTTCTTTCATTCACTCCAGCATAAATTGTTCCAGCAATCAGTGATCGCTAAGAACATGTGTATAAAAGAACCTGGTCTGTAAATTCCAGAAGTGCTAGTCCTTATTATTAAATCCATCCTTAGCTTGTCATAGTTTAGTGTTTAAAAATATACAAAATATAATCAATCCAAAAAGTAGTCAGGAGAGCAAGAAACTTTTTCTGTCAAGGGAAGGAGTGATAAGCAAAATGTGAAAATTGAAGGAAAGGGGAGACAGCCCTCAAAGGAAATGGATAGACACAGGGAGAGAGTGGAATGGCTCGAAAAGTTTTCCAAAGGTCATAAGTTTGTCCTTAACCAAGTGACTTCATATGTGGACAACTGTTTACACAAACCAGTCAAATGGCTAAGAATTAGCCGGGGTTGTTATCACACTTTTTTCAACATCCCCACATTTTATGTTGAGATTCAGAGAACCACTTACTGGAAGGAAGGCGCTAGGAAGGGGGGGTAATAACAGTGTCTCAGAAAGCTGATTCTGAAAGAGGAAAGGAAAAAGAACCATCAAAATCACATTTTCTTTCTTTAGCACAAGGTAAAAATTTCCTTATATTTCATAATGCTCCTGTGTGATGAAAGAAAGATTATATTGTGATATATATATTTAGCTTAGAATGAGGGGAAAGCAGTTACTACAATCATTTCAAGGCTTTTCTTCAAAACAACTGTTCATAAAAGAAAACCTGAAACGACATGCTTTGTTTATGTATGAAATTTGCTTGACTTGAACCCTGTGTTGGTGGAATTGGATGTAAATAGCATGCCATTTTCCCCTTCACTGTGATTTCTCATAAATAGACTTTTAGAGAAAGAATGCTGTGAGTGTGCGCTTGCTCGTTCCCTGCCGACACTGCTCAGGTGCGTGTAATTTGTCACCAGCCTTAATGCTGTGTGTTCTGTTTTAACACAAACATAACTGTATGAGCTTCAGTCTCTGGATATTTTGTACGTAATTATTAAAGGAAAATTGGTGTCTGGAAGCAAGGGGGATAATTTTTCCATTTGTTCAGATCCAGGTACTGAAAATGATCCAATTTGATTGTTAGTCTGGGGATTAATTTTCTTGTGCATCAGGGTCCAATATACAATTTCCTACAACCACAGGCAAAGACCAGGGAGTGAAAGATAGTTTTATTCTTACTTGAAAATATATGCCAGCATTAACTGGAAGCAGGGCCCCTCTCATCTCTCTAGTACTACTCCATTCAGCTCTGCAAGAATAAATGAATTACTCAGTCACAAATACTACTATTGGCATCTATTGCCTTTGCAAAACCAAAACATGAAGAATTTGATTTCCCTTTTATTGCAATGATTACTTGTAGTGTTTTATTGTTCCAAAATGATGCTTCTTTGTGGAAGACTGAACAATAGCAACAATAAAGCTGTCCATATCTCACTTGCTAGATCTGCTGTGGTGTTGCCATATATAGATATGCAGGTCAGACTGAGTTAAGGATCTTGAGATAGGTAAATGGTTTCCAATTACTTGGTTGGGCCTAATGTGATCACAAGTTTCTTATGATTGAAACAAGGATGTTAGAGGAGACAAAATGAGAAAAATACAACATTGTGATATAGATAGTTCTTAAGGAACAGCACAATTAATACTATGGAAAGCCTGTGTAATGAAACCTTGGTTATATGTCTGAGGTTGGAGATAGGTGTAGTATTTCATGAAAATATTATCAGCTCTCCATAAAGTGATTCAAAGACAGAGAAAGTTGTGTTAAAGAAATGATTCAGCAGTTACAAGCACATACTGCTCTGGGAAAAGAACCATGTTTGGGACCCAGCACCCACTTCCCACATCAGATGGATTACAACTCCCTGTGACTATTACTCCACATGAACACAGAGCATCCCTTAGGACACCTGTATTCATGGGCATAACATACCTACACTCAGATATACATGCTTATATGTAATTAATAATAATAATAATAATAATAATAATAATAATAATAATAATAATACATTTTAAAATATGGAATATCTTGAAACACGTTCGCGGAGTTGAACAGACAACCTTTGGGAGGTCTACACTTTGGGTTTATTAAGATTGATATCATTTGAATTTGGTGGCTAATACATGTAGTCTCTGGACTACTGATGTAGAGCCAGGAGGCCTGTTAGGAGTTAAGGATATATAGTGCAAGAGCTAGATAGTGGGATCTAGGTTAGCCTGGCTAAACTGTAGGAACCTGTCTCAAAAATAAATAAATAAAGAGAGCAAGAGATAGGGAAAAAGGAAGAGAGTTGGATAGAGAAGGGAGGAAGGAAGAGACAGAGGAAGGGAGGGGTGGAGGGTTGAAGAGGTAGAATTGAAAAAAAAAAAAAAAAGAGTAAGTACCTCATCTGGCAGATACAAGGCTAGCCTGCCCATATACTCTATATATGACACACTGGGGTATTCTCCAACAGATTCCCAAAGATCTGCCCTTAGGTTGGAAGACATCCTTGAAGGCAGAGTTCACTGTGTTTCAACTCTTGCCAGATTCTGGGTGGACACAAAGAGTGAACTATCTCCCTCCATCAGCACAGATTCATCGGTGTTGACCAGTGACACATCTGAGCACTCTGCAATCTCTCCTAGAGGCATGCACTATACTGACATCAAATGTCTCTGAGAATTTTCTTGACGTGTGACTAAGGTCCAAATATCCATAGGAGCCTGTGCTTATAACTCACTCTTTTCTGCTTTCTTTTTATCCCCTATCTTCCTTCTCTGTTTGTCACTAAAGTTTTCTGGGGTTCCACACAAATGGTCCTTTTTCTTGGTTTGTTTCTAGGCAAATATATGTTGAGGCAACACAGGAACAACATTAATAAGAGGCTCCAGAGAGCTGATGAGAACCGTTGAAGCCCCGCATTCCTGAATTTGTTTCTTCTCTATAAATTATCTTAGTTAGGATCTCCTGCACATCTCCTCATAGACTTCATTATCTTCCCATGTTATTCTCAATTGTAGTGTGATATCTCAAGGCATCTTCTAAAATAACTGCTTATTCCAAGTCAGTGAAAGTGACAAGTTAAGTCATTTTGTTATTCCTGAATCCTAGCATCTCATAGCTTATTGGACTGAATTTGTGATTTTCTCTTTAGCCCAGTCAAAGAACCTGTCAGAATTCCAACCTCTAAAGATAGGTCCTGTTTATCAAATGTAAATATCAAATATTGTCTTCTTCACAGTATATTGAAAAACAGAATATTCAAATTGAAGGAGTGTAAATCAAGAAAGAAGCTAACAAAATTCCTGAAATATTTCATTAGTGAATGTTGGAGAGGCTGCTTCACAGAGGTAAGGTCATAAATAATACAAATTTATAAGCTTCAACTGCGAGGCTCCCTAAAGGTATGACTGTTCTGAAACTGATAAACTCTGTTTTCAGAATCTTCTGTTTAGTGTGTGGCAATACTGTGTGTTTCTCCTCTCTCCACCTAGCAAAATGATGCTTACACTTAGAAGTTACCCAAAGTAATGAAGAATGCCTCCCATTGGTGAAATTAAGCTACAAACATACTCATGAATAAGTCCATGAAATACAGTGTTAGACTTCTAGCTCTGAGACCAACAGGAAAGGCAGAGAGGAGGGTAGAGATAAAAAATTTCTTTGGCAGACTACCTATGGCAACTAAACAATGCCACAAAATGTTAACACTGTGGGATTAAATAAAATAGAAAAAAAAAGAATGAAGATTATAATTTGGTAACTTCATTATTTAAAACTGCTTCCTCACTCAAAAAAAGGGGAGGGGTAACCAAAGTCCCACTGGACAAATGATGGTAGCTGGTATTTTCTATTCCTCTCTTTCTAGAAGGTCACATTTGCATATTAGTTCAGATTTGCCAAATAAAGGGAGAGTTCAGCACAGCTGGATGAGCAGGAGCTTCACAGGGGACAATCTGAGAACATCTTACAGAAAGCAGAACCTAGGCACATTCATGTAGTCACAGTAAAGTTAGAGCAGCATTTACTTACTGCTTACTTTTTAATGAGCACACCAGGATTGGTAACTCAGGGAGTCAGGATAAGATGATGGCCCCAGAAGCTGCTTCTTTCATTCCATAATGCACAGAGGGACACAGCTCAAGAGAAATTAAAATGGGGCCATATTGCTTAGAAGTTTCTTTGACTTAATCAGTAGAAGGAAGGGAAAGCCATTGGTTGATGGCTTGCCTTCTACAGCTTTGCTTCTCCTTATGAAAGTCAGGTTCATTTCAGCAGGAATGCCAAGGATGGGAGATGGAGAAATTTTATTCTTTCTTTCTTCCTGACAGAATAAACGTAAGCTAATACCAGCAATTTAACTGTATGCTGTATAGTAATTAGACGAGTTACATTCACTTAGCAAATATTTACACAATTGCTACTTGAAGGTATTGTACCAGGCACTGGAAACCCAGTGAATATCCCTGACTCTGGATTCAGGACCCCTTGTTCACATCATGGCTTAGTCCTTTATATTTGTAGGCAGATCTTTTTTGATTACTCTACAGTCACTAGAGCTGGGTGGCTGTTTCCTCACACCATGCATCAGAGTCTCTTCTCACCTCTGTACTCCTTTTCTTATACATCTTGTCCCAGTTCCCCAAGACACTCACTACCTTCTAACTTCTAATATTAATTAATTCAGTAATTATCTTCTTATACAAGAAAATAAACTTAATTAAATATTTGACTACTATGATGTTCTCATTATTTCTTTTGCTTAAATTACTTACCAAAATTTGCAGGCAAATGGATAGAACTTGGAAATTTCATCCTGAGTGAGGTAACTCAGTCACAAAGGAACAAACATGGCATGTACTCACTGATAAGTGGATTATTAGTCCAAAAGTTCAGAATACTCATGATTCAATTCACAGCAACTGTTGGACTGAGCGTGGGGTCCCAGATGGAGGAGCTGGAGAAGGGACTGAAGGAGCTGAGGGAGTTTGCAACCCCAAGGAGGGAGCAGCAGTGTCAACTGGTTAGGACCCCAGTGCTCCCAGAGACTGCACCACCAACCAAAGAATACATATGGAGGGACCCATGGTGCTGGCCACATATGTGGCAGACTAGGGCCTTGTTGGGCATCCGTGGGAGGAGAGGCCTTGGATCTGAGAGTGTGAGATGCCCCAGTATAGGGGAATGCCAGGGAGGAAAGATGGGAGTGGGTGGGTGGGTAGGGGCATACCCTCAGAGGCAGGGGGAGGGGGGATGGGATAGGGGGTTTCCAAAGGGGAGACCTGGAAAGGCAAAAACTTCTGAAATGTAAGTAAAGTATAATAAAAATTACTTACCAAAATTAAGTGGACAATAATGTGTTTTAGAAAACTGGTGACTTAATGATCCAAAATCAAACCACCAAATGAAAAGATGCATTTACTATTGTGTAGGACACAGGGACCCATGTCCATCATTGATGAGAATGAAAACTTTTATAGCCATTGTGGAAATCAATATAGAGATGAGACAGAGAGAGAGAGAGAGAGAGAGAGAGAGAGAGAGAGAGAGAGAGACAGAGAGACAGAGAGAGACAGAGAGAGAGAGACAGAGAGAGGGAGGGGGAGAGGGAGAGGGAAAGGGAGTGGGAGAGGGAGTGGGAGAATGCTACCAGCTGATACACTTATACCACTCTTAAGCAGATACCAAAGGAAGCCTTTCCTACTACCTAAATAATTAGATATCCATATTTCTTGTTGTTCTAGTGACTATATCAATGAAATTAAATCAGATTCGATGTCCATTAACAGATGAATGATAATGGAAAAAAGACACAGATATACAATTGAACTATATTCAAATATATATATATATATATATATATATATATATATATATTCAACTAATTGAATTATTCAACTATAATAAAAAAGGGTCTCCCAGCTCTCAACATCAACAAACAAAGGGTCTCCAGATATTGATCCACTATTCCACACTTCTTCAGTTCCTCTATATTCTACTACATATAGCTAAATGGTCCCAAGACATCTAGATCCTGGGTCAGACTTTTCTAATAACTTTTGTTTCCATAGGTTAGCACTTCTTCCATTCCGAGCCTCCATCCCAAACTTCCATAATCACCTTAGATCTGTTTCCAACAAGCAAAGGACCCTATGAGTTTAATTCCTGGAGTTCCCCAAGCTCTTGAATGAAGAGTTACATGTATGTATGTAAATGTTGAGCTACCACAGAAACTTCCACCACCTCCCTAGCTCCTGATGTCAACAGGTAAAGACTTCCCAGATCCTGAGCACTTGGCTCAAACTTTAACCCTCATCATACTTCATACCACAGACCAAAAATGGGTTCCAGGGCCCTGATTCTGACCCACAAAGTCATCTTAGCACAGTCAGATAACTGCTGTCAGACCCCCTCTGTCTGGAACAAACATCTTTTGTTCCCTTAGCAGCAACAGATAAATATTTATTTCATCTCCCTCAGTCCACAGTCCACCCTTTCACTCAACCCGCAATCTCTAAATGCACAAATATCAGTCCAGAAAGAAAACAACACAAAACCCCAAATCAATGTTATAACTTATAAATATTACTATATTTCATAAAACAACTCCTAAGGAGACTGACATAGGAGAATGTCCAGACAAAACATTCAAATAAAAACTATTACAACCATCTTCAAACAACTTTCAGAAGATGCTAACATAATTCAGGAGAAGAAAATAAATAAAAGAAATAAGAAAGTCAAGACAGGATATGAAAATAGGATTCAACAACTATAATTAATGAAGAAAAGACAAACTGAAAGAATATTTTAATTAAACAATGTATTATTTCAAATAAAACTCTCCTTTGAAACCCTCACCCATACAATGGAACTGTGGAATAAATGGCAAGATGATTATGGAAGTAGTCAACCACTCTCTTTACTGGATTTGAGGTCCAAGCCACAGGAGACAATCCATGTCCAGTACCAAAACAAGGTCAAACCAAGTCTCTGGAAGTCACAAGCCCTAGAGGAGAACTTACTGATATTGTTTTGCTAAGTGGTCATGTTTATAAATGGTCAAACTGTCTTTAAGAATGTATTTATCAGTAGATATGTGGTGATCAAAACCTTTTTGCAGTGGGCAATGGTTATAATTATAATTATAACTACTTTAATTAGTCAGAAGTACTTAGAATGAGTGACTATAACTGCTGTTGACTTTGCATATATAAATATATATGAATTATATATAGTTATATTATAGCTAATGTATAATATCAATTAATATATAAATGTATTATGTGTAATAAATTATATAATATATTATGTATTATATATCATTTATATAATATGTATGATATAATGTATAACTTGCTTGGCAAGTCTGCACTGCAGTTTATGGGTCCAGAACTGGATAAGACAATTGTTGTCTTCTCTCTTCTACCCTAGAAAACTGAATATCATCTTTTAGTACTGTGAGTACCTGCTAACCAGGAAAATGATGTATATTATATAATATACAATATTTATATAATATATATTTATATATACATATATAAATTTGTATATATACATATAAATACAATGCTATATATACAAATTATATATATGTGTGTGTGTGTGTATATATATATATATATATATATATATATAGAGAGAGAGAGAGAGAGAGAGACTACTTGTATGAAATCAAACTAATGTATTTTGATGCCTGTTTCCTGGCTGAAGAGCTTTTGTCAGTTGATGTCTACTAAAGGAAAAACACATTGCCTTGGCAAAAGTGGACATTGGCAGTTTGTTTATATCAGTGTGGATGACCCAAAATACATGGGCAAAGCACTAACTGAACTCAATGTTTTAACAAAATAAAAGAAAAATGAAATTAGAAGAATTATATGTTGTGGGTTGCTAGAAAGTTGGAGGGGGCGTATGGATATAATAAGCATACATTGCATTTTATATGATAGTTTCAAAGAAAGAAAAATTAAAAATCAGATTGTTGGGAGCCAAACCTGTGAGATACTGAGAGCCAAGCCCATGAAATTACCCTCAGTCAGTTAAGGTGCAAGGTTAGAAAGGACAGGGCTTTTGAGGTCTTGGGCCTGAGGAATTGAAAGAATGTCTGGTATTTCCTGAAAATAGTGGGATGGCCCTGGGCCATGTATAACCTTCCCACCTGCCTGTCTTTTTAAGCTGCTGTCCTGAAATAAACTTTGAGAGCTTGATCAGAATGCATGACTTGCTTTCTTTCCTTCCTGTTTCTTGTACCCCAGTCATCCGCTCCTTAGGTCCACATTGATGACCCTGCGGGCCGGGATAGCAGATTATGAAATTTTCAGAAAAATGAACGTAACTGGAAAATATTGCATTAAGTGAGGCAAACTGAATTTCAACTGGCACTCATGACATGGATCTTAAATAAAAAATATATGTATTTATGTGTGTGTGTATGTATGTATGTATATGTATATATATGTATATATTTGCCTATATGTTTATATATAAGAACATATATATATGTTCATATATATGTTTGTAGTGGCCAGGAAAGTAGAAAGAGGCCTATAAGAAGTGTTAAATAGGTGCTTTAAGGGGTCAAGGTAGAATAAGTCCAAATATGATCAATGTGAATTATATTTCTATCTGATGAATGCTCAGAATCCATATAAGAACAAAAAGTTTTAACTATTTTAGTAGAACTTTAAGGATAAGAGAATAGATAGGAAAATGAAAGGGGAGACAAAAGGAGTTAAGAGATAATGTGGGTCATGGAGATAGGGGCGAGCAGTTAGTTAAAGCAGGGTCAACTCAAAATCTGTGGAAAATGTCTTAAGGAAAGCTGCTCCTTTGCAAGTGAAGAGGAAGAGGATGTGACTCAGAGGGGGAGCTCTTGCCTAGCACACAGAAGAGACGGGAATTCAGTTCCAAGCACTGTCAAAAATAGTGCCAGAAAACAAATACATAATTAAGTTAATTTTAATAATCTATGTTTCAATTATTCATACACATAAATACATGGAGACTGAAAATAGATAACTGAAATAAAATTCAGGTTTGTGGGGGAAGTGGTGGAAAGCATCTAATTCTGATCTAAGTGCATTACATGTTTACCTAAATAATGCTCAGAATTCATACTGTAATGAAAAAATTAACCGTGTTAGCAGAACTTGGACATTTTATTTTATGAGACAGTGTCTCAGGCTGATCTTAAAGTCATGACTGTTCTCCATTCTCCTGCATCACTATTGTGAATGCTAGAGTTACGGCCTTGCACAGCTACAGTCAACTTCAATCTGAGGTTTCTAATGTATGTTTCAAGGAATATGATTTCTCTGTTTATATTTTTCATATCACCATTGCTTTGCCCTTGGGAGAAAATGAGCAGAGTCAACGGAGGTAGAATTGTGCTTTTAGTTAGTCAGTCAATAAGCATATACAGACAACTGTGCCATTACTGCCCCACGCAGCTGGAAGAAACACACAGCTTAATAAGCAGCTATCTCTACCCTGCACTAACATTTGTCACTGTCTTAACATGGCTCTCTGGGTTCACTATCACAGCAACATGTGACTTCATATATATTTTGAAGCATGTCTAAGGTATACCTTTTATTTTTGAAGAGTAAGCAGAAGGCTGGTAATAATGGTTGTGGCTTTTGTGGCCCCACCCTTCACATGTTCTTCCTCCACCTGAACAGACCTATGTGACTCAATCTTTATGTCTCATTGCTGCTGCTACTATGCCACAAGAGCCGGACCCATGTCCAGAAACCCCTGCTTGTAACAAGTATTGTCTGATTACACCATACATTTTTTAACAACTAATGGTAGGGGAGCATTGTTATAAGCCTATAAGTTTTCACTGCTCAGAATGTATCCTTCTATCTTACTTTGGGTGTAAAGTATAATGATGTAGCCTTATGTGCTACTACTGTGCAGGAGACCTTCCAATTTATTATCTGTAAAACTGAGTGCCAGAGCGAGAAGAGGGTAGTTGTATGTAATATAAATGGGGCAAATATAACAAAGGGAATGTTTCCCAGCAAATGGACTGAACAGCTACTTGATTGTAAACCAAAGAACCAGTCTCAGAAAGAAAACAACTCTTATGGAAAAGTTGAGGTCGTAGCTGTATCCTAAGTCATATAGACTGTCTGATGCCCCCACAAACAAAAATCCAAAAAAAAAAAAAAAAAAAACTATAAATAAACCAATCAAACAAAAACACAGCAAAGCAATCTTGATTTCAAAAAAAAAAAAAAAATCACCAAAACCAACACTGATGAAGTGATCTAGGGTTCATATTTAGTCTGACTTCAAAGATAAGCTCAGGCATAAGATAGGCTACCACTTAGCTTGAATCAGCATGTTTGGTAGCTTCTATTCCAATAGTACATGAAAGCACACTATCTTTTTCAGAATGAGTGCAACCTTCAAATTGCAACAAAAAGTGGACTTGATTTTTCTTCTCTTAGTGTGTGATTTAGGAGCTGTATATCAAGAGGCATTCTCCTTTGATTCCAGTGATAGGCACCTTCCAATGTTGGTGTGTCTTTCCACTTATTTGAAAGGAAGAGCCTTGAGTTATGCCTTGCAAACAATTTGCATCAAATTCATAAATCAGTTTGAAATTAGCACCCACACACTGCCCCCATATAAGCTATCTCTTCTGCAAGCCTTCAATAACTAATTCTTCAATTGATCATTCCCATTATTGCGTTAGCCAGCCCCATTATTCTAAAACATTTCAGTCTATGCTGCTTTGGTTAACTAGTATAATGATCAAAGTTACCTGTCATAGGGGTATGAAATGGGGATGAAGGAAACAAAGGGCTTGTGTGTGGAATAGGTTGACCGTCACTGGAGCTCGTATGGTTAAAAGCCCCAGGAAATCAGAGAGGAGGCACTATAAAACCCAGTGAAAAGGCAAAGTAACATCTGAACTGTTGCATACTCATCTATCTATCTATCTATCTATCTATCTATCTATCTATCTATCTATCTATCTATCTCTATCTCTGTATGCCTACATATATACACATAGATAAACGTGTGTGTGTGCATGTATAAAAGTGTATATATACAGATATGTTTGCCCCTGTCTTCAAGAATGCTAATATTTAAGCTAACCACATTATGACTCCAGCTGCAAAACCACACATACTATGGAAGGAATGAATCATGGATGATCACACTGTGATGATTTACCACCGGCCTGAGCTATGCAGAGTAAGACCCAGTTGGCCAGTAGCTTCCCCATAGCCACACAATCATCACGCAGAAAGGTTGCTTACAGTTTTATATGGGTATCTGGTTGTTATACTAGGTATTAGTATTATCCTTTTCAATCTTACAATGCATTCATAAATGAGTCAGATTCATTTTGTGGTAAGAAAGGAAAACCAGCACTGATGCCCTGGAGTAATATGCATTAGCAATTAGAATATTATCCAAGCAGGTCATAAAAAATAACTAGGGAGACATTAAGAGGCAGGAGTATTATCATTAAAGAGGACGACCCAGCAGTGGCCCATAAACATCACCCACAGCCACAACCCTCCAGTGCGTGGTGCGATCATAAGTTCCAAGATTATATCTGTGAAACTGTCTCTTGAGAGAAGAGTTATTGAAGACTTTCTCGGCCATTAAATCCTTTGGCTGTTGGAAGTGATTAATTTTTCCATAGATACAGCCTATCTGACACAAATAGCTTGCATTTTATACAAAAATGAGAATTGGCAGTCTGATTTGCAAATGATCCATGCTATGACATCCTTCTCATGCTTCTATAATACTTCCTGTGTCAGTGCCTTTCATGATCTCCCCACAATGCACTGCAAATCTCTCCATAGTAACAAGCCAGATTACAGTTACTATAAAACACAAGAGCCAAGAAGAATTGTCAAAGTCATTTGTTTTTCAATAATGAATTAATATGCAGTGCAGAAAAAATCATCTTTACAATCCTCCATATTTGAATTTGTAGAATTAGCAACAATTTTAAGATTTATTTATTTTTATTTTATATGTGAATTTTTTTGCATGTCTATATGTGTGTCTATGGATATTCCTATGTGAATACCTATTGTCTGCAGGGACCAGGGAGGATATCAGGGTCCCTGGAACAGGAGGTACAGACAGATGTGAGCCTCCACAGGGGTACTGGGAACAGAACCCAGGACTCTATAAAAACATCAAATGCTGTTAACTGCTAAGCCATCTCTCTAGCCTCCATGCCACCAACTTTTAATTTTATTGAAAAAGAGAGCATTACAGAAAGTAATCTTGTAAGACACCTAACATTTTGAATGGATGTCCTTTGCATCTGAGCTCTCTTGGTGCCAATTAACTCATGGTGAATCATGCAGGATCAGCCTCCATTGGTTTATTCTTACCTCAGCATTCCTCTTAGGAATTTCTTAATGATCTTCATGGCCAGAATATCCATTATAGAACCACCAAGCCACAATATTCTGACTGATGTCTGGAATCGAGCTGGTCACCTTTTATGTATATCCTTTCCCTGTGATCAATACATCAAATATCACTCAGCAGAGGATAGGATATCGGCATTTCGGGCCATTCCTTCATGACCCTGTGTGCTACTACAGCCCATCCCTTGTTCTTGATGTGACTTTTAACAAACCTCTCAGATCTTTCCACAGGAATTCTCACTCATAATTCAACTCAGTAGAATGATCTGAAGATATCTGGTGTTTAGCCTGTTACTAACAAGAGAAATAAAGAATTAGAGTCTGCTTTTCTTTAGAAAAACTTGTAGACTATCCCGTATATTGACATGAGTATTACTCAAAAGGCAACTGCCTCCATCTTGAATTATATTTTCTAAGTCCTCTAATGAGTCTTCATTAAATACTAGAAGAAAGATGTTTACATAGTTTTCATGGCATTTTGTCATCCTACAGTTACTCACAGAGGTGGAGAATATTCCAAAATGATACATCAATGTACCCTTATTAATAAATATAAAATATTCACTAATTCCTATAAACACTATTTCATCTTGTGCTACAAAAGACAAAGGAAAAGATACTTTTCAGCACATTGTTACTAATTTTTACACATAAAAATTAGTGTAATTAAATGCACAATGCTACAGTTTATATGTACAAGACTTGAATCCGACCCATGGAATATCTACCTTCAATTAAATATACAACTGGAATGTGTATGCCAACTACTGATATACTCAGAAAACAGCAGTACACAAGCCTGGGTATGCTATGTTCTATCTGTTTGGAAGTTGAGGGACTCGTTGAACTTCAAAGAATATGTTTTATCAGACAATGTTTATTTCCATAAATAATGTACATCTTAAACCAATTTTTTCCTGTTCTCATCATCTCATGGCATATTTTTTTAGAAAGCTTTTAATTAAATTTATCCTGAAACATTCATTTGATTTTTAAATCAAGTCCTTGTTCATTTATGAGCTGTGCAATGTTGTATACTTGGGAGTTCTGCATGGCCTTGGAAGGGACAGTTTGACACAGATCTCCTTATATCTAACTACTAAACTTTAAGCTTATTTTTACTCTACAGCACGTGAAATGCTGTGTGTAACAATTTTTCATGAACTTTATAGTTACCTTGTTGGGCTGCATTCCTGAGAGTGGTGTTCCTTGCAGAGAAACATGACATAGAGAAGATTCCATTGGCAAACTGTCATATTCTTTACACTTTCATTCACTGCTACAGCCTGTGTGAAGTGAATATACACTGATTTTTTTACTTTAATAATTCCAAAATTTGTGCAATGAACTCAGGGGAGGAAAATCTATCTTCTGAAAGGATGGGTAGAGCTCTTTAGTGGAGCACTTAGCTCTTGTGTGCACAAGGTGCAAAGCACCAAACTCAGCTCAAAAAGCTGAAGATTCACAAAGCATTGTGAGAACAGATGTTTGGAACAAGTCTTACCTGATAAGTAGCGATGGGTGTCTAAAATATGATAAATAGAACTGTTGATACATGAGAGACAATGAAAACAAAGCAATCATAAACACAGGCATATTTCCCTTTGTCATCTAATCCAATAATTTTACAAACAAACAAAACCTCACGACCTTAGATAAATTATGAGGCATTCGAACTAGTTTTAGCCTAAGCTAATCAAATTGTACAAACAGAGGTTCCTTCTTACAGCCAGAATCAACTTTGTGTTGTAATTGTTGTTTATGTTTTCCTGCCAGGCACTTAAAGGCAGGATTTGGTTCTGTGCTCCTGATTTTGTCTGGATGAAGGGAAGAGTCATGCTATAGTCCCACACCCATCCTTGTCAATGAGCACCAGTGTACAGAAGGTGGGTTGAAAGGAAGAAGCAGAGTCTGGAATGTGTGGGGTCTCTAGGATCTAGTCCACCTGGGAACGATTGGGAGGGAGCAGACTGTAAAGGAGGCACTTCCTCCACACCCTTCAATGAAGCAGCTCTCCAAGACAATCTTAGCTTGTGTACTTACCTTTATTGGGTTGAACCAGGGCTGTTTAGAAACCCTGAAGTGTGAGAAGCAGTTTTCAGGGAGAATGTAAAACATTGGTTGGAGCTTAAGGGCGAATGCCTCATTTTCTTCTTTTTTTTCTTTTTCTTTTTGGATATTTACATTATATACATTTCAAATATTTTCTTCTTTGGAAACTCCCTATTCCATCCCCCTCCCCCTGCCCTATGAGGGCGCACTCCACCCACCCACTCACCCACTCCTGTCTTCCCTACCTAGCATTCCCCTATACTGGGGCATCTAACACCCTCAGGCCCAAGGGCCTCTCCTCCCACTGATGGCCAACAAGGCCATCCTCTACCACATATGTGGCCAGCACCATGGGTCCCTCCATGTGTATTCTTTGCTTGGTGGTACAGTCTCCGGGAGCTCTGGGGACTCTGGCCAGTTGACACTGTTGCTCCCACCATGGGGCTGCAAAACCCCTCAGCTCCTTCACTCTCTCTCCAACTTGTCCATCCGGGACCCCAAGCTGAGTCTAATGGTTGGCTTCAAGCATCGCCTCTGCATTTGTCAGGCTCTGCCTGAGCCTCTCTGGAGACAGTTTATCATACTTCCATCACCCAGCACTTCCCAGCATCCACAAAAACGTCGGGTTTGGTGGCTATATACGGCATGTATCCCCAGGTGCGGCAATCTCTGGATGGCCTTTCTTTGAGTCTCTGATCCACACTTTGTCTCAATATTTCCCCCTGGGAGTATTTTGTTCACCCTTCTAAGAAACACCAGGAATCCTAGGTAATTACTTTGTTGGGTTTGTTCTTATAGGGAAAGAGTAAGCTGAACTCTTAGGTTTGACAAGGGCTATGTGACCTTCCACAAGTAGAGGGTATCAGACACCCTCCCCAAGGCAAGGTCAGAGAAGGGGAAGTCCTGCTAGTAGAGCTAAAGGGAGTCTTCCATTTTGTGCTGAGCTCTGAGGAGCTATCTGGACTGTGGCCTTAATTACCAAGTTTTCTCCACAACTAGCTGCTTGATAATGCAGGGTGACATGTCTCCTGCTATGGTTACTAACTAAGCAATAAGTAGAAGACAAGGGGATAAAATGAAGAGTTTCAAATAAAAACATATCTACCTGAGGACCCAGCTATACCTCTCCTGGGCATATACCCAGAAGATGCTCCAACATGTAATAAAGACACATGCCCACTATGTTCATAGCAGCCATATTTATAATAGCCAGAAGCTGGAAACAACCCAGATGTCCCTCATCAGAGGAATGGATACAGAAAATGTGGTACATCTACACAATGGGGTACTACTCAGCTTTTAAAAACAATGACTTAATGAAATTTGCAGGCAAATGGATGGAACTTGAAAATATCATCCTGAGCGAGGTAACTCAGTCACCAAAGAAAGAACGTGGTATGTACTCACTGATAAGCGGATATTAGCCCAAAAGTTCAGAATGCCCAAGTTTCACTTTACAGTAACCGCTGGACTGAGAGTGAGGTCCCAGAT
>CM052718.1:30200418-30210569 GCA_028551405.1 Uromys caudimaculatus | reverse complement strand
CGTGTATGCCTGGTGCCTGTGGAAATGAGAGGACTGAGACAGGCTGATTCCATGACTCCATGACAGGCTTCATGCAAATGAGGCATTTCCAGAACTGGGCAAGTCCAAGGAAGTCATTTACTGAAAAAACACAATGCCACAGGCAGCCAATCAGATTTTGATCATACAGAGCTCTTTTTTGTATCTTAAAATAGTTTTTAATTAATTAATTTCATTTTATTAAATACAATTACATTACTTTCTCTCCTTTGTTTTATTTTCCCTTCAGACATATTCCTATCCAAAAACCCACCCCATGTCCCTATAACTGTCAAATTGATAACTTCTTTTTCTTTCCTGTTACTTTTATATATGTATGTGTATGTATGTAGATGGACACACAATCTATAAATACAACCTGCTGAGTCTATTTTTGTTGTCCTGTGTATATATTTTAAGGCTAACAAATCTATATTTGATAACAATCTGTAGCCTCCTCTCTGGGAGAAGCTAATTTTTACTCTTAGCAGCCATTACTTATTTCTTATCTAAGCAATGTATGCAACCCCTTTATCTAATATGTGTAAGGTTATATTATGACAATGTGTGGTAAATTGTCGCCCATAATTATTAGACAAATAAACACATTTAAAATAGTTATTGTTCCTCATTATGTGTATGTATATGTTTATCTGTGTATATTTGTGCATAAGAATGCAAGACCAGGAGAAGAAGTTGGATCTTCTGAAGATGGATTTACAGATAGTTGTGAACCATCTGACATGGGTGCTGAGATTTATACTAGTTCCTCTAGAAGAGCAATCCACACTCTCATCCCAGAGCCATCTCTCCATCTCATGCGTGTTTTTTATTTAGTTAGTTTTACTGTGGTAGCTACTTTTGTTATTGTTAAGGCAGTATTTTACTATCTGACATAGTCTAGCCTAGTAGTCAATGTGTGTTTTAAGTTGACCTCAAACTTATCTAAGGTTCTCTGACTCGTCCCATATGATTAAATTTAGAACTAAAGTTTTAAAATAAGTTTTCTATCTTTAAAAAATTATATAGTATCTATCAATTCATATGTTTCACATTAGCTCAGAGAATAGTTATAATAGCATGAGAGGGACACATTAACATTGTCTTGGTGACAATACTTTCATTAATTCAGAAAAAGTCATCATCATCACCCAAAGAGTTACTTAACTCAAAATAAAAATGCATTAGAAATTCCAGAATTTCCCAGATAATTGAAAGGCTAAGAAGCAAAACAGATAAATACATCAAAGTAATTAAAGGATGAAATGTATAATACCGTGAAGCAGTTCATAAGCCTAACTTTATTCCAATTTACTTTTAACATAGACTCACCCCTTTGTTCTCATTACTTCTAAGCCTTTCTCTTGCAGCATCAGTCTTGGATGAAGGTTGGCTAAGTAGACATGGGGAAGTATAACTCAGAGATTTTCCTTATTCACATGGAAATCTAGAAATTGAAAAGTGTGACACAAACAACATTGCATATTGATTACTTCAATTTGGAAGAAAACTACAACAATGAACATAATTTGTTTGCCTCATAACTAGACCAGCACAATAGTGCTGAAGAGTGCCATGGGTATGAAACCTGGGGCTGAATTGCTTTTTCTATATCAATATAGTCGTAACCTCTACAGGTTAATTTTTCACTCCAAAAACAGGATGAGTGTCTACAAAATGTATGTGTTTTTCAACTTAGTAGAAAATTATTGATTTATTCCAAATTCTAGACATGGAAGTTTTGAAACTACACAGAATCCACATGCATCTCTCCCATATTTCCAGTATAAAGATGTGTTAGTTCACAGCAGCTTACTCTGTCCTGTTTATATTTCTTTTGGAAAAACTAATTGTTCATTAGCTTTTCTTTAACTGAAGAATCAAATTAGACCACCTTATTTTGAATTTCTTACTTGGATGTTCAAAACAATTAAATAGTTCTGAAACTTCATTTCCTATTGCAATATGATTGTCCCAATATGACTGCACATAACTAGGCTTCCACCACCCTCTTGGGTTGTTTATTTTTCCCACATGTACCATGACAGAGTTTTTATAGGGTTTCTTCTTTGTCTCACTCCTTTTCTCACTCTCTCCTTACTTTGTAATTCATATTTCCCATCTTGCTTGCAATGACCATAATCTTGTTATTCTCCCATTTATGAATACACACTTATTCTATTTCTTTATCTATATGTCTTCTACATTTATATGTGTCTACATAACATTTGTATCTGTGTCCAGCTTAGCTTTCACTTTCATACCTTTCACTATGCTGAGTTATAGTGTATTTAAAGCCAGTATGTCATAACATTTTGATGTGAAGCCCCAGCCCAATGGTCAGCCCAGTACAAGAGGTCAGCCTGATCAAGAAACGTCTTCTGGCTGTGCCCTGTTCCCAGGCTTTCACTATGTTTCCAGTTGACTATCATGACGGGGTCATGATTGAACTCCATTTTAGGAGATTGTGTAGGTATGGCCATATGTCACCGTCAGGGTGTAGAGGAGCAGAACATTGTATAATCAGGATCTCTGCTTCTGATGTGTATCTTAGAGTGCCCTACCAAAATTTATGGATTGGTCTGTGAAAATCCATATTATATTAAGTTGGACACCATAGCAAGTGTAGCTATGCTGTAAGATTTAGGTGTCTTATGAGATCCATAACCTTAACTTCCTAGAGTCTGACTTTGAATGCCCCTTATAATATGCGATCTGGATCTCTTTTCTCTTTTTTAAACATTTACTTTCTTCTATGATTTCATTAAAAGTGTGTATACACACATAAACACACATACATATACATGTATACATATATACGCATATACACATACACACACATACATACACACACACACACACACACACACACACACACACACACACACACAAAGACACACACACACATACATATTGCCTTTGACCTGAGTTTCTTTTCCTTCCTATGTACCCATTATTGACAGGTTTGGTTTTTTCATAGTTTCACAAATGTTATGTTTTGTGCAATAATTTTAAGATTATCAGTGAGTAGCCATTTCTTCTACTTTGCCTTCAAGACCTTATAGTATATTTTCTACTTGACATAATCTTTTGGTATGACTTTCTTCTAAACATTTTGTTTGAATTCCTTAGATTTTTCATTTTGAATCTTATCTTGGTTAACCTTTTATATAGCAATTCTGTTTACTTATTAAGTTCTATTTTCATATCTTCAAAAATTATTTTGAAAAATATTAATACATGAAAAGCCACACGCAAACCTACTTCCATATAAGCATCCTAAAACACACTCATGTACAAGAGGAATTTAAATATGAGACACCAGATAATTGGCTGGGAAATTCTGCAATTAGACATCTTATGCCACTAAGTAAATTTTTCAGTACCAGGAATGGACTATAATTTATTGAGTGACTGACCAAAGTGATTACAAAATCTCCCCAACATCATAGACTATTGCCAAGGCTATGGACTACCTTCTATTAACTGATGGTAAGACCTTATTGCTGAAGTCATAGGTTTACTTATATCACGGAACATGGAGAAATCAAGCAGGTATCAGACTAGAAATTTTGTTGGTACTGACTATCATTCACAGGGTGGGCAGGTAAATTTCATGCTACTAGAGTAGAAAAGTAAACCTGAATATTCCCCAGCTACAAACCTGTGACCTACAATGGTGCCCTCCCTGGCAAGATGCATTTGTACAAAAGCAGCAAAAATGTTACAGGTACAACCAACTACTTTTTGATTTGATTTAAATCCCACTCCATGAGATAAATTCTATACTTGACCCTGTTAATGTTGCCAAGAACCTGAGACCAGATAGGTCATGACTACAACAGTAGTAGGAAAAACTACTACTATAATTCTGCTGAAGGAACACAGAAATAAAATAACTGCTAAGGACATAGTGTTCTCCCCACAGATCAGGGTGGGACTCAACACTCATCAGAGAAGCTTCCCATAGTAGATGATAATCAGTACAGTGAGCCACAAGTGGACAGTGTGCAATGAGTGAGACTTTGGATCACTCAACTCTGTACAAGATGTCTTTATCATATCTTTCCTTCAAGATTTAGGGATCTATGCTAAAAAGGAGGCAAAAAATTGTAAGAGATAGAGGTGATGAAAGACTTCAAGAAACAGTGTCTTCCATACACAACAGAACTGATGCACACAGAACCAACCACACAGATTGTGACAGCATACAGAAGACCTATACAACTTCAAACTAGAAAAAAAAATTCCAGAACTGATTAGGGCAAGTGGACACAAAGTACCATACTGAATCAAGAAGCAACTTGTAATTGATATCTGCTAGTACAGGGAAAATCAGTTTTATTCAATGGCGTGTCAATGGGTTTATCAAATACATTCCAGGCAGGCCCCATACCGAGGAGTAGTTCAGTACCACAAAATGGACTCATTTTTTCGTTGTCTACTTCTTTTGTTTGTTTTGGTGTGTTTCATTTTTTGTCTGTTTGTATTGATTTTTAGTTTTTGAACTTGTTCTATTTGTCTGAGAGCTAGAGGGGAGAGGGAGAGGAAGAGGAAAAGAAAGAAATAGACAGAGAGACAGACTGACAGAGAGACAGAGGCAGAGAGAGACAGAGAGAGCTAGCATGAAATTTAATTGACACTATTCACTTTCTCTCTTGTACTGTCACTATTACAAGAATTATTAAATTAGCGTTTTGCTATTCTTTTATATTAGGGTACTTGTTCACCTTTCCAGGTGTTTCTAACTGCAGTTGAATGTTTTTTAATATTTTTCCCCTATGAAGTATCTATTTATTTTAGTGACAAAGTTTCTCTAGATTTCTCAGGTTGACTTCCAACGTACCACCCTCTTTTCTTCAGTTGCCTAATAGCCCTAGTCTCTCCTGTCCACACTCCCTGCCCCTTCTATCTCTCCTCCCTACATCTCTGTGTGAGTGTGGTATATAGTCACAGGGTTGCACATGACTACGTACTTGTGCTTGCCTGCATGTTTTCCTGTGGAAGACAGAGATAGATATTAGTGTCTTCTAGCTACCACTTCACGCTGTGTTTTCAGTTATGGCCTCTCAATGAAGCTGTGGATCAGTTTTCTAGACTGCCTGGCCAGTAAGCCCACAGGATATGCCGATCTCTGCATACCCCACCACACTGGCTCCGCAGATGTGTACTATCATTCCCAACTGTTTATTTATTTATTTATTTTTTTAAACATTGGTGATGGAGAGCAAACCTCCACTTCTCATGCTTGAAAAACTACACATTGTACACGGTACCATCATTCATTTCTTGATTCATGTCTTTCACTCCAGGTTGCCAAACACTGGCTTGTGCCCTCCCTGAGCTGTGGGTTCACCTTGCTTCATTCACTAAGCATATATGCTAACCCTGTGATTCTCTTTGGGATTTAAAGTCTCACTTCAGGCAGAGATTATTATGACTAAAAGATGTGTTCCCTTGCAGTGCCTGGAGGCTAAGATTTTCAATTCCTTTTCTTTAAGGAATTGAAAATGTCTATATTTTAGGCTTCCTGGGATTGTCAAATTTTCATCTTTGTTAATGTAACTTGCTTGACTACTAGCATCTAGGAATTCAGTTATGAATTATTTTTTGCTGTGTCTACTTATTTCTAGTCAATTTCATTTTTAACATTTATGTTGGTTAACTGATACATTGGCTATGAATTCCAAACCATGGTAACGTTATGACGTTTGTAACAGCCTCTGTAGCTCAGGAACCCTCACTAGCATCTTTCTCCAGAATATCCAAACAATTTATACTTCCCATACAACTAATCGTGTATTTACTTGAGAGTCACCATACACATTAGGATTCTTTTTCTTGTTTCTTATAAATAACAAAAAGTATTTTAAAAATAACACATACCCTAATCCTAAATCCGTGATGGCAGTGGGCTGTTCTGGAATGGAAGACTTAAGTTTTCCAGTTAGGGAAGTTAGAACAAAAGTGTGAAATCACAAACTAAAAATAAAGCCATGTATCTCAGGGCAATTGCAGTTTATGAAATACATATATCTTTGCAGTGAATTCACCTTCTTACTCTGCATCACATGAGACCTTGTGAAGGAAGGGTCCATGGTCACTTAGTTAAGTAACAGTCAAGATGAAGGTAAAGGCGATCTTTTCTGCTCATCGTAATATCCTTGTCTCTGCACCGGGTTTACCGTGCCATTTCCTTTCACTGTATTTCAGGCTGTTCTGAAATCCTTAGCTGTGCAAACTGAAAAGTATCATTGTCTACCTATGATAGTAGTAATGAAGATAAGGCATATTCACATAGCTTCACTTGAAAGACAGAATCCAAGTGTTTTATATATATATGGTTTTTTGAGACAGGGTTTCTCTGTGTAGCCCTAGCTGTACTGGAACTCACTCTGTAGATCAGACTGGCCTTGAACTCAGAAATCCACCTGCCTCTGCTTCCCAAGTGCTGGGATTAAAGGCGTGCGCCACCACTGCCTGGCTGTTTTATAATTTTTTATAAAGCATGGGCTTACTTAATTACCATGGTGACTGTCTTGATCTCTGGACCTCATAAAACAACAGTATAAGGGACCCCAGCATTGAAAAGTGGGACGTTGGAGACAAATATTTCTTAAATCTCACAGCTTCACCCCCAAATATTGTCTACTTGCTCATCTAAAAAGAAAACCATAATGAGACCACCTCCGGACTCCTTATCCCCTTTGTTTGCTTGGTTAGAAATGTGTTGTGTACTATCATTGTGTCTCCCTGTGGGATTTCATAGCTCTTTCCTCCTAGCTGTATGCATGCATCCTTTGCTACGGTTTTTCTAGCTAGGTCTCTTCTTGCATAACGAATGGAGGTATTGAGGTTATTAGTCAGATCTTCCCAGGCAGAAATAGCTCTAACTACACTTGGCTTGGATAGGTATATAAGCCTTTTATCTTAAGGGCAGCAGAAAACCATTTTGAATTGAGACACAATTAGATAAAATGTACTTCAAAGCAAGTGCATTTACACATAGGCTAATTAAAGAAATCTTCACAGAATTTAGTGGTACATATGGTGCACTGAGGCAAATGTTTATATATGGATATATCACCATTTCTACCAAATTGTATTATAAGCATGACTTCATTATAAAGTACTCAAGTTGTTTTGGCAACTAGAATTTTGGGTCACACAGAAAGTCTATTATTGCTGTCCTTCCCTAATCCTGGAGAAAGTGAGTCTTAACATCTGGTAAGTGTTGAGCACTGTTGATAAGGAGAAGGTTTATATTTGCTGTGTGTGATGGCATGCCTAACTATCCTCTTTGGTAAATTTTATGGTGCCTTAACACTTTAATTCACTTCATAATCCAGCAAAAGTAATCCAACCCCAGTTAATTTATACTTAATTTGTATTAGTCAAAGATTTTTCTGCTATTTTTAGAGAACACACCTTTATTTAACTAGTTACTAAGTTGTTGTCTAGTTTCCACCAGAGAAGTCTACTTGGAGACAAGTTCATGTGACTAGAAAATGTTTATTATATGGCTAGTGACTGAGCTGGATGTTCTGGACCCAAGTGAAGTTCCAAGTCTGTCCCAGGGTGAACTTTTTTTTTTTTTTTTTGACACAGGGTTTCTCTATGTAGCCCTGGCTGTTCTGGAACTCACTCTGTAGACCAGGCTGGCCTCGAACTCAGCAATCCACCTGCCTCCGCCTCCCAAGTGCTGGGATTAAAGGTGTGCGCCACCACTGCCAGGCTCAGGGTGAACTTTTAAGCACACTAATCACATCCTAGTTGACATACCTCATTTAGCAAGAACACTCATCCAGAAAGAGAACCAAAGAAGCTAAAAAGCAAGGTCAATATATTTAGGGAATTTTGCAGAACTATGGAATTTGATGGCTGAGGTATTTGTTCTCATTTTGGCAGGTGTTACTACTGATGTGCTTGGTTCTAAGGCCTGAATGGTAGTTCCATCATTGCCTCAGTTGTGCTAAAGTCTGGGAGTCTGTTATAAAGTCATATTGGAAGGATTTGTTCAAGTCCTTTTTCAAGATCTGTGAGTGCCTTATATCAGTTGCTGTGTTGGTTTCAATGAGAAAAATACCCCAGAAGCTCTTCTATCAAGACATTTGGCACCCAGTTGGTGACAGCAGATAATAGAATCTTTAAAAGTTAGACGCTAGATGAAAGAATTAGTTGCTGTGGGTGGGCTTCAAAATTAAGACTTCCTTTCACTTCCAGTCTACTCATTCCGTTTTCCATATGTATCAAATACATGAGCCTTCTTTTCCTGCACCAACTACCCAGCTTTCTTGTTGTCCTGCCTTTCCATGATGGACACTATCCCTTTGGAATTGCAAGCTTAAAAATAGCCTTCTCTTTCTCAGGTTGCCTTGGTCATGGTACTTTATCACAGTTACATAAAAGAAACTAATACAGTTGCCATATCAACAAAAATGGTCTTACTAAACATAACCTCTCAGAATTCACTAGTAAGAGAAATATGTAGTGTAGGAGAAAAGTTTTGTAAAATAGCAGCATTTCAGCAGGTATCTTTGCATGCATTTTGAAAACTTTGATTTTATATATTCATTCAGAATAAAGACAATGCCTTCAATAAATACCACTGCACATAAAACAATGTGTAGTAAAAAGACTTATTATTTGTATTATGGCTCATGGTCCACTTAGAAGAAATTACATTTATTATAAGAGTAAACACCCAGCACCATGGCAATGCCAGGGGGATTTCCTTAGCCTTCATTTGAGAGTATTTTTCTATTGAACCAGACTCAATTGCTGTGGTTTTCCTGGTGTTTTCATCTGTGCTACGGGTTTTGGGTTCAGGTACATGAGGCAGCTGGCCCACTTCTCATTGAAAAAGTCTTAATTCAGGTCCTCAATGTGGTTCACCAATTATCTGTTCCAGAGTATCAGTGACATCATTATTCAAAATACAAGTGAGTAGCAGGGTGAGAGTGGACACATCAGGAATAGACCTCAAAGCACAGCGAAGAGTAGAAGAATAGCATTCTACTCCATTTGACAGAGTCCTCAAATTTGCTTCTTCACATCTACTCTCAAACTATGGAAGTAAACATGAACAAAAGTATGAACTGAGCCTCTCTTTACAGAGAGTATCTTGTTGAAAGGAAGGGATCCTAGAAATGAACCTAGAAAACCAATCCCTATTATGGGTCGTTCAACTGGATCAATCCCCAGTCAAGTGGTTATAGGATATTTTTGTTGTTGTGAATATGTGGCCTTATATTGTCGCCACTCTTTCTTCCATTAGAATTACTAAGAATCCAGTTCTGTGAGAGCTTAGTCTCCTTAAGGGGGAATAGATGGATTGGTAGTACTGTTTCCTCACTTATATAGGTACATGACAATCAGTCACAGAAGGTGTGGAATCTGTCCCACTAGGATGTACTTTGATAGACAGACTAAGACATGAAAACAAGAGTTTTAGTTTGGGGAAGCATTATCTTAGAGGGCTGAGTAGGTAAAAAAAGAAAAAAAGAAAAAAGAGAACCAAAAAATAAAAACAAAAAACCCCAAAAACCCAAACCTTGTTGCTTAAGCTTAGTTTACACTCCAACATCCACATAAAAAATAAATAAAGTCAAGTATTATTATCACACATGGAACAGCAGTGATTGATGTCGGTCCAAGGGCTACTAGGTCAATGGAGCTGGCTGGCTGCCAGACCTGTTCTAGGTTCAGTGAGAGATCCTATCTTTCAGAAATGTAACAGAAAATGGTGATACACTCAGTCTTCCTCTGCCTCTGCACATACACTCACTGACCTTCTTGCTCATACATACGGGTATGCATGAGCCGGACATATGCCCTACTCACACATAATAGATGAAGTAGCATATATATAAGCACTATAACTTATGACTTTCATTAATACTGAGCCATTATTTTCTCCTTTAGTTCTTGGAGAAGGACTTGATGAAGATATGAGTAGACATCTCCACAATAAGGGTTAAACACCATTTGAAGTTTACATGATCACTCACCTGCAGGAAACAACCAGTCCTTTTTGACTCCTTCAGGGTGAACACTCATTCATCTGCTATGAATTCACACACACACACACACACACACACACACACACACACACACACACACACACACACACA
>CM052718.1:30114981-30200318 GCA_028551405.1 Uromys caudimaculatus | reverse complement strand
TAAGCTACTGCTATTTAACGGTTGCAGAGGCATCTATAGAAACTTTATTTATGATTTTTTTCTAGTTCATAATGGGTATGTTTCTATAATGATGGGTTTAACACTGATGGAATGCTGACTACTTAAGCATATTAGTTTATAATAACATTTTATTGGGAAAGGTTAAAATTTCACCTTTTCTCATTTAATAAAAATAAAATATCTGTAAGTTTTAAAGAGACATATTATCTGTGTAAATCTTAGCAGTAATCAAGATAAACATGTGCTTGTTTATGCCACGAGATCTGATGAAACAGCTTTTGCTGTACTGTCTGCAATAATCTAGTTTTGCTCCAATTTTATGTCTGGTGATTCATTTTAGTTCTTCTGTAAAAGCAGAGAAAACATTTCTTTGTATCATCTATGCTAAATCATTGTGTTCTGTGTTGGAAAAATACAGGTGAATAAGAGGGATTGCTAGAATCACCCAACTGAGGAAACAGCCATAGCATGAAAAGTTAGATCAGCTGTCCTCACTTCAAAATACACCCCTGTCAGTGAAAGTGTGAGAATGTAAGAATGCTGTTTAAAGATGCAGTGATGCCTTCTCAGCAACTTTGATCCTGCATATTGAAGGAAAGACCAGCTTTATTAAGGGGAACACATAATGGTGAGAAGTTAGATTAAGAAGTTTTGACATAAAATAACATCCCTATATTTTTGAGATGTGATAGTTTCAGGGAACATCAAAGGTTTTAAATATACATATTTCAAAATTATAGCATAATTACATAATTTTCCCTCTTTCTTTTCCTCTCTCCAACCACCCCTTGTTCTCTCTCAATATTATGTCCTGTTTTTCAATTATTCTTTCATATGTACATATATGTATATATATGTGTGTGTGTGTGTGTATATACATGTATATATACATGTATACATATATGTGTATATATGTATATATGTATATATGTGTGTGTGTGTGTGTGTGTGTGTGTGTGTATATATTTTCTCTAACCACAACCTACTTAGTCCATATAAAGTTACCTGTTTCTATACGATGATCTCAGGACTCACCACCTGGCATCAGACAGTCAGTCAGTCAATGGAAGACTCTTTCTTGGGGAAGACAATTTTCACTGCTCTCTCTTTCATGTCAGCATGCTCACAGGAGTCATAGCCGTTCAGGTCACCTATATTCAGTTCCTGCAATTAAGGCTCCAGGATCATTGTAGAAGATGAGGTTGAAAGCTTATAAGAATCAGAAGAAAATGAAATTTGCTGTGGGATTATCTATACTAGAAATGTCCAGGAGGCTGCAGCTACAAAGTTTCATATCTTTTAACAAGTATCAAATATTAAGAATGATGTGGAGTGGAGAGGAGCCTTTGAAAAGTTTAAATATGAAAATGGTTTAACCAGATTTGCAGCCTATCAACAGAAATCTCTCATTAATATTCTTTTATTCAGACCTTTTTATTTACGTGTGTGAGTGTTTTGTTGTCTGTGTACCAAAATCATGCCTGGTGCCTGTGGAGTTCGGACAACAGCATCAAATCCCCTGGAAATCAAGTAATGCCTGGTTGTGCATCACTGTATGGGTGCTTGGAATCAAATCCTGTACCTATGCAAAACAACAATTGCTCTTTACCACTGAAACATTTCTCCAAATCTTGTCATTAACATTCTCGATTCATTCGAGAAAACAGTAACAAGGCAGCGAAGCAATCAAAAATAACTGCAATAACTTGAGGCATTGAGTATTCTGAAACAACCTTGTCTGTGTGACTATATGTAAAATTGAAAAGAACCGAATAGAAAGGAAGAGCAGTGGTTGCTCTTCTGCTTGCAGGAAGGTCATATAAAGGGCTCAGAATAGCCATATTTCTACCTAGAAAAAGAATCAAAACAGGTGATAAGAAAACTGAATGAGGCTTATACATGCAATACAAACTTTGAACACACTAGGCAAAAAGGTTGGAAGGTCTGGTGTCTGGTGAGATGTCCAGTAAAGGATAAAGTAGACATGCCTTAAGATGGAGCTTGTAGAGGCAGGGCTGTGATGCGCATTTACAGATGGAACTCTCAGGCCAGTGGGTGTGTCAGTGGAGATATCAGTGTTCTATGGTCCAGGGCCATTTTCTTGACAGCGAAGGAGAAAGAGTGCTTGTGAGAAGTCAATGGGAAAAGTCGGATATAGGAAAAACAGATTTTGTTGTGTTTTAAACCATTACCATGAAAATTGCTGTCTTGTGAGCATCCAACAATAATTATATTCCAGCAAAGGCACTGTGGTGTACCTATTTTGACCTTGCTAAATATATGGATGGTGAATTCTCTTATTACCTTTTTCACTAGTCTGTGATTCAGAGGATTGGGATAGGATAAAGTGTGTAACCAATTATCTTTCATTTTTCAAAATGTTTCACCCAACGCTTTTACTTATATGTAATTTAGGACTATCAGTAAATGTATTTGTAATCAATAAATAATTGAGATAATTATTCTAATAGAGTGTAAGGAAATATTCCCCAAATGAGAGCTAGAGTTCATGTATAACATTGAAATAGTATGAAGCATCCAAGAGAAATGCTGGAATGGGTGTTTGAATGCATTAGTAAATTGTGTTTCCAGAAGCAAAGATCTGTAGCACATTCTAAGAGCTAAGAACTGAGAACCTGGGCCCCATGCTATTGAAGGATGTGGAGAGAGGGGGAAGAAATGGAGCACTCACTTTTACAGGAGAACCTGGGCATCATGCTACCAAAGGAGGTGGCAGAGAAATCTTTATGGAGCACTCTCCCTTACAAGGCTTGCTGTCTAGCTGTCAGAATTTGAATGTCGAGTTCTGGAGAGTGGCAAAGAAAACCTCCAACAGTTCATGTCCCTCAACCTGTTGCATACTGTGTATACTAAAATTAGACAAAAGTGCTTTAGATATAGTTAAAGAATGATGCTTCGGAAGACATGATTGGAACTGGAGTAGACAACATATTTGTGCAGAGTGTTTTACCAGGTTGCCATTCTATTTTATCTTCAAGCTTCTTTCCCAAGTGTAGCAAATTGATACCTCTTCTTTTTAGTGTTCAAGTGATTTGTAACATTCCAAACCTCCACATAAACTCAGCTCAACAGCCTAAACCAAGCTTTCCATAAGTATATCTTTTGTATTCATTTTCTAGAAACACAATGCTAATTAATATAGTATAAATTAAATATTAAAAAGCCCATAGAGACTAATATTACCTTCTCCACACCTGTTCCTGGGTATTCTTGCCTGGACAGTTTACAAAGGCTGCATATTTCAAAAAATGCTTCTCTGTTTATGGGGTAATGTTTATGTTTATTTCTTACTTTCCTTTAGTTTATTTTAACACATATTGCTTAATTCATTCTATTTAACTTAGAATTTTACAATTATATAGATATTACACATGCAGATTTATACTTATGTGTATATTATAAATATATATTCTAAGCCTCCATTTTCAATATTATCAACAATAATTGAACACCATTTTTCATATAGTTTATTCATCAGTCATATTTTACTATTATGTTATGACAACATAAATGTGAATTATAAACAAATTTAAGTTTGGTATAAAAAATAGACACACAGTTACAAGGTTGATTTGTAGATCTCTGGAGCTTATTTGTGTTGAAAAATCAAAGCTTTATACTTACTGAAGCAGTCCCACTTTCACCTTCGCACCATCCTCTAACGATCTATCTCTGTACTTTTAGGAATGTGAGAATTATGTTTTCACGTAGGCAAAACTGTACAGTGTTCATTCTTTTGTGACGTCTTGTTTCATTCACACAGTGGCTTTAGGGGTCATTGATGATGTCATGTCTTTCAGGTTTGAGTTACTTCTCAAAGCAGAGCAATATTTCATTTAATAGGTGCAGATCATTCCTTTTCTTCTGTGCTTACCCACTGACAGCAATGCCATTCTTTCCACATCGCCACTCTTATGCATGAATGCACGATGCAGGAGCTGGGCCGAGCCTCTCTTCTGGGTCTGTGTTGTATAATTACTCAGACATAAGACTGCTAAACCATTAGTTGCTCTCTTCTTTCAGATTATATTTTTCAGGAAGCTCTAAATTTGTTTCCATAAAAGATATTCTATTTCATATTCTCACCAAACATCAGCATCCTTTTATATTCTATTCAACACTTTAAAAAATATTGGCCATCATAATAGAGATGATCTTTTATAGTTTTGATATACATATTATTGATAATGAATGTCAGTGTCCAACTTTCTTTAGACCTGTCCATTTCTTAGAGAAATGTTTATTCAAGCCCTTGGCAATTTTTCAACTTGATGTTTTATACACATCTCTTTCAGCTCTTCCAAATGTGTTCATTCATTTGTAGTTTCAATATTGTTTTGGAAAACATTTATCTGATACTTATATCAGACAGCCACAGACACTTTATGATTCAAAGGTTTATAGCATGGAACTGAAGTAGACAAAACAGTTTTATAATCTACTAGTAATGAAGGACAAACTAAATCCAGTAGGCTTCCAAGACAGTTGGGATATATATGACAATCCATATATATGAACACAATATTAATCTTAATCTTAGATGTGCACCTTATGAAGGAGTATGTGTGTGTGTGTGTGTGTGTGTGTGTGTGTGTGTGTAGATGGGCATGTAGTTGGAGACAGGACATTAATGACACTTTTTTTTCTGTCTCTTTCCTAATATTTTCATTTTTGCTTGTGTGTGTGTGTGTGTATGTGTCTGTCTGTCTGTCAGCATGTATTATGTAGGCCTGTTGTGTGGTGTGTGTGTGTGTGTGTGTGTGTGTGTGTGTGTGTGTGTGTGTGTATGGTGTGGTGGTGTTGGTGGTGTGTGTGTGTGTAGGCCAGAGGCCAACTTGTGGGTGTTATTTTTCTCCATCTACCATGTAGGTTATTGGAATTGAACGCAAGTCATCAGCCTGGTCTGTAAGCACCGTTCGCCATCTCTGAACCTTTCTACCTGATTATCTAAGACAAAATCTCTCAATGAATCCGATTTTGGCGTGGCAAGCTGGCCATAAAATCCATAAATCATATACCTCTTTCCTCCAATACTGCAGTTACAAATATACCGCATACCTGGCTTTTGCATGGGAGCTGTAGACCCAAACTTAAGTTCTCATGCTTTTGTGACAGAAACTTTATCCACTAAGCCATCTGTTCAGCCTAGGTTTACATTTTTTAAAATTATATTGGTTGCATTACTTTTATTAAAAGTCATTTTATATAACTTTTTGGTAATCATGAAGCTTTAAACATGTTTTTCTCTTAAAGTTTTAAGTGGCATGATACTTAGCTCTGGCAAGAATTTCAGGGGACTCTTTGAGAGTCAGAAAGAAAGTAAATGTTCCAGCCAAATCTTGAATTCCAAGTTAAGGTTTTGTTCATGCAATGCTTCATTTCCCAGGGAACATAGTGAAAGAGGTGCTTGTGTGTGTGTGTGTGTGTGTGTGTGTGTGTGTGTGTGTGTGTGTGTGTGTGTGTGTGTGTGCCAACAATGTGGGGGAGGGTATGTAGGAACTATCAGAAGGCAAAAATAAAATTCCAGTAGCCCAGCCTTGAAAGAGGGCTCATCTATTAGGCCAGTGAACTGCTCTTCCAGAGGACCCAGTTTAGTTCTTAGTACCTCTGTCAGGTGATTTACAACCACTTGCAATTTCAGCTACAAGAGATTTGATGCCCTTGTCTGGGTTTTCTGACACTTACAGTCACAAACCCAAACTAAAAATTCATAAGAAAAGTTCCTGGAAATGTAGTTACACTTTCCATAAGATGCTAACAGACAGTATCCCCTATTAGTGAGAAGCTCAAAGAGCAGAAGGGCAGTTTGTATATATAGCCACCTTACAGCCATATGTTTTCAGTAAGAAGGAATCAAAAAACACTCGGCTGTCCAGAAGAGATGAATCAAAGTTTGTGGAAGCATGTATTAGCTCTGACTTCTTGCTTTCTTCACCTCTACTCCAACACATAATCCTTTGTTGTACTTCCTATGGACTGCATATGTAGCAAAACCTTTTTTGCTTCTTTTGTCCCAATCTCAATTTCCTCCTTCTTCTTTGTCAGTTTTCTTCCTGCTTTTTGTTTTCTAAAAATCTTTCAATGTATTTTTATAAGTCCATCATATCAAGGAAAAGGAATATTTGGTTATAGAATGGAAAGCAACAGAGAGCATCAGCTGCAATGATGGCCCCTTTCTCTGTTGCTCTAACTCTAGATGATGGAAGATGAAAGAAATCGTTTCCGTATATTGGTGTATCTAGGAATTGCTTCCTGTCCAAACAGCCACTGAAATTTATGCAAAAGCACACTGACAGGCAATATTGGTCCTAGATTTGTGAGACTTAATAGTCTGAGTTTGGGGTAAGACTGTAACAGCTTTTCTATAATTTTTCTGAATTTATATAAATTCTTACAACTAATAAGAAACAGTTCAAACTAAAATAAAAAAGAAGTGAGAAATATTAGTAGAAAAATAATATTAAGAAATAAAGTTATATATGATATAAAATATCGAGACTGATTTAAAGAATGACCAAATGGTGTGAGCAGAAAAATAAGTGAAAGAAAATGCAAATAAAAGTATAAAAGTAAATTTGAAATAATAAAATATTTTCAACTATGAAGTTTTCAAGGTTTTCAAAGCTTCTCTCTCTTTGGGATATAAGATTAAGCAGCTGACTATACCATTAAGAACTCAAGGGAAAATAAATGGATTTATATTTATAGAACAATGGTTCTCAACTTGTGGGTCATGATCCCTTTGAAGGTCAAACGACCACTTCATAGGAGCCACCTAAATCATCAGAAAGCACAGATATTTATGTTATAATTCACAACGCAAGCAAAATTACAATTGTGAAGTAACAACTGAAATAATTTTATGGTTGGGAGTCATCACAACATGGGGAACTGTATTAAAGGGTCTCAGTATTGGGAGGGCTGAGAACTTCTGCTTTAAGTGTCTAATGCTTCTCAAGACCACAATAACTCTTACAGACATGGAGACAGGGTCTTCTCTCTCTCTCTCTCTCTCTCTCTCTCTCTCTCTCTCTCTCTCTCTCTCTCTACCTGATTTACACTCCTATTGCTATATTCTACATTATGAAGTCCATTTTACTGAAAGGTGTGCTGCAGTCATTGAAATTTTCCATTCTGAGAAAGGTAGGAACAGTGGGAAGCAAAGTAGAAGTAAGCGATGAGTCACATCAGAATCTTCCAGGAGCATCTTCTCACAGAAGCATCTGCACGTTCCTGGACTTCTGTTAACTGCCACATGCTAGAACAGGAAGTGCTAGTGCTTATAAGAAAGCACAAGCTGGCATAGCTTGCTTTCTTCCTATGTATTCTCAGCTCTGTGTGCTCTCCCTCATGTTTTTTGCATGCTGACCTCTCTGCACTATGCCCAACAACCCTTAATCTCAATTTTAACAATAATTTCCATATGTCCTATGATCAATTGCATAAAAAAGACAGTCATACACACACACACACACACACACACACACACACACACACACCCCACACACACACACAAATAAACATGGTTCTAACACTGACCAAGTCATTGCTCCAAGTAGTAAAAATTATAAAGTCCACTTCTCCTAAAGGTGCATTATTTTTGGTGATGTTTGGTTTTTGAGGTTTTGTTTGCTGGTTGGTTGGTTGGATTTTGGTGTTTAGAAATATACTAGTTTATTGGTTTAGTTAATTGGCAATAATGGGTCCTCTTCTAGGATCCATGACATCAGCAGTTTTGCATAATTGGCTTGTTTTATAGTACCAGGCATGAACTGTATCCTATAGAGTGAACTTGATTCCAATTGGATGCTGTTGCTCTCCCCTCAGATCCAAATACCACTATTACATCTTTGTGGATGTGTTGTCATTCTAGTCACTGTTGTTTTTGTAGACATAATGCTATTAATATTTTTCTCTCTTTGCAACTTGCATAGCTTCTTCAGGTACTGTGATAAGAGGGGGATTGAAGTTTGGATACAACTCATGCATTCTGAGTCATGTGTATGAAGTTTATAATGTCTTCTCTAATATATATATAGTGAATATATATAAATATAAATATAAATATACACACACACACACACACACATACATATACTGTAGATGTATGTGTATGTGCACATGGCCTGACCCTCAATTTCTGGGAGACAATCAGGGTCAACAGCAATAGCCTGTGCTGTTTTGAGGATCTCTTAGTATTTCTTGATCAATAACTCAAATAGTTTTCTCATTGCTGGCAGTGATACTTCTGTTTGATAGTCTATGACTCTCATGGGAACGATTGTAATTTCAAGTGGCATAGCTTCATTTAATATAGTATGTAAGTAAATACATATATGCACACACAAACAAGCATAAATACACACATATAAGCATACATTTCTATGTGTATAATTTTTAAAGTATACCTAGTGTTATTTGTTGTTCAAAATCAGGCACAACAATGCTTGAGATCTAAGACCTTAATATTAAATGCATTGCTTGAGAGATAGTCACATGATCTGGCTGATTGTGAGAAATACAGATGAACCTATAAATCCACCAGATACTTATTGATCAGATTCATATTTAAATTTTTACTTGTTAACTACTTTAATTCCTATGGTAAACTTACATGTAGCACTGTCAAGCAGTCTAATAGAAGTCATCCTGGTGGCTGTCATTAACATATACTAGCTACTTGCATTATACCAGTTTCATTTATAACTATCTTATGCCTTCTTTGCACCATGTTATCAAACATAAAGTTCTCATTATATTCATGATATATATGAATAAAGTGAAACTTTAGCAAACATGTCACTCCAATCGCAAATGGTGCAGTAGAATTATAGATCTAAACTGTTCTACTACAGAGAATAAATTCTAGTTTGTTTAATTTTCTGACCTTCCAATTGAAAATTAAAGACATAACTAAAGCTATATTTCAAGTGAAGGTTATTAAAAGTGCTCACTGAGGGCACAGGTCATTGGAGTATCCCTCTATATGAGGTATAAAATATGATGGAAAGTTGTGTCATTTTTTACACACTAAGTAACAGATATTTTAGTTAGATTGTATGAGAAAGGATCCCTCAGAGAGACATGTCCTGTGATTGAGGATATACAGGGGGTTTCTGCCAGGCCTGCTGATTAATCCATCATAGAGATCATCCTACCTGGTAAATCAGTTGAGTCTGTCATGAATGGACCTGCGAGAGCAGTGAGAAATGTGAAGAAGAAAATAATGAAATAGATTTTGGGGGTCTTAAGCCACCAGAATTTCTGTGCAATCTAGAACTTTAATTGCGCCTTAGGCAACTGAATCCAAGATTATGCTTGACCTTCAGTAGGACAGCAGGCATGGAGAATGGATATTGGCTTGACGGTGCCTGAATGTGTTTCATATTATATCAGCATATTACATCCACTCAACAAGCTAGACTCCTTTGAGATAATAGCAGAAAAAACATAGGAGCACTAATCAAAACAGAAAATAAAAAAACTCACATCTAAAATTAAAGCATTGGAGTTCCATATCATAAATGTGACACAGTCTTGGTTTTCAGCTTTTGCTTTCAGCCTCATACAACCACAAAAAAGGATAGTTATAATTCTCTTTATTCAAACCTAGTGGTACTTCTGAATTTCCTACAGAATGAAGTCATAACTAAAAAATATCTGAATTTTGTCAGTCACTAGAAAACCCTGTCTTTAAGACAACCAGACATTATAAATTTCTACTTTTATTTGGATGAAAATAAAGTACTGAACACCTATACCATCCCTTTCTTATCTCCTCCCTCCTGCTCCTACACCCACTCTGCATAAAATCAACTTTTCTCTTTTTTGTGATCACATAGCACATTAAACAGACAGCAAAACATCTGGAATAAGAAGCACATCGCAGTTCCCTCCCTATATGACAACTATGAAGATTTAGATTCACTGGTCAATATTACTTTATCTATATTTCAACACTCCGTCCCTTCTCCCTCTTTCACAGTGTTAGAAAAATCTAATCTGAGAACTTTATCACTCCATACAAAATATAGTAGATTTTGCTCAAAGACAGGAGCTTTTTAAAAAAAATATTACCACAGTGGCAGTTTGACTTCTCAAAAGCAGCAATCCTAGTCCTGTCATAGGTTCATGCAGAGCTCATTTTCTTTCTGTAAACGGTGGTGTGTGTGTGTGTGTGTGTGTGTGTGTGTGTGCGCGTGTGTGTGTTCTTACTATTAGGGATTCTGAATTTCAAACACATGTGCCCTCAAAAATTTACATTCTGAAATTCCTTCCAAATCTATCTTTTAATGTATTGGTAATTAGAGGTAAGATCTCTGGAGGATGACTAGAGTGTATAAAATATCCCAAATGAATGGAAGGGGGACCTAGTAAAGACACTTGGTTTCCAGGATAAGCGTGCTATCTTTCCCACTGAGTGGGTTTTAAGACAAACTAGGGAGCTCTTGGTTACCATCATGACATGCTTGCCACTACTGCAACATGCAGTTGTTGCGCCATGTTAGTCATTGTTAAGGGTAATTGGCATCAATAGCTAAGTAGGATGATTGCATGCAAAAAAACCTCACCAACATGACAGCCTAAATAACTCACATGCTAACATAGACTGGGAAGAGCCCAGAAGGCCTCCATTCTACAGAAAGAACTGCAAAACAATAACTGAAGAGCACACGGGTAAGTTTTCATCTACCACATGGTCAATCCTCAAGTCACACAGACAGGTGACATTATAAGGACTGATCAGATTGTGTTTATGCATTTGGGAGTGTATAAGTATATTCATATACATACATGTATATAACACTAATTACTAAAAAATAACGCCACAACTGAGAGCACACAGTGGTATGTGGGAGGCGTCAGAGATAGGAAAAAGAAATGGGGAGTGATGTAATTATATTAATCTCAAAAAATGAAATAAATACATTAAAAAAAAACAAAGCCTTAAGAGGTTTCCTTGATGTCTCTGTTATGTGACGATTCAGCATCAAGGAACCAAATATGAAATGGAAGTAGAGACTATTCCTTTAAATAGACACCCAATCTGTTTTGTCTTTATTCTAGACTTGCATCCATGAGACCTATAATGCAAATTGCTCAGTCTAAGACATTTTATCATACCAGAGTGAATGGACTTTAGCATATGGAGATATAGATATAGATATAGATAGGTATAGGTATAGGTATAGGTATAGGTATAGGTATAGGTATAGGTATAGATATGTATGTATATGTGAAAACTATATAACCTAATTCTTTATCCAAATTGCAATGGATTCATGTATATTTTAAACTGAGTCAAGCATCTTTTAACTCTTGGATTTGTCATTTACTTACTAACTTAGTGATGATTTCATTATTGTGTCCTGACCAAGTAACAGTGTTCTGATTGGTGTTTTGGCTCTCATCATTTCCCATTGCCTAAGTATCCATCTAGCAGCATGGACTTCAGAATATAAGCCTCATCAGCTCCATTTTCTCTCTAGTCCCTCCACAGATATTCCAAAACCATGCAGATGTCTCCTCCCTTTCTTCCATCCTTTGACTGACTGTAGCTACATTAATGATTTTGCTCAAATTCTGAATGTGCCAAGGCCTTGGGTATCATAAATCCCTCTATTAAAGTGGTCTGCTTAGATACCATTGTGACTGTTCACTTTATATTGCTTGAATCACCACTCAAATATCATTGCTGAGAGTCAGCCATTCAGGGAAAGTGGGTGGCAGATATAATGCTACCCACTGACCCATAGGAAGACATGACAATATCTTTCACATTATCTGAATTTCAGTTCACAAAGGTAAATACTAACAATCATTTGAGCCTGAAAACTACTGTCATTTTTATATAAATTTCTGGAAATGGTGGGAGAAGAAGGGAAATGGTGTGTGTTCTTGCTGATATGGGTCTGAATTCTGAATGTATCTGTCTTTCCAAAATTGATATGCTGAAATCTATTTTAAATCTAACTTCCAACATTTGGATAAGAAGAGGCTAGATCTTTTGTGACTGCGTTACCTCACTCAGGACTCTTTTTTCAGGCCTTCTTAGAAAGGGAAACAAAATACTCACAGGAGGAAATATGGAGATAAAGTGTGGAGCAGAGACTGAAGGAAAGGCCATCCAGAGACTGTCTCACCTGGGGTTACATCCCACATACAGACACCAAACTCGGACGCTATTGTGGATGCCAGGAAGTACGGGCTGATGGAAGCATGATAAACTTATCTCCTGAGAGGTTCGGCCAGAGTCTGGCAAACACAGAGGTGGATGCTCACAGCCAACCATTGGACTGAACACGGGGTCCCAAATGGAGGAATTGGAATAGGGACTGAAGGTGCTGAGGGGGTTTGCAGCCCCATCGAGGGAGCATCAGTGTCAACTGGACAAACTCCCCGGAGGTCCTGGGGACTGGACCACCAATCAAAGAATATACATAGAGCGACCAATGGTGCTGGCCACATATGTGGCAGAGGATGGCCTTGTTGGCCATCAGTGGGAGGAGAGGCCCTTGGGCCTGAATGTGTTCGATACCCCAGTATAGGGGAATACTAGGGAGGTAAGACGGGAGTGGGTGGGTGGGTGGGGGAGCACCCTCATAGAGGCAGGGGGAGGGCAATGGGATAGGGGGTTTCCGAAGCAGAAGCAGAAGCAGAAGCAGAAGCAGAAGCAGAAGCAGAAGCAGAAGCAGAAGCAGAAGCAGAAGCAGAAGCAGAAGCAGAAGCAGCATTGGCTAGATCAACTCTGGCCAGTGACTAGAGTGCAAAGATTAAAAAAAAAAAAAAAAAAAAAAATGCCATGAATGAATGAGTGACCCTATAAAAATCTTGGTTTCCAGCACTGCAAATGATTTCCCTCTTATTAAGCAGATCTCAACACTAAACACATTTTGTATAATTTTAACACACATTAATTTCTTCTAGAAAGTTTCAAATATTCTAAAAGCCAAATCACAGAAATCACCTGATGCTGATAGACCCTGCTAGTTTAATACCACTTAGGTCCGTTTTCTGAGTTACAGGTAAAGTACACAAAATAGACCAGAGGATATTCCTAATCATGATAGGAGACTCAGAACCAACGAGATTCACACCGATACATGAAGCAGGAATCCCAATGAGCAAGATGAACGTATCACCCTTCATCTTGTCAACATCGTTCACATCCTATATATGTTTTAAAGCTATGGTACAATCTCTGGGCTCTACATGCATGCATGCAACAAACACACACAATAGTGTTCAAAAAGAGATATACATATTTGTGCTGAGGATACACTTCAGTGGATATCACTTAAGCCTAGTATGTAAAGAAAGTCTTGAAGTCAGTTTTCAGAAGAATTGGGGGGAGAGGGAAGGAGGGTCACACACACTAACACACACACACACACACACATAGACAGAGAGAGAGAGAGAGAGAGAGAGAGAGAAGAGCCATTATCCAGCAAATGTGCATTAAAATGATACTCCAAATGTACATATTGTATACTGTAAAGGAATAAAATATATTAAAATATATAAGAAAATTTACATACACACATATGTCTACAGTATATAGAACAAAATGAAATTGGGAGGAAGCCTAATGCGACTGAGGTAAGTGACACTTTGATATGCAGTGGAACACATCCTATTTTCCAGACTTCCCATGTCAAGACTTGGACAATCATTTGTTATCCAACTCTTTACCTTTGTTGTCTTACCTTTCCTATTTCTAAATTCATCCCTCCCAAGTGTAACAAGTACTAAACATTTCCTAGGTTTCATTTATGACAAAAAAACACAAAACCCTCACAATATCTTCTAGCCGTTATGGAACCCCAGGACTTTGAAAAATATTGGGAGTTTTATGGACAAAGTATTCCTGGACATGTTTTATTGGTCTTTCTCTTCTTCTCATACTAAACTTCTCTCCTCTTCTCAACATGACTGGCTCTTCCTTGACATTTGGACTTTTCTCTCCTGGCTTCTTTGAGAACTCACATGCTACCACAGGCTTTCACCCAGGGCATTTCATTTAGGCTGTGTTATAAAATAAGAGTTAGCAGACGGGAAGCATCAGTGAAAAAGAATTTTACAAAAATGGGCTTTGTATTGTGGTCAACTTAGGCTAAATATCTGTTGGAAAGTTCAGTAGAATGAGTTTTCTAGTCATTTATCCAAAGAAAGAGGAAGGACATTTTTCTTAAGGATTTTAATGTTACTGGTCAAGGATTCCTTGTGGACAGTGGCTTTCTTATCCTAAGTTTATTCAACTGTGAAGCTTACTCTATTGCTACATTACTATGAAAGCATACTACAGTTGTAACTTTAGAGAATCCTTGGGCAGAATGCAGATGATTAAAACTACATTGAACAAGGAGCCGTCATTGAGCAGCTCTACAGGACTGATAGTCCTTGACAGACAAGAAGATGAGGGAGGAGTTCAAAGCGTTACTGCATTAGAAAGGCTTTCTTCACCTCCCCAAAGGTGGCACTTTGAATTAGAAATGTCTCCCATAGGTTCATGGATTTTCATATTTGGTCCCTAGTTGGTAGTGCTGTTGGTGAGGTTATGGAACATTTAGGGCTATAACCTTGCTGGAGGAAGTACTTCACTCTGGGCAGATTATGATATTTTATAGCTATGCCTCACTCCTATTTTCTCTCTCTTTGCTTCCTGTCTGTGGATAGAACATGTGACCAGCCAGCTTCCTGTTCCTACTGCTTTCTGTCTTATGTTCCCTGCCATGATGGACCCTACCTTCCAGAGCCATAAGCCAAAATAAACTCTCACTTCCTCAAATTGCTCTGGACTCTGATATTGAATTATAGCAGCAACAAAGCAACAATGACCAAGTCTAAATATTATCAGTCACCCAAGTGTTCTTATTGCAAATGCCATCTTTATATTCTATTAATTTCTTATCTAACTTTTCCCTTGCTGCTTTCTTTCAAGAGTAGCTAAGTCCTATTATTATCACAACCTTGAGCATCTGGCAAGTCGTAGGCTACATAGCACACAAGTATTTATCCATAGAGTAAGTATTCATGCCAAACATCTGACCCCAAAATACTTCTGTTAATTTAAAAGATGCCATCTAACCATGTCACTTTGTATGCAGCTTCTCATAATAAAGAACATTGGATTTAATAATATCTAATATTTAGGGGCAGGTAGTTTCAAGGAAGCACAGGTACCTACTGAAAGATATGCTTTCACTTCCATGATTGAAGAAATAATGCAATATCTCTGTCCAGCAACATTAAGGGCTTATGCTATATCCTGATACATTGCATTTCAATGCCTTCAGAAACACCCCAATATATTGAGGCCTTCTTTTTTTCAATAACTTATCATCCTCACACCCTTTGTCACATAGGATGTCATTTCAGATTTATTTCCTCTTTACTGCAAGTATATGTGCTATGGGCTCTAGAGATACTTGAAGGATTAGATTAGTGTCATAAGAAGTAGCCAGTTTGAGACATTCCTAGTCTACATGACAAATTCTAGGCAAGCTGGAGTAAGATAGTAAAACAATGCCAAAGGGTGGAGGCAGGGATGGAAGAGAAGGAGGAAAGAAAGCATGGATAATACATTTTATTTATACATGCATGTTTTCCTTACTGTATATTATAATGTTTCCTTTGTCAAAAAATGTTTAGGCATAGAAGTATGTGGGTAATTTTCTGCAGTTTAAATAATAAGGCCTTTTAGATCTGAGGTAAAAATTCAAACCACAAATTTTGTTTTATACACACCTAACATATAACTAGAAAACAATTTTATACAATATATTCAGTGCATTGTAGTGTTTTGTTTGCATTCTGTTAGGACTTCTCCATTTCTGGTATGATGTCAATATTTAAAAAGTTCCAGATGTTGGAGCTATACAGATGTGCCAAGCTACCAACAGTAAGAGGCCTCATTAGAAGCTTTAAAATGTTCATTGCACAGTGAGAAGCTTGTCACATTATTTCATTTATTTCTTATTAGGGAGAGTCAACCTGTGAATTGTATAAGAAAATTAATTAACCTCCATGGTTTTGCTCTTAAAAATATTGGATTGCCTTTTGTTTTTAACTTGATTTTCCTTGGTTTCTGTTTTCAAGTGGATTATAAAACACAGACACACTCACACAGCGATTCACACATATACACACATTTATAAACATAAATAGAATAGTGGTTGATGTTAATGGTCTCTGTTTCTCTCTGCTTCTCTCTTTCTCTCTCTCTCTCTCTCTCTCTCTCTCTCTCTCTCTCTCTCTCTGTCTCTCTCTCTCTCAAATATATATATTACATATTAAGAGCCAAACCAGAATGTTTGCAGTTATCTTTAAACATCCTTTCTTTGTGTTCACTTTTACAACCTTTGTACACTGAGTTGAATATTATCCTGAATTTCATCATCTGAAATTAGGTTTTCTTTTCCTTGTACATCATCTAAATGGAATCATAAATTTGTGGTTGTTGATGGCTGCCTTCTTTGTTCAATATTCAGTTTGCAGATTTACCCATGTTCATATGTGTAGCAATCACTGCATTCTGTTATAGCTCACTGCTATTTTGCTTTGTGAATAGATCACAATTTATTTACCTATTCTATCCCTGATCCGTTTTTTCCATTTTGAGTCTATTATAAATAAGGCTTCTTTGGACATTCCTGTCCAAGCCTTGCAGTAGCATATGCATTCATTGCTCTTGGCTGTATATCTAAGAATGTACTTGCTGTGCCAGAGGGCAGATATATATGCTCAATTTAGCACTTTCTGCCACTTCCCACAAGTGAAGCTAACACATTTCATCCCCTTTGGCAATGCTAGAAAGTCCCAGGGGCTCCAGGTCTTGAGAGCAGGGATTCACATTCTATTTTTTGCTGTCATTCATCAGGCATTCCATATGCTTTCCCTAGCAGGTGCTCACTAAATATTTGTGGAAGCTCATCAGATTCCCCCCTCTTTCTGAAAACTATTTAACTAAATAGGAAGCCTAGTTTTGACCATCCATAGAACAGCCCCCAAACTGTATCACGTGTCATGTTACAATTAGAATGTTTCCCTCTTAAAAAATTATTATGATTCCAACAATGAATTATTTCCTAAATAATTAAAGTGATTAAATCAATAAACACATGCATACCCTGTTCTTTCAGGAATTCACAGTGTTTTTTAAGACTTATTGCAAAAAATGAGGCCCTGACTCTTCATTAATGTGCCCTATTTTTTAACCCAATAAAACAAAAGCATCACAGAATGTCCGACTTTACATTTTCCCAAGGACTCCCAGGGTTGAAACTCCCTTAGACCAATGATGCAATGTGTGTGCATGGAACAATGAAAAAAAGTACATTAAAGTAAAAAAAATTGCTTATGTAATATGTTTTTAAACCAGAGTCATATATATCTAATATATATTACATATATTATATATATTATACATATATGATGTATTAAACATATTATATATGTATACATGTATGTGTATATAAATTAAAGCTAATTTTTACTTCAGTGTATTTTTTGAAATTAGGTGAATATTTGAATAATGAATCAGATGCCAAGTCACTATGGGTGACAATAGCAATAGAATCTGGAAACAGCAAGTGCCATCCTGAGAGACCTTAAAAAAACCCTAACCTTCACAGTTGAATTCCCTTCACAGCATCTCAGTTTTTCCTTTTGACTTAAAGAGAAGTAGCACGGTAGGGCTAACTATTCACCTGGGACACAGATACTCTGACAAGAGGACCATCAGTATGACTATTTGCTTTTCACTGCACATCTTCATTCATATTCTTAATTGCTTTATTGGAACTCTCAAATGGCTTTTGATGAAAGCTCTTACTGCTTCACAATCATATTAGCTTTGTCTAATATTTAGAGCACAGATGAAATATGTACAGGCAAACATAGAGGAGTGACTATTATGTACCAATTAGCTCAAAAGCTGGCCTTGCCTTCAAGAGACAAGTAACTGCAACTTAAAATAATTCTTTCCAGAGAAAGTGGTATTTGATTGCATTTTAAGTGGGAACGACTGTTTAGCTAAAGTGAGATATGCAGAGACACACCTCATTCTGGTAATTTTGTCAAGGAAATAAAGATGTGGGGATGAGTTGAGAGTGCCAGACTCAGAGGTTAGGAGAAAACATGAAGCTTAATGGGAATCCAGTTTGGGTTTCACAGGGAAAACCTCGAGGTTCTAAGACTCAAACTCTCCCTCACTTGTGGCTGGTTTATTTCCTAGGGAAGGCACGAATCAGTTCCTAGCCTGCTTTACAGATGGTGAAATATGAATTGAGCATTGCAGTTACTCATCAGAGTGTTCAGTGTGGGCCCCACCTGATTTGTGTGGGGAAAGGATGGATGCGGTGTTTAGACAGTAAGGCTTTAATTCTCTGCACACAGTTAGCATGGGAGATTGCTCCCCCTGACATTATTATGAGCCATGAAGTTCTCAGATTTTACTGCTTCAAGTGAATCAAGCCATTTTCCAAAATGAATTATGGATCATAAACCCTTGGGGTGGCTATAGTGTTGCATTTTTGTGAAATCCATATTCAGGCTGGACATTTATTGAGCATATAACTATTATGAAGTGTTAGCCACAAAGTAAGTCTGGCTCACGTTTGACTCAGCAGCACGGGAGTTTAACATGTTCCTGCCTGAGAGTTGGTTTCCTATCTACTTGCAAATGTGATCAACAAGGATGGTTATTTTTAACCAGCACTCCAGGATGTATCAAAGTCCAGTTCAAGACTCTTTGTATAATCTCTGTGCTGAAATCTTGCATTAAACTCAATTATATGTGATTTTAAGACATATATTTAATGTATAATTTTATTTTTTATTATGTAGTGTGATTGTGTGTGTGTGTGTGTGTGTGTGTGTGTGTGTGTGTGTGTGTGTGTGTGTATGAATATAAGTCTCTATTCAGGACCAGAAGAGGACATCAAATCCCGTGGATCAGGAGTTAGTTTGATGTGGGTGCTAGGAACAGAACTCAAGACTTCTACAAGAGCAGTACGTGTTTTTAACTGCTGAGGCATCTCTTTAGTCCCAATAAATGCATAGTTTTTTAAAGGAAAACACAATGACCTAAGTAAAATGATCATCTTATTTCTATGAAGACCCTTTCATCTTCCTTCTGTATTGCTTGCCTAGAAACTAATGATAGAAACACAGAAAGATGCGCAAAGATAATCATACAGAGATGAGTCGGGGAATCAGATAAGCAGAGATTCAGAGAGGGGTACATGGTGAGATAGACACCTGCTCTCTCTCTCTCTCTCTCTCTCTCTCTCTCTCTCTCTCTCTCTGTGTGTGTGTGTGTGTGTGAGTGTATGTGTGTGTTTGTGTAATAATGAGAGTTAAAGTGATAATATAAACAGGGACCAAGTGAAAAGAAAGGAGAAAGAGTTGGAGATAAAAGTGACTGAGGCTTTTACAACATGATTAGGCAAAGCAGATTATGACTCCAAGCCTACCCCTCTAATCTCTCCAAATGCCCCCCAAAATTTAAGCCATGTTGGTATTCTTATCTGCCTTGGCTCAATGATTTAGCCTATACCTTCCTACCCAGCCGTATCCCATTTAGACATTCTCTTCAAAGGCAAGGATTCAATTTGTGACATTTCTTTGGTCTTTCAGAGAGGTGACTGGTAATGAGTATCAAGTACTAGGGACTGCTGGAGCAGGCAGAGCAGTGTTCAGTTCAGGATGTTCTGAGGGAAACCTGGATCAGGGAGGATGAAATTCAACAGAACAGAGTGAATTCTGAAAGATACTACATGGATGAGAAGAATAATTCTTTGTCACAACATAGAGACAGTACACATCTTCCTGAGAGTGAGTCAGAGATGCCTTCTGCCTGGAGTGATGACTTGAGAAAGCAGGAACACAAAAATGATAAAGAATGCTAAAAATAGTAACATACATGGAGAGAAATTCAGCTCTAGGTAGGGTGGGGCATTAAGTTATTACAAAACATTTCTTTTAAAATTATATTTAAAGTATGTTTTTAAGTGTGTATCTATGAGTTAGTAATTCTGTCCCTCCACTTGAGACCCTGTCTATCTCCTGGAGGTGGAATCTTTGAGTTCCCTTTCCCCAGTGTTAGACATTTTGGCTAAGGTCATGCCCATTGAGTCCTTAGAGTTTCTCACCTCCTGGGGTCTCTGGTACCTTTTAGAGGGTTCCCCCACTCCCACCCTACAATGCTGCTTATCTCCATTCATTCTCTTAGTGTCTCTCAGAAATCCCCTAATACCTGATTCTGTTTCTCTTTTCCCCTCTCCATCACCTCTCCCATCCAGATCCCTCACTCCCTCTGTACCCTGTAATTATGTCCTTCCCCCTTCTAAGTGGAATTGAAACATCTTCACTTGGGCCTTTCTGCTTGTTATACTTCTTAAGGTCTGGGGTTCTATCCTAGGTATTTTGTACTTTTTGGCTACTATCCACTAATCAGAGAGTCCGTACCATGTATGTCCTTTTCGGTCTGAGTTCCCTCACTCCCAATGAAAATTTCTGAGCCAGAACTGTTCCTGTTTAAAAGAACTGCAGGGACAAAAATGGAGAAGAGACTGAAGGAAAGGCAGTCCAATGACTTCCCCAACTTTGGATCCATCTCATGGGAGGGCACCAAGCCCTGACACTATTACGATGTTATGATGTGCTTACAGATGAGAGCCTGGCTTGACTGTCCACTGAGAGGCCCTACCAGCAGCTGACTGAGACAGAAACAGATACTTATACCCCACCATTGAACTGAAGTCGGGAACCCTATGGTTGAATTGGGGGAAGGATTGAAGAAGCTGAAGGGGAGAGTGACCCCATAAGATCAGCAGTCTCAACTTACTCAGACACCAGGGAGCTTCCAGAAACTGAGTCACCAACCAGGAGCATAGACAGGGCAGTCCGAGGTCCCTGGTACAAATATAACAAAGGTCTGCCTGGTCAGGCCTTAGTGGGAGAAGATGTGCTTAATCCTCAAGAGACTTGAGACACCAGGAAAGTGGGAGACCTCGTGGGAAGGCACCTTCTCAGAGGCAATGGGAAGGAGGAATGGGATGAAGAACTGTGGGAGGGGGGACCGAGAGGGGAGAATAATAACTGGAATGTAAATAAAGTTTTAAAAAGTCAAGCAAAAAAGGAAAATAAAATTAGAGTGTCTTAAAAAAAGTATGTGTGGGGGGGGCGTATGCGCACACATGGGTATGAGCATGTGGTCACGGGAGCTTACAGAGTCTAGAAGAAGGCATGGGATACCCTGGATCTGGAGTTGCAGGCCTTTGTAAAAATCCTGTGTGTGTTCTAGAAACTGAACTGGTGTCCTCTGTGGGTGTAGTACTGATTCTTAACTGCTAAGCCATTTCACCAACCCTGCCACAAAATTCTTGAGTGTCAAATTTAGACAAGTAGAGGTGATCATAAGGAAGAAGCTGAGACTTAAATCTCCTTTGGGAAATGACCAGAAAATAGGGACAGTAGTAACCCCAGATGCATTGGAAGAACCTGCCAAATAAAATGCTCTTCCACTTATCCATCTGAGGCCTTTGTTCTCCCAAACTGCATACATGTGTGCTATTTTAAAAACTAGATTTAGGGTGTTTATGTGTGTACATATATGTGGGCATGCATGTTTATGTACACGTTTCTCCTATGTGTGTGCATGCATGTATAGATATGTGCTTGTGGGTATGTATATTTGCGTTGTGTGTGTGTATATATAGTATGTGTATGAATTTCTTAAGAAGTAGGAATAAATTCAAACTCATGTAAGTTCAATTCTAGTCCACATGCTAGAAAATACTTCCTGCTGTCATGTGACCTGTGGCACAACCTATGCGTGTTGACCAATGATCTTTTCCCAAATAAACTATGAACTATGAAATACTGTGCTCCATATTATAACATTCATATTAATATTTCTAGTGCTTGTGTATGTATGTGATTTTAATATTCAGAAAAAACAGATATTCAAAAAATACCCAGTAAATATACAGGTTGTAATGTTTGAATTTCCCAATTTCAGGTTTAGAATCATTTTTACCTGAGTGTCATGCTCCAGAACTCTCTCCAGTTCATCCAATAAAACTCCTGACATTGCTTGATTACTGATGTATTTTAATGGCTCACTGTGCTATTTTATGCTGACTGCTCTGCCTTTGTGACCTTCATTGTTTGTGTAAATTTTGCAGAAAGAAAAGAGGTCAGGCTTTGAAGTCTTCAAGCTAAATCCTAGATTCTAATTCCAGATGGCAGGGGGAGGGGGGTGACAACTCTGCTTCTTTCCTCACATCTTCTAAACAAAAGAAGCTTTACTTCAACTCCATGACCAAGAAACACATAAGCAAAATCTGATATTTTAAGTTTGTTGCCCATATTAAATTAAATATTTTTTAAAGTCTAGTATCTGATACCCCAGTGTTTAATAAATTGTTATCTTAAAATTAGCCAATATTCAAACATATTTAGGTAGTTCCAAGTAGCCAGGGTTAGATAAAAAGAAGACAATATTGATTGAGAAGATAAGCAGATCTGGATATGGAAATAGTTGAGGCAGGGAGGGCAAATGGGATTAAAATAGGTTGTACAAAATTCTCAAAACAGTAATAAAATCTGTATAAACAGAGGCACACAGACACACAGACATACTCACACATATATATACATACACGCACACGCACACACACATATGTGTGTATGTATATATATATATGAGTGTGTGTGTGTGTGTGTGTGTGTGTGTGTGTGTGTATACATGATGATTTAGGTCCAAATATTACATTTTTTGGAATGGCTCTTTTCAGTTTATTGAAAGAAGGAATTATACTAGTCCAAGTTAAAAACAGACACCAAATGATTACATTATATAAACTGTGAGGTTTTTAAACTTGTGACAAAGGACAAAGGGAAATTCTCCTCATTTCAAGGAAATCCTCACTTAAGCTTCAGAGAGCCACAAGCACTCCTGTATCTCAAAGAAATTGGAATACCCAGTCTAATTGACTTTCACAGTCTTGTCCCCAGTCCTTTGAAAGACAACACTGAGCTACAAAGCTGACAGGAGTCTTGCTTTCATTTAGAAAATATTTGTGTATATATTATGGATGAACAGAGAAATAAACTGTAATTATAACTCCATATTTTATAAATAAATATTCTAAGGAAAGAAAGAAGGAGGAAGTTTCTTCTTTTCTTTATGACAGAGAATTAAAACAGTTTTGATTGGTCTTTGCACTGATCAGGTTTTACTTGATTCTTCTCTTTTTCGACCAGTTACTACTTCAATTTCACATCTATATAGTGAACACATTGATTTTAGACATTATATTCAAATAATATAAACATTAATTTAACAAATACCGTACACTAAGTATTACTGGTAATCTTCCCTAGTGATACATTGGCTTGCCATGTCTTTGGCTTTGTATTCTGCCACATCTATCATCTGTCTGTTTGTCTATCTATTTATTTTATTTATCATTCAGATGATGATCATTTTAATTATATTCCAGTTTGACTTTGTTGTTTTATGTTTTGTCTGGTCACCTTCTACTATCCAGATGTAGGTTCAAATGAGTCGACTAGTTTAACAATGGCCAAAGTTACTGTGAAGGATTCAAAAAGATGAAAGGAGCTAAAATAAGTTATAATAAAGGAATAGAACATACAAATTCTGAATCCAAAGTGAAATCAAGACATGCTGAAGGGTTCTTACAGAAAGGAAGAGGAGACTAGAAAAGTGGGAACCTTGAATTTGGAGAGACAGAAACAAGAAAGCTGGCAGTAATACCATATGGGCATGGGCAAGGACATGTTAAAGTTTGAGTAAGGTGGGTAGCAAAAACACACTGTGCTATATAGATCAACAACTCCTCCTCAGAGGACAAGCAATGGGACAATTGGTGATGAGCTACCAAGATCCTTGTGTTCTTAACAAAAACTGCAAAAGGAGCATATGAAAGGTGGTAAGATCACCCAGAAATTGAAACCATGTCTTTATCATTGAAATGGTTTGGTAAATTGACCATTGACTACAACATAACAGCTAGTGGATGAAATAATTCAAAACTTCCATCTTTTTGGGAGAGGGTTGTCAATATCTTGAATACGGCTGGTCTGTTTTTTCTACTGTAGCAATCTAGAGATCAGCTTTTCCTTTCAAATGCTAAGAGGAACATGAACTGTAAGTGGCTGGTTATGGATTACTAGTGCACACTGCACTCGGGGAAAACATTTTGGCAATGGAATGGATATAGGACATGTATTTAATGGGAGATACTCATCCAGATGTAGGTAAAATGACTGAATGGATGAGAGAACCAACACAGTACCGTCAAATCCTTCTTTCAATCCCTCTAAGAATGAGCTTAGCCTCTCACACAGAAGTGCCTTGCCAATGTGACAAACAGGGGACTTTGATTCCATCTTCTGTTCAGCACAGCATCTTGACTCAGGATTTAACTGTTCCACCTGGGGCCAGGAAAAAGCCTTCTCCCGGTTAATTACCACATGCTAACTCTGAAGCGGGATCCTCTGAAGAGCCCTCCTTCCACTGCTGAGTGCAGTCATTACCCCCAATATCACCATAATCATAGCTTCCCTCCCTGGCCTTCTGCCTTTAAGCTTGGACTTAGAATCTCAATTGCTTTGGATAAAATTTAATGTGGCACAGAGTGCCACAGGAGAAAAATGACACTATAAAATGCACTCTAGGTCGTGAGACATTTTAGTTCTGGGCAGTATTTCCTTGGAGACAGCTCATTAATGGCTTGCTTCACCTAGGCTATCTTGTTCTGCTGAGAGTAAGCCTGTAGGTAAACTTGGGCATGGTATGTACAGATCATCAAGATCTACCCAAAAGTAGTTGTCTTAGACCTACACATTTACTACACAATCATTGAGTATATAAAAATGTTCTGAGCTGAATGCTCAGGCAAATTCGTATCTAAATAGAAGGTGTTTACATTGCAAATTTTAGGTTTGCTTATACACTGAAGACTTTAGCGAGAAATCAGTAATAATAACAAAACAAATGGCACCATGTTGTTCACCGAATGATTAGTCTATACTGGACATTGTGCTGAGACCTTCACACACCAAATGTGAGTGTATCACCCTAGCTCCCTAGTGTTGGTCTGTTATCTTATTTTTCCCTGCCAGTTCCTTGGATTAAACCCACGACCTTGTTTATGTTTGAGAAATGCTCTACACACTGAGATATTTTAAGCCCTACAAGATTAGTGTCCTAATTAGGTTTCTATTGTTGTGATAAACCATGACCAAAAGCAACATGCAGAGGAAAGACCTATTTTGTCTTACACATGCAGTCCACCATAAAGGGTAGTTGGAGCAGAAACTTAAGGCAGGAACTTGAAGGCAAGAACTGATGCAAAGCCCAAGAAAAAGTGTTTTTTCCCTAATTGCTTTCCTGTTTTGCTCATTTTGCTTTCTTATACCACCCAAGATAATCTACCCAGGATTGGCAGCATCCACAGTGGGTTGGGCTCTTCTACACCAATTCTTAATTAAAAAAATATCACATACATTTGTCTAAGGACCGGTTGAATAGAGGCATTGTCTCAATTGATATCTCTTCCCATGTGAATCTAATCTGTCAAACTGACATAAAAAAAATCAAAAATTCAAAGAAAAGAAAACAAAGGAAAAGAAAAAAGAAAAACAGGGCAATTGATTCATTTCTTGCAGGGAGACAACTTTGCCCTCTTCATGAACATGGCTGGCAATACGAGTCTCAATTTTCATTAAAGATATGATAATGGTTAGTAACATAGGCAGGAAGAATCTATGAATGTGATTCTTTCCCTAAAAGAGGTGCCATTCAGCTTTGTCTTACTGTGTCTTAAAGTGACAATCAAAGGAGCTGGCGCACTCATTCTGCCTCATTCTTGGCTGTGTTTCCTATGCCTTCTTTACATTTCATCACAATCTCGGCTGTCCTCAGCTTCATGTCTCAGCATAGCCTGCTTTGTATTCTCAGATCTCTGCCCTAAGTTGCATTTTCTAGCAGAGACTTGGATGGCTTAACTATCATCACAGATGTTCCTTTTTCTTATGCAAGAATGTTTAAAAAGTACAGAAAAAGATTTTGTAAAATTCTCAATTGCATACCCTATGTGTTAATTCACACAAAAATGTAATCTTTTAGTTTGATATTTCTACTCTTTTCTTTATTTTTCCATATTCTCTCTTGCATGTTAGATGAAACATTTGTGTATCATGCTACCAATAAAGTCAGTTTATAACACAATCACGTGATTATCCCTGTATATTTTATGGACCAGAAATATGAGATGTAGATCAAAGTGAAATATGCTCTTATAATGCTGACTATGGTCTCATTTGGAGAGACTCTAGGTTCTGTGTGTGTTTTGAGGAGGAAGAGATAGTAAACCACCAGGTGGGAATCGAATCTTTTGGTTGTGTTTTCATTCATATCTACTTCCAGTTGTTTCCAGTTGGGGTTTTAGGCTTCAGTTGAACTGTCAACTGGATTCTGAATGGAATCTCTTAAAATAGGAGATCTGAGCTTCTGCTGTCTTGGAACATTTGTATAACAGGAGGTAGCATCCAAAGAGGCCCAAGATGAACTTCATTGCCTTTTAGTAACAACCATGTTAATTAATATAATCACGCCAAGCTTAGTCAGCACACATTCAGGCTCAAAATAAAAGCACCTACAGCACACCTTTTCACAGGAAGAGGTTCCTATTATCAGGACACCATCACATGGCATTAGAGATATTCATGACATTATATTTGGAAAACACAGCCTATTCATCTTAATTTCTACTTTCTGTAGCTTTCTCCATTTTAGTTGGTTAAAAAAGCACAGCAAAGTATACAGATATCTCCATGCTTAAAGCCCCTGCCAGGGAATAAACTCATTTGAACCCAGGTAGATATGACAGCCTATGTCTAATTCTAGCATTCAGAAGACAGAAACAAGAGATTCTAGGACCAAGATGGCTAAATAGACTACTCAAATAGATGAATTCAGCATTTAATTGAAAGGCCATATCCTTGATGAATAAGGTAAGGGGTAATCCAGGAAGATAAGCAGTGTTAACCTCTGGCTTCCAGATAAACCAGGAACATCTGTATGTGGACTGCACACAATGTTCTCCTATACAAATACAAACATGCCTATGTATATTTGGGGTGTTCCGGAGAAGAATACAGTATAGTATCTTCTGGACATCAGAAGTTTAAAGTAGATCTTTCTGGGCTAAAATTAAGGTGTCAAAGAAACACCTTCCTTCTAAAGAGAAGGAATGAGCATGAGTTTTTCAATTATGGGAATGTGGCCCTGCACCAATTAGGTCTTTGCTTCTGTTGTCAAGTCTCCTCTGAATCTCACACAGATGCTTTGTAAGTTCAGTATCTCTTTATGCACAATAACACAAGATAATTTTCCTTTACAAAGACTCTTAATTGCATATACAAAGCTGTCTTCTCAGTTTAAGTTTTTTGTTTGATTGTTTGTTTGTTTGTTAATGATTTCTTAGGGCTGAACTGGTTCTAAGACAGGGTCAAAACATGCACCAAACCCTGGATTTTCTCACACTAAGAGTGGCAGGTATTTGGCTGCTTCCTCACATTGCTGTAGTGCTAACAGACCACAGCAGACAGGCTTTCCCAAGAGTCATACCCTGATGCACATAGCAACTGATAAGCTCAAGCATCTCTAGGATTATAAGGGCTCGTTGCTGTTTATCTGATTGCTGGGTTGAAAATGTCCTGGACACGAATCCCTTTCTATATGCCCTTATAAGGTTCCCTTCCTTGACCTCTGCTTTCCCTAAGTATGCAAATGATGTACCCTTGTGGGACCATAAAAGGCAGCCTGGTTTCACATGAGGCTGCAGCTCTCCTCCATAGGTCTGTGACTATCAGTCACTTAAGGGAAATGCACCAAGTCCTTCCACAGGTAGGGGTATAGTCAAGTAGCCTCAAGACATCCCCATGTTAATGAGGCACCTAGAGACTTAGCCACTCCCCTTCCCAGTCTATGATATTTCAACCTCCACCCTCCCTGACGTCTTCGGTATAGATTCACTCATGCAACTCTCTGCCATGACAATAAACGCCCTAAAACTATGGACTGTCTCTCTTCATAGGGATCCGCTGTGGGGAACAATGGAACAGGTCTTCGTCTAAAGAGCTGTGTCTAGTCTCCCGCAGAATGCCTCCCAGCACTCCCAACCATGGCTATCACCAAACCAAGTGAGCTAGCCAGCAACAAGCCAAGGACCTGGTCCTGGTAGAATCCAGCCGCTCCTCCTCACCTTCACCCTTTCCGGCCCTGGGCTAGATCCAAGCTGTGGGCCCTCACTTCATTTTCAGCATCTTCTGCAGCATCCAGAGGCTCCTAGGGTGCCCAAGAGCTTGGGAACCAGACGGAGCTGGTTCTCTGCAGTACCAGGGACCCCAGGCAGCACTACCCCACCCCTGGTGATGTTCTACAGTGGCTTCTCACAGCCCAAGACATCCACCCAGTGGTGCTGTGGGGTGAACAAGGTTAAACTTCCACTGTCCTGCCTCTCCCAGAGGCCCGAGCCTGAGCCTGGGGTGGCCGAGGGACTCTCACCACACCTCTCTAGTTAACCCAACATATCCTCAATGCTCTTGCCCCAGCCCATAACATAAGCAGAACTGGACATTCTCCCTAAAGTATAAATATCTCCTGCCCCTCCCAGTAAAGGAGATGTCCTCTGAAACAGTCTCCTGGGTGTTCTTCCCCTTTACCAACCACTGCTCAGGATTTCCCTCTGGCCCAGCTGTGCTTGGCCCTGCTAGCCATTCTCCCTGATTTCCCATCAGGATAGTGAGCAATAATCTGATACTATCATGTCAAAGAGGAACTCAAGCCCTGCAAATTTCTGGGATGGGATGTGGCTGTCTTTAGGAAAGTATTATTCTGCTAAACTCATTGCCAATATATGAAAATCTCATCTGACAAATGCTGTTCTTGATTTTGCAGTCACATCACAGTGATTTGTTGATTTGTTCACTCATCCATCCACTTAATTGCTGCGTGTTGGGATCTAGTGACTTGTGGGTTGGGATTAGGAGATACTCTTGGTGTTGGGTCATCTATGCAGTGCAAAATTCAACACCGAGGTTACAGGTGTGTTCTGCTGTGTCTACCTTATTATATGTGTGCGTATGATTTGAACTCAGACCATCATGCTGGCTAGGTAAGCACTTTACTAACTGAGCAGTCTCCCACAGCACTTTGTTTAATTTTCCTTCAAGTAGATAATCAAAGGGTCTTAGTTCTTTGCAGAAATCAAAGCAGATCACCCTCATTTTCTTCCCATGTAGATCTTTAGAAACTACAACACAACTGATTTACCCCTTGGAAATTAATTGTAAGTGTTTTCACAGTGTTTCTTAATTTTAATATGTTGTCTCATCTGCATGCATGGAATATTTATACTTAATTAATCTACGTTCCAAGCAGACATTGGTTTCTGCCTGTTGTGTTTACTAAGAACTCCAAATGTGCACATAGCGGGTATTTAATAGAAGCACATTGTCACAGTTGCCAAATACTTTGTTGAAAAGTCAAATGGGAGAAAGGATACTAAATCAATTGTAAAACATGCTTCTTGCTAAGGTAATCTTTGAATTCTGTCTTAAGGTTTGCACAAATTTTTGAAATTGTGACAGTAAATATTGTTACTCTCAATAGAAATATAACACATTAAAAAGAAAATGAAAATAAATTAGAAGCTGTTTGCTTTCCTTTTATCTGTGTCTGGGGGTTAGAAATATTCACCTTACCAAATAAGGAGAAGCTTTCAGTTAATTAGCAACCAATTTTAGCATGACAGAATGAGCTGCCAATGCTATAGTAAATGGGGGGAAAAGTAAAAAGGAATAAAAAAGAAATGAAAACACATTTGGGGTGATGCCTTTGTGGAATATATTCTCTTTAAGTCATAGTTGTAAACTTGAACAAATTAATGTGAAAAAATAGCACAAAACATTGAGTCATCCACATTCAATTTTCATATACACACTTAACAGAAATGTCACTAAAGAACATTTTTTTTTAAAAAAAAATCTTCTTTAAGCCTTGTATGGAAGAAATATGATTGTCTATGAGACTAGGAGCTGACTCGTGAGCACAAGTCCTGCCTAAGGTAAGTCAGTCAGTCTAAACCCCAGGAATGTCAATGGACAGTCCCATGATGTCCCAGGAATAGCTGAGAATATATTGACAATTGAAGGCTTCTGGGAGAGGGAGAATCAGAGTTTTGAATGGATGTGACCCTTGAGAGGTTACCTATGCTCAAGCAGATTGTCCCACACATGTACATATATAGGGAGAACTAAGAAGTCAGTAGTAAGTAGTAACTGAGGGGGAGATAGATAGATAGATAGATAGATAGATAGATAGATAGATAGATAGATAGAAAGAAAGGAATAGTGGAAGGGGTGGCAGAAGCATTGGAATGGAGAGAATGGGGTTGAATTATAGCAAAGTGTATATACATGCATGAAATTATCAACTAAAACTTATCATAAACATTTATTCAATATCCACAAAACACCTAGAGTCAGCAAATACTCATCCTTAGAAGTATTGAGAGTCCCTAGAGAAATGAAAATGACAATTTATGTGATCATTTCCTGACTAAAAATCTTCTCAGGTAGGAGACATAAGTGTAAAATTACATCTGGCCACACTTGGCACTGTGTATGTGGTACATGGAAGAAAATGTCAGTCCTTTCACAAGTCAACAGAAATGAATTCCCAAGTTTTCTCATTTCACTCTTTAGCTGAAGCAAGTCAGAACCCGCAGCTTCCTAGTCTACTAACCATTACTTTCACCGGGACAAAGAAAACACATAAAATACCACATAATGATTTACCATTCAAAAGTAAGGCAGTTTGTCACACAGAATAGGTCTCCACAGTTCAAACATACCAGAGAGATTCATAAGCAATGGCTAGGTCAGAAGAAATTAGGGAAGAGTGTTACAAAAAAAAAAAAAAAAAAAAAAAAAAAAAGACATTTCTTTGGATAAAGGATAAGGAAATGGATGTCCAGGAATGTAGCAGCATCAGCCCCTGCTTCAATGTATTAAAGGACTCAAGGGGATTGAAATGCTAGTGCTGGTATGACAGATCTCAAAGCTTGGGAGCAGTATCATTAGCTGAGTTGCTCTAAGTATTTCTCAATATTTAAACACTTCTCAGAACTTATCTTCAACTCACTGGAGTGGAGGAGGGTGCATTCGTGAGATGTTTTTCAGTTCTCTCTTTTTAAAAATTATGTGTTTCATTTTATTTACATCCCAAATGTTGCTTCCCCTCCTGGTCCCCCTTCCCATAGTTCTTCACCCTACTCCCTTCCCTTTTGCTTTTGAGAGCGTACTCTCCACCTCCCTGGCATCCCCCTTCCTTGGGACATCAAGTATCTACAGGGTTAGGCACATCCTCTCCCATTGTTACATATATGCCAGGGGTTCAGGAACCCACCACTGTATGCTCTTTTGAAAGATGTTTAGTGTCACCCTTCACAAGTAGAGACAGACATGCATGTAACCAAGGCTCCAAAACAGTATCTTTTCCCTAGTTTTGATGGAGGTAGTTCATTCTCCCGTCCTTCTTACCAACATAAAAAGTGTTTTGGTGATTACTGATGATTTCATTATCCCTACGCTTTCAAAACAGCATCAGTAAAAGGATGGATAGAAATTTAAAAGTCACAGAGAAGATATATTTGAACTAAGTTTGAAAATAGATGAATACTGCAAAGAAAGAGAGAGAAAGCAATCCCAAGGTAAACAACTAGGTACTGGCTTAGCAGTGCACTTGAATGTTCTTCTTATTCTGGCAACAATACCATGCTTTGACCCTACTTTACCAAAAGATATTGAGGAGTATTGAAAGGAAATTTGAAGAAAAATTTCTAATGAAATTTGCAAGTCTATGCAGACACAACTTAAGACAAATTATTTCTATGAGTTGGTTTTCTCTTGTTATTAATTTAGCTGATGACCAAAAAATTAGCATTTAATATAATTAAGACTCAAAATTTTATTAAAAAGAGCTTTAGATTGTGTATAATTCCAATAGTGATGTTAATAAATCCAGTCATTAATACTACTACTGTCTATCTTTATCTTTCTTTGTTTTGTGAGAGACACACTAATAATGTACTTGTACACTTGGTTATTTTGTCACTCATGTTCTTCTGGGCACATATTTTTATTCTATTTCTGGTGGAGAATCAATTCTGAGAGTTTATCATGCTTCTGTACTCCCATGCATTTCTCATAAACTTTTTTCCAAAAATTCCATTCCACATATTACCTGATATCCTCTCTTATGTCTTACACAATCACACTAAATACAGAAGTCATCTCTCCAAATGTTCACTTTCATCCAACCAATTCATTTATTCCCACACTCGTAGGAGAATATGAACCTGATTTTCAAGGGTATGTGGAGAAATGGAAGCTCCCTGTAGCCAGTGTGTATAGTACTCCTACTCATGATGTAGTTTCTCCCATGGATGTAGTGGTCAATGCACATAATCAGGTTGAGATGGCTAGGAATATCTTCTGAGATTTTCAAAGTGGAACTTAATCTCATCTCTTTGATTCCCACAAAATAGTATTATAGAAACTGGAGAAGATTAAGATAATTCTTCAGATAAAATAGGCCTGTCCTGGGCTGGAGAGACAAGCCAGAACTTGATGTAGACTCTGTATCTGGCTGCATCTGAAGTCACACTCATGTCTGCTCTTTAATATGAGCCATGCATACAACAAACTGACAACCAGAGCACTCCATGTCAATCATTTGTCTCCCTCACCACCTGGAAGGCAGTGCAGTTGGAGATAATACTTATTTATATCTGTGCCTCAAGACTTGACATAGCATCATCTTAGGAGTTCAATAAATATTTGTCAAACAAGAGAATAGAGACCAATCTTGTTTCTCAGGAATATAGCTATAGAGTACTCTATGATATTTCCAAGTGACTGGTAGGTTGTAAATGTGGTGAGAGAGATTTATTATTTCACTCTGAAAATAATTTTTCCAGTTTCACTCTACTGTTCCATTTAGACTCTTCTACACACACACACACACACACACACACACACACACACACACACACACACACACACCACACACCAACACTTTTACTCAGAATGTTTCCTCTACCTGCTATTTCTTCCTTGGTCTCTTGGGGAAACTTTCTGTTAAGCTCTATTCAAATATCAAGAACCTTTGCCAAGTACTTTTAGACCTGTGAGGTGTTCCTTTTTCTCACCTACAAGAGGAGATTGTACTTTGTTTATCTCATTTTGTAAGAATTATTCATTTCAAATACACCTGAGCCATCCTCAGTTTTTCTATCAAAAGGATACCTATTTTATTTAGCTGTATGTTCTCAGCTTCTGAAATAGTGATGGCCACACAGCTAATACTCAACAAATAGCTGAAAAGCAATCATTCTAGAAATAGTTTTCCTCATCAAAATTGAATATAGTACACAATGCATATTATTCTATCGGTTTTATAGGTAAAATATGAAAAGGAAGAAGACTTTTTATTATTATACTAAGGTATCCTTAGCATATTTTTTGGTAGAAAATAGGTAAGTTTACAGATAAACAGACATAAATAAGTCACACTAATTACAATATATTAAATTGTAATGTCTCATCTCATAAAACATATCATTTACCTCAATGGCCTGATTCAAACTTGAAATCTTCATAGGTTAGAAGACAATGTCTTTTGACTCTGTGTTCCCCACATTTCGAGTGAATATTTTCTATGAGTGAGTGATTTTGTAGCAAAAGGGATTTTATATGAACAAATACAAGTGATATGAGTAACAGGGACTTTCAGAATTTTTGTTGTAATCCTCAACAGCATTCTGTGAAATGTACTTGAGAACAATGGGTATAGTTGAAGTGTAGAGCACTTGCCTAGAATGTGCAAGTATGTAGGTTAGATTCCTAGATAGATAGATAGATAGATAGATAGATAGATAGATAGATAGATAGATAGATAGATAAACAGATAGATCTTGTTCATTCACGACAGGAAAACACAGATTTGAAATGTAGTTCCTAATTTGAAAATTTTTAGACTGAATGAAAGTCAACTTAATTATTTCTGACCACATAAAAGGTCTCAGACCCTCTGCACTAAAATATATCAGAGCAATAAACATGGGAATGGGTTAAACAAGGTCTATGTTTACTGAGCAAAGCTTTTGTGAGAGTCATGCAAAGTAATGACCTTCCTTAATTAGCTCTGCCAATTTCTATCAATACATTACAGCAAGGGCTTAAAGTAGCTACTTAAATACTAATTATTCTGAAATGGAAAACAAACAAGAGGAACGAGGCAAATGTCCAGTTTAACTTACCATAGCAGAGAGAAGCATTTGTCAAGTAAGACAGTGATTGGAGTTGGCTCTTGGGCCAAATATGGCTACCATGCTAACAGGCTGAAATGTATATATGTGTTACTTTTGAATTGATTTCTCTTGATTGTTTTGAATATTCTGTATGTGCCTCTTCCTCTCATATCTATTTTACAAGTCTAAGATTTTACTGCATTGAATGTATTTAATTATTTCTGATTTTGGATTTCCTTGTGCATGATTCCTGTGGAATTGGTTCTTTCTCATGATGTCATAATGGCATTGATTGTTTTTTTTCTTGGTGTGAGACCCTTAAAGCAATATGTATAATTAAATCAAAATTTAAAATAAACAGGTTCACTGGAGGGGAAATATAGTAGCACATAAAAATGCAAACAGAAAAATTTTAAAATGAAGAACTAAATAAAAACTAAAATCAATGTAAAAAATAATGGAAATTGAAGGATGAACTGGGGGTGATAGAGAAATCTTCCATTGCTGCCATCTGCTGTTCTTGAAACCCATAAACCCCCTTGGTCAAAGACTGTGAGGATTGAGCTAGACTGCCTTGTCTTTCAAGGTAGCAAAGCAAAGTACAGGGCATGTTCCCAGAGTTCTGCTGCAGCTGGTTGTTATCCCTGTCAGCTAGGCAGCTACACAGGTTAGAACCAGATGTGGGTTGAGCCATTTGTCTCTCTCCAAATGGTTTCAGGCAGAAGTACGGGCAAGCTTGTGATTTCTCTGTAGATGTGTTGTTGTGATGATGATGATGATGATGATGATGATGATGATGATGATGATGATGATGATGATGATGGTGATTCTTCAATTCAGAAGTGTAGCAAATGCTAGCAGTCCTGTGTATTCTTTCCTTGGCCTGACACTCCATGGTTTTTATTATTTTATTTGATTTTTACATTCTGGTGATTTGTGATCTGTGTGCCTCATTTTAAAGAGGATCTTGAGGTTCGGGTTCTAGTCAGTTGCCACTCACTGAGGTAGAGTAGGAGTTACAGAAACTCAGAATTGTAATTCCCTTTATCTTAGTACCTTAGGAGCTGGGACCTTATGAAACCACATGTGACTGGTGTAACTCAAATCCGGAGGCCTGGTTTGCTGAACTGTTGATACCGGTGGCAATACCCTTTATTTAACCTTCTGCTCCTAGTCCATGGAAAGTCTCAGTTAGTTTGAATTTATACTTCTGGAGAAAGAACTGTCTCGTGTGACTCGCGTCTGACCAGGCAATGTACCAGGGTACCCACATGGCCTCTGTGATAAGTTTATTCTTAGTATTCTGACCCCTAAAGCATCATGGTCTCCGACAACATGCCACTGTCCTCGCTCTCTTGAGACTGTAGCACTCTTAAGAGTTTTCACAGAGATTCAGCGAGCTGCTTATCTTTGGCTAGCTCATTATCCAGACTGCTCGTCATTGATTTCAAATCCGTGGGCAGTAGCCTTCTGGGCAGTGATAGAACTCTTCTTCTTAAGTTTTCCTCCTTAGAAGAACGATTCCTGCTCTCCAGGAAAAGATGCCAAGCGCCAAGAGCTTGACGAATCCATTTCTCCTGCTTTGTAATTCACCCAAAGTTCTGCATTTTAGAAAGTTCAGTTTCCAATGTTTAACCACATTCACTTACACACACACACACACACACACACACACACACACACACACACACACACACACACACACACACACTGTTGTCTTTCTTTATACTTCATGGAAGCGCAGACTGATGCTGTGTGACACTAGTCCACAATTCCATCATCTCTCTGTATTCTTTAAGCTTCTTTTTTTTTTTTCCAAGTGAAGTCCATGAAAACTGATGCATCCATGAGAATATCCTGCTACCCAATTCAAGGCTGTTCTTATGAGGTTCTGGTGAGCTGGATCCACATGACCGGAAACCATGGTGGGATTTAGCATAATGTGGAACTGGTGTAAGGCAAGTGTGCTCCACTTACGCAAACTGAGGGCAAACAATAATAAAATTCAGACCATGTACTCCATCTGATTGCAAATGATTAATAACTTCCATTGTAACCTTTCCCCACGTGTCAGATTACCAGCGATGACGATGTCACTAAAAGGGATGGACAACCTAAATCATTTCCCCTCCTTGTTTTCCTTTTCCTGTCCTGAACCTACACATAGAGAGTAGAAGGTGCTCATATGAAATCTAATAAAATTACTTAAATAAGTAAAGTAAATAAATAAAATTCTGTGTCTTTCCCCTGATCTGATGATCGGGGAAAATAGATGCGTTCATTAGCTATCAAATATAAATTGTATGGTTTTGATGATTCCACCTGCAAATTAAATGTTCTGACTTTTTAAATGTAAAATTCTTATTTCACAGTATAAAAATGAACAGTATCATCCATACTAATATTTATTTTTGACGTTGCCTGAAATCGTACTTCATCTCAAGTAAAACCTACCAAGATAAGAGAAAAATGGAAGGAACTGAAAGCAGGATTTTATTTTCTTGACTCCAGTAAAGAGCTCTTTGCATTCATTTTATACTGTACGGCAGAGCTGTGGATCGAGAGTCATTAGGTGCTAAGCTCTATGGGCCTTGTTCTCTAAGTTGTGAATGTTTCCACTGAGTGAAAATTCCCCTAAGCACCAATCCAGAGCAGTGCGGCAAGCTCAGCAGAATCTGCTGTTAGGGAAAAGGATTTGAAGACTAATTTTAGTCAGGAACTCAAGAAAACTTTAGAAAGCAGATTGAGTGGTTGGAGTCTTCCAGCATGGGTGGAATTTTAAGATCTAAGATAAAAATGGTGATAATTGGAAATGGGAAACAGAGAGTCAGAGTGAAAAAGAAGTAAAAAAAAAAAAAAACATGTAAATGCATTTGTTACATTTTCTAAAGCATGAGGAGGAGGAAAGACATTTGTAGAAAATAGCACAACAAATCCATTTTCTTCCTCCAGAAATCATCTGCTATTTCTGGAGTAAAGGAACACCTCTGATCTGAGTTGTCTCAGACCTCTTCTCTCCCCTGCCAGTTGCTCTTACTTTTGAGTCCACTTGAACTAGGTAAGTAGTTGCTTATTGGAGGGTTCATAGGAGGAGCCTAGCTCCCCTCTACCTGTTTGGGTCATCATTCATTCTAAACTTCCTAACTTTTTTCCAGAGATTTTTTCCATACTACAGAGTCAATCAGAAGGTGGTAACTCAATTTCAATTGATCTGGGAGGCACATTACAGATGACATCATTAGAAGCAACAGAAGTGGAAAAGAGGGCATGCTGCATACAGTCTCCCTTGGTGGGTCCTTTACATGGACTCCCTGGTTACTGCTTCTCTGTGCATACATGGTAACAGATCCAAGGGCAGGGTTCAGGTGGTTTGATTATATATGAAGTATGTCTGTTGATCAATGAGTGTGGCTGGTTCTTTGATCTTCCAGAATCTACCTAAGCCTTACCATGGTATCTGTTGTGTACAATTTTACTTTGCCATGTTAGCCTTGCTTTTTGTCCCTCTCTCCGTTTTTATGAGCTAAAGGTCACCACTCTTCTTCCCTACATTAGGAGTCATCTTGTAACAGACCTTTATTTTGGAGTATCGAGGACAACCTCATAATTCTCCAAGCTTTCTACACTAAAACCTTAGGATAATTTTTATCCTTCTTTTGTTTATCACACCCGATAACCATGGTTAATTCTTGTTTTAGTGGATGTCTCTCACAATCTATCGTTAATGCAGACTCACTCTCCTGTGACATGGTTGAAACTTCTACACTGTGATCTTAGAGACACCCTGTTGCCATTTGACATCTATACCTTCTGCCCTACCCAATTTCCATAGGCTTATATTGCATGATATTTTATTTGTGTTAATAAGTTTCATGCATTCTCTGTGAGCAGACCCTTTGTAGATGGGATTCTTATCATTAAGAACTTGTATCATACACCCAGTCATAAATTCTCATACACAGGGCCTTTTATCATGCCTCAGATATTGAGAGATAGGCTTTAACACTTAAACATGGTTGCAGTCAGTCAAATAATGACAGAGGAGTTATTTCTTTTACAATCATTGTTTTCAATTATATATTAAAAGTATTTAAGCAGGAAATTAGTATCAAGTTCCTGTTATTCATTATACATTTCAGACATCTATAAACTATAAACCTGTTTGATAACTATTTCTAACATTTTTTACCATTTGTCTTGTTCCCTTTCTGTATAGCTATCTCACATAATGCAAATTAATAATATTCATTTCTATTCCTTTATATTAATCCGTTCAGGTAGTTTGAATGGGATTTAAAATTAGCTTAAACCTGAGGATACTTTGGACTTTAAGATGTGAGGTTTTTCTCTCCCACCAGTTCTTCCTTAGCTATAAATAAGAATCACTACACGAGCTGTAAGGATTCTTAATTCCCACTTGCAGACTGGTTTTCTCAGTGGTAGGGTATGTACATTTAGACATTCACATTTCATTTCATTTTCAGGTGGCTCCCGTTTAATGTAATGATTCAAAATCTTCCTGCTTCTTCTTCCAGCTTCCCCTTGCCAATAGATATACCTGTTCTCTGGTGGCATCGTCAGCTGCATAAAACACCTGTGTGTGGAAGTGCAGTTGAGCATCTGACATGATACTTTGTGCACTGACTCTCCCTGTATTGACATTCTTCAAAAGCATTAGCGATTCTAAGATTTGCATTTTTTTCTCCCTTTTCCATGTCAGACTTGCCTTATATTTTCTGGTTTTCCACTAAATCCCATAAATTCAAACCAAGTAATGGATTCTGAAAAGAAGAAAGGAAGACTGACACGTTGCTCCCAAATTAGAGCATGGAAACAACTTCTCAGAATCTAAATAAATCTATGGTCCATGAGGGTTTACTGATTTGGTATTTTGTCAGAGAGGAAAAAAATGGGAAAGTGGCTATTATTTTAAGGTCTAATAATTGAATGAACCATTTCAAAACACCCGCAGTCAACTAAGCACTTTTGAAAATTGTATCTTTGCTTCATTCTGTTTCAATATGTAAGATATGACACAGGAAGAAATTAGCCCTACTAAACTAACATGTTATGATGCCTGTTCACCTCACTGAATGATTATTAATGGTTAAGACCAAAGTCATAACATGTGGACACCAGAAGATGTGTTTGGTTCTTTCAGGTTCATATTTTAGAAGAATAGCAAATCATATAGTGAAGAACAGATGTGCATCTTTGGGATACAACTTATTTTATTTAATATATGTTAACATCATCATAAAGATGTGCAATAAAGAAAAACAAAAGAATCAGTGTTTATAGCTTAGATATTCAATTCGTGCTTATGAAACTTGTAGAAGAAGGAGAAGGAGAAGGAGGAGGAGGATACGAGAAAAAAAGCTTAATAAAATGAAATTTCAAACTCTTCTGCTTGGTATTCTACAACCTCTTTTTTGTCTCCCAAGGGAAATCTCCTGGTGATTGCTTCAGTCTCTTTGCTTATGACACTTTCAAGTTCAGGCAGAACTGAGGATGGGTTATAGGGCACACTGAATGATGAAATACAAGTCCTTATTAAGCTGTGCCAATTTGTGTGAACACAGAGGAATCTCCACCACCACCCAATGTGTCATCAGAAATTCAGAATAATTGATTTTGGATCAAACAGTCTGTTTCTCTGAACACAATTTTCTGAGATCGTGAATCATGAGTGCAAAAAGTGAGACAATTGTTTCTATAAGACACGCTAATTCAGAGGTTTTTTTGTTGGATTACATTCCAGATTTAAAAGAAAATGTGGTATTGGACTTCAGAAATAATTTAGTGTACCTGCATATATGTACTATATTCACATGCCTTTGGAGACTATAGGGCATCCCTGTGATTTCTCAGGCACTCCTTTTGGATTTAAGGTTTTCTTATAGGACCGGAAATTACCCAGCATTCTAAACTGGCTACCCACTGAGCCACAAGAGTGCACCTTTCTCTACCTACTGAGAGTTCAAGTGCAGGCTAGTGTCTTGTTTTTTAGGCATGAGTTATGTTGACCAAACTCTTCATCTCCATGAATATTTTCAAACTTTCAGAGCTTAGGACAAACTTATATTCCCTCATGTGGTGAGGCAAGCAATCCTCCATCTTCTGCCAAAAGCTGAGTACTTCAGAATTGAAGAAACTAAAGAAGTCTTGCCTGTCCTCAGACAATAGAACCTACCCAGTTGTAATTACTCTAAGTATTGGGCTCTATTGGTCTGGGGAAATGTGTGGTATCTGTTCATCAGTGCAGTGTAGCTACCTTTGATTTTCTAGTATCTACCTAAATTATAGCATTTCTTACATGAACCCAAACATACAGATCATTCAACTGAATGAGAGAAGCAAAAAACAATATATATATGAAAACAAACAAAAAGATAAGTTGAGCCTATATTGATTCTGTTTTGTACTTCTTGGAAAACAGTATTCTTTATATTTTCCTATGAACATCCTCACCTAAACTCCTTGTAATTGTGTGGGAAAGCAGGATACCAGTTTAAAATAATTTTTTTTCTTAATATGTGTACTTTGGGTTCTCACTGGCTTCCTGTCTACATTAGAAAACAGCTAAGAAAGATAAGTTATACCCATAAAGTTAGGAATTTTCTTATTATAAAACTACTGGAGATGGTGGCTTAGTTGTAAGGGAAGAAAATGCTTGTGAATACTTCACTTCTAACTAAGAACCTTCCCTGTTTTATGTCAAAGTATACAAGAAAGAACAAGGATTTGCCTCACAGAGTTGAGCACAGGGGTAATAGAAAAGGAGATGCAGCAACTCAGGAGCCCACAGGAGAGCTGAACATGTTCTCGACTCCTGTCTCAAAGCCATGTTAATGACTTGATTTAAGAAAGTGTCCCCAAAATGTGATTTTGGTGAGAAACTTTGTTGCTAAATGAAGCAAGTAGAGAAACAGAAAAATCTGGGACCAACTGTGCCATTCTTTTTTATTATTATTATTTATTTATTTATTTATTTATTTATTTATTTATTTATCTATCTATCTATCTATCTATTTATTTATTTATTTTGGTTTTTCGAGACAGGGTTTCTCTGTGTAGCCCTGGCTGTCCTGGAACTCACTCTGTAGACCAGGCTGGCCTCGAACTCAGAAATCTACCTGTCTCTGCCTCACAAATGCTGGGATTAAGCCACACTGCCCGGCAGACTGTGCCGTTCTTGAGGCTACAAAAGAACTTCTCTTACATCAACATTGAATTGGTCACCAACCTTTATCTGTTAAATCTAGCAACCTCAAATGAAGAAGAGTAATTTCCCAAGAATCTCTCAATTGTGCTCATTTTAGAGAGTAGTCTCCATTTATCCCCCTTTCTGAATTCTGCTAGTTTGGAACTAGTCACAGTGTGTTTTAGGGGTACTGAGGTTATGTACCTGTCGTATACTGAAGAAAATCCCTATATTATGTTTCTGTATTCAGTGTCTTTGAAGTGCTCAGAATGTGTGTAGCTATGTAGAAGACTGAACCTTCTTTGTAACATCACAAAAACACAAATCGAGTTCTTGGATTTCTCACTTTCATTAAAATACTTTCTTGGGACTCAAGAAATGGCTTAGCCATTAAGATCACAAGAACACATGCTGTTCTTCTAGAGGACCTGAGATCAGTTCTAAATACCCTTGTTAACTGGCTAACAACTGCCTTTAACTTCAGCTTGAGGAGGATCTGAGGCCTCTGGTAAACACACACAAAGATGCATGCACGCACGCACACACACACACACACACCTTTGCACAGGCGCGTCAATGGGCCTGACCCTCCCCCTGGTCGGCCTGGAGTTCAGACCACTAACCAAAGAATACACATCTATTGACCCATGGTTTGGACTACATATGAGGCAGAAGAATCACCTCGATGGCCATCAGGGAGAAAGGAGAGGACTTTGGGCCTGAGGGTGCTAGTGGCCCCAGTAAAAGGGAATGTCAAGATGGGAATATGGGAATGGGTGGGCGGGTAGGTGGGAGGAGGAATTCCCTCACAGAGGCGGGGAGGGGGAGGGGACATGGGGTTTCCAAAGAAAAGGGGAATCATCGGAAATGTAAATAAAGTATCAAAAATAAAAATTAAAAAAAAAAATACACAGACACACACAGGTATGCCTACACAAACATATACATACATAAAAGATTAAAAGACAATTCAAAAATCTATTTTAGGAAAGGTTTCTTTATGAACAAGGTTGTAGTGTCCATCTTGAACCTGGGTACTTAAACATATTAGAGCATGCGAAACAAACTGTTCCTCCACCAGTTTATACCTCCAACCCCCAAACACTGTTTCACCCCATCTTATGATGGTGTAAGCTGTAGTCTTAACACTGGTGATTGTGTAACTATTTTTTAGAATTTCTTTTTGGAAATCTTATAACATCCAGATAAATGGCTATGAATGAATGCCCCAAAGTTTAATATCCTGACCCAGTTTCTCTCTTCCCCTTTCGTGTCTTTCTCTTCTTTATTTCTACTCTGGCAGCTCAGAACTCTAAGCTGGTCTATTTTGCAGTTCCTAAGTTTACTTGTTACCCCTGCACCCTGCTTTCTGGCAATAATTAACCCTAATAGACCTTGTGAGCTCCAACATTGAAAATATCCATTTCTCATTAATAGATTAAGCCAAAGTTGCTAAATAATGATGATGGCAATAATTGTATAAAGAGTCTAAATACAAAATAAATTTTGAATCAGATTAGAATGCAGAGGAAAATTCAATTTTCCAATTTCTACTGCCAAGAAGAGAAACTACTGCTGAGTAGGATTCGATACAGGCCTCTTTGTAACTGAGCAGTGAGCCCTGTGTGTTATCACAAAAAATGAAACCAACACAGAGCACTAGCTAGTATCCAGGTGCTTCATTTCCCATCAAATATCTGGGCATTTATGTTCCTTTCATTGTAACACAAATGAATTATCTCTCCTTTATGACTGCACAAACATACTAATTCGCCTTTGGTGTAATTCTGAATTATTCTAAGAATATAACCCTGAATCTTCTTACTTTAAAACCTCCCTTACTGAATGTGTATTTTTAACATGATAAAAAACGTCCTCACTATTATGACAGCCATCATTTTCCCTTTATCCTTTTTGTGTTCTTGAATGCTCTGTATACTAGTCACAATGAATATGTTCTGGAGAAGTCAGCTTTTTCATGGGCACCTTGAAGGGCACAAAGAAGTTTAACTATGCTTCATGTTTGATCATGTCCAGGGTAGTTCTGATTGGTAGAAATGGCACACAAGGTACACATAGAGCAACAACAACTCAGCAGGTACCCGGCATATTGGTAACCTTTCTCCCAAATTCTATATCCTCACTCCTTGGCCATGCTTTTGTGTTCAGTTCTTTGTGTAAACGCCATGAAAATCAAATACTAACTTTATCTTAGAATGCATGATCATCTTCCTGATGTGAAAAGAAATCTACCGTGCTCTGTATACTGTCCTATCAGATTTGGTCTCAATACTTTTAACTGTCACATTCACTCTGGAAGACTGCTGCAAACACGTAAGTATGAGAAGGGCTCAGTACATTGCCTCCAAGTCTTAAGGTAGAGATCTGGAGGTCAAATTCAGAATGTTTCTCCTATGCAATCAAATATGACTCTTCATGACAGGTGGCTTCTGAAACCACATTTGTGCTATTTTATAAGTTACATGAATACAATCTTCAATTTACTTCCTAAAAAGCAGTTACAAATTCTAGAGCCATTACTTTTATGTCATAAGTAATATACACATTTTAATGTTTATATAAATGCTCATAAGTTAAATAAAATAGGATTTAGTTGTTGAAATTTCTTGTCTCAAACTTTACAGCAAATATCGCTGTGACCTTAATCTATCCTGACACATCTCTGAGTATCAGCTATGAAGTGAGGGAAACTGCTGATGTTTGTAAGAAAGAGTTGCCATGTGATGATAATTAGCATTCTTTATTGCTCTGTGTACCCCCACATACATCTCCTGGCAGTAATATGTTAGCCTCCTTTGTATGACTTTCATGCCTCATCTAGAACTTTTGCCTTGTATTTGATGATACAAATGAATCAATCAGCCACTCCTCTCTAGACTTTGATGATTAGACCTACAAATGGGACACTGAGAAGCAGTCAGACATCTGGTCTCTTTTATTGGTGGTAAGTCTTAACTAGAGAACAAAGCTAACATCTAAGATCAAAGTACCTTTTTACACTCATTGTTCAAAATCTTTGGATTCATAAATAGTAAATGTTCTATCAGTGGCAAGTCCATGCATCTTCTCATCCTCCTACTCACCCTGGACTGTATCCCATATGCCTGAACTTCATGTTTGCTTTATATAACAAAGAACAAAGAAGACAAAACCCAAACCCAACAGGAATCTGGTCATCCTTAGGATGTGCCCCTGGATATCTGTGAACCCACTTTAAGAAGATGAAATCTAAAGAATTCTCTCATGTTTACTGAAAAAACAGTAAAGTTAGAGGTTACTGGGGATGTTTCATGAGAAGCCAGGCTGCTTTCAGGAATTTAGAGTGGTTAGAACATGCATTCTTATTTAACAGAGATAGGGAAGATCTACATCTGCTTCTCACTCACAGTCATAAGGACACTTTCAGGATGGGTTTCTTATAGTTCCCAAAGAAGGCAAGCATTATATGAGTAAGTTATAGCTATCTATCATAGATTTCAGATGCAGGAATGACCTTGTCCCTTCAATTTAACAAGCCAAATCCAAGTTCTTTTATGCCACTGTGCTAATGGAAAAAAGTAGAAACACTCTTCAGTGTAAAAGGAAACCTAACATTTGTCCATAGATGTCTCTGTTGAAGATCCAGACACAGCAATGTACCTGGAGCCAGAGACTCCTTTCTGCTCTTTCTTCCACTCACTGAAGAATGGGAAGCTATGGGATTTATTTTGTTATCTAAAGTACCATGACTGCAAAAAAAAAATTGCCTAGGACTAATCTAGATATGTTAGTAATGTACTAAAAATAGGAAAACATAAAAACAATATGATATAAATTACAACATTCTGACACAAGATTTTATATGAGGCCATAACAACATAATAACACTAAGGTACCAGAAAGAGCAGGTACAATTCTGATGGACTAGAAAATGCCAGGATTATCTCACAGGAAAAAAAATGGGACTAGGAAGATGCCTTAGCTTTTAAGTGTATGTGCTGTTCCAACACTTAATAATTGAAACTGTTACTACTATACTTATTTTATAAGTTTTATAATTTACCTTAATGTAAGCATAGAGAAAAATAGATAAGTAATGTTTTCCTGATCAAAATGATTAACGTGGGAACCAAAGCTCAAAAGTAAGCAGCTGGGAAGGGAGTCGAATTACTGTCCAGAGGTTAGAGCACTGGCTGCTCTTTCAAAAAACTTGGATTATATTAGACTGGTGTTGATTTCCAGCATTCACATGATAGCTCACAATAGTCTGTAACTCCAGTCCCAGGGACTCTGAGCCTTCCTGCAGCCTTCACAGGCATGATATGCATGGGAAGCTCAAAGATACTTTCAGGCAAAACTCCCATACACAATCCAATGGTACCAGTTGTAATGTAATTCATCATAGAATCCAAGTGGTATGTACCACAGATTCAGATCATTAGAAAAATACAAACTTTTCTCAATAGGTATACATAAAGGTCTCACTGAAGTTCAGTGCCCATTTGAGTTATAAATTTTTTTGGTAAAAATTAAGGTGTAACTTGTAAATTATGTGTTCTTTTGGTCAGAGAACAGCACCAAGGCAAGTGAAGCAAACAGCAGTCTCTATGTCAATGGGGATTTGATTTAAGACACTGTTTTATTGAGACGTTTTACCACTATAAAAAACTACAAAAGGGAACAACGTAATTGGGGAGGAGTTGACAGCCAAGGCTTGAAATATCCTTCAAAAACACATCACACTTCAGAGATATGTTTCCTTCGCCTAGCCTACTTTCCACATCTCTAGCATTCCCCAACTCAGAGTCTATTCATTAATTAAACTACAGATTACCTCAGAGCCCTAAAGATCTTATTGAGAGATCCCATCTCAGACACATCCTTAGATGTGCTTTATTAATCTCCTGGGTGTCTCTGAGCTAATCAAGTTGAAAGAAACTTCATTACATATATGATTAACAATCAAATCCATACACTTTCCTTATTTTATTTTACTTAATTCATTATGGTGGTAACTAGTCCTAACTCTATGGTTATGCAAAGACTGTAACTCACTGTTCAGACCAGGCTGGCCTTAAATTTGCAGAAATTCTCATGTTTCTGCATTCTAAGTGCTGAGATTATATGGTCATAGGCTTGAGTAAAACAGATCACCCTCCATCATGCATGTCAGCTGCAGGAGTTAAGAGAAAAGAGCCATCCTACTCCTTTATACTAACCACGGAATGAAAATTCTGCTGACAGCTGCAATTGGAAAATGAATATTTGCCAGGGTCTCCCATGGAGCAGCCCCACTGAAGTTTCTGAAGCTGCAGAGCCCACAGTGAATCAATTTCATTTTATTAAAACACTTCTTTAGATCCTCTGGGTCACACACACAAACACTCTCTCTGTCCCTCAGCTCATCTCTACTACCTGTTTCTTTCTGCTTTGTCTGAGAAAATCTGTAACCTCAAAGAGTTTGTCTCTCTGCAAAGGACAAAATGAATATTTGTTTCTCTTAAGAAACAACACAGAAGGCAGATTTATTAAACTAATAAAGTATAGTTATCATGATATTTACCATAAAATATTGATATCTTTATTGTGGCTTTGGACAAAAAACTAGATAGGGTCTATGACAACTGAAGCTTAGCATAAATAAGATTATAGGCAGCTTGGAAAAATGAATGGAAGAATAAATCAATAAAGGACGTCAGAATTAAACAGAAACTCAATTGAAAAAAATTACAGAGAAATTATTTTTTCTAATGTAAGCATTATTATTGTTAATAAATACTTAGCAAGAATGATTTTAAAAAGGTTAAACAGTTCAAATCATACATATCAGCAGTGATTTAAAAAAGGAATGGTAAAAATTCTACTAGAAAATGTAAATATCACTACTTATGGTGATCACACTCTGATTCCAGCGCTTGGTAGACAGAGGCAGGTAGAACTCTATGAGTTTGAGGCCAGAGTGACCTATGTAATGATTTGAAGGACATCCAGTACTCTGTAGTGAGACAATGTCTCAAACAAGCAAACAATCAATAAATCAAAACAAAATGTGTATACAAACTTAGACTTGTAAAATCCCCATTGAGAAAATCCTAACACTAAATTGATAACCATTAAATCCAGGCCCAACAGATAAACAAAGCAAGCTATTCAACTAGATGCTATACTTAAATATCTGTTTTATTAGTGTACCCATATCAGTTTTCTCAATTAAAAATTTCAGACAAATTTTAATAACCAGACAAACAGATCCAAAGCTATCTAATATCCCTATTCTGTCTCTTTAAGCAATCCTTCTCGACCCTGCATACATTTATCTGCAGTTCTCTTTTAACCACAGAAGTCTTCTGTGGTCTTCTGTAAAATAGCACATTAATTATTGTAACTATTGACTATCCATTCCCATGCTTGCTATATCTTAAGATTTTTAAGACTTCAACTTTTTACTCTTCTTTGTTTTGTTCTAAGACAGGGTCTTTCAGTGTAGACAAGGTTGGCCTTGAATTCATTATCCTCTTCCCATACAGACATACAACATTGTGCTCAGTTTTATCCTGTGTACCAAAATTAACATAAATAACACTAAATTAGGAGGCAATTGATGTTTCCCTTGCTATTCAGAATGCTTAAATGGGAAGATCACTTCAGCTCCAACTGACATGTATGTATAGATAAACATATAAACATTCCTACAATTTACATTTTATCTCTGAAAACATTGACATATATGTACTTGCATATATTATACTTAGTTTTAAATACCTATATAACTCCATTAATTAATATTAGAATATATATGTGTATTACATAAAAATATATAATTCATAAATAATGCTTAAATACAATGTATTTGTACATATGCACACATACAAGAGAATTGGAGCAAGCTTCCCTTTCTAAAACTAGTATGTACACATTTGCTGCTCCTCATTTGTTCTTGTGCACATGTTTTCATGAAACAGATGGTCAATAAATGTCTGGCTGATTTTTAACTGATGTTAGTTTTTAATAGCAGGCAAACAGGAAACTACATATTTCTCTCTCAAAATTTAGTATAACACGTAGCTCTGTCACTTCACCCTTCAATAGATATTTATCACTAGTGACTTAGTCACACATATCAATAAAACCTTTTAGACCCTGTTTCATAACATATTCATTCAAAATGAGAAGCGGTATATATTTTCTGCCCCTAAGAATTTGTATTGATTTCAACTTCATCAGTCAAATATTATTACAATAAATAGAGGAGTGATGTAGGTGCCTTAAATAGTCATTCTCTCACATTCATTCATTCACCTAGCATTTCCTGGCATCTATCTTGAGTCATATAAACTTAAAAGAGCCTTAAATAACGGAAGGCTGTTTATCAATTTTTCAGATAATTGCACTGTGGTAATGCTGTACCATGATGTAAGAACATGATTGACAAGAGATTAAGCTTGTACAAATCAATAAAAACACAAATATAACCAGATATATGTGGTCATCCCCAAGATGTTGTTTGCATTGTAGCTAGATGTAAGTAATCACTTGGCTGCTGGTGATAGGTCACCCTTAGCTGCTGGTAAAGTTCCTTTGGGTCCAAGGTAGAGAGCTATGAATTTGACTTTTGAAGTATGCATCATTTCATTTCGTAGATATTTGACTTCCTATATAATTGGAATGTTGAGTAATTATGACAATTGGTTGCAAAAACCTGAAAGTTAACAAGCATCAAAAATTTTCCAATTATAGTAATCTTGTGAACTGACCCTCCTTCCCTCCTTTCTCTTCCCCCTTCCCTCCCTCCCTTCCTCTCTCTCTCACTCCCTCCCTCCATCCCTCTTTTTGTCTTGTCTTCCATTGCTTCCACTTTTTATATCTCACATTCTTTTTCCTTTCCTTCTTTCCTTCTTTCTTTCCTTTTTTCCTTCCTTCCTTTCTTTCTTCCTTCTTCCCTGCCAATTTTAAATGATTTTATCCTAACAAATTTCAAACAGAAGCCAGAAGAACATATTAATACAATTATTTTTAAAAAACCTACTGTGGAAATTAATTAAAAATTAAAACTTTCTTTGTATTTGTAGTAAATATAATATAACAATTACAGCCCAAACAATAAAAGAAAACTACTAAATTAACTTAAACCAAGATAAAGGCAGTGTGACAAAAAGGTTTCCAAGGAATAGATCATGAGAAAATCTGCATATTAGGAAAGTAATTGAAGAATAAAGGAAATCAGAGTTCATGCTCATGTTAAAATAATTATAGATAGACACAAACATGAAAGCATATCTCAACATACATGCATACATACATACATACATAAAAGTAAAAAGCAGAATGATATATTATTGAAAACAAGGTCTATAAAATTTCACCCTTAATCGGAGAAGTTAGATTCTTATCATTTCGCCATTACAAGTAAAACTGATTAGGTAACTCCAAATTTAACTTTTTTTATTGCATTTATGTATTCATTTTGGTATACTTGGCATGTTCTTACCATGGTGCTCATGTGGAATTCAGATGACAACCTGCAGGAGTCAGTTATTTCCTTCTACTTGGTGGGCTCCCGGGCTCGAACTCAGGTTATTGGGCATGGCAGCAAGTTCCTATCCAAGCTAAGTTATCTCAGCATCCCAACAACAAGACTTTTTATGTAAAATAAATAACACAAAGTAATGTTTTTTTTTTTCCCTCAGAAATTGAGTTACGAAAATCAACCCATTGAGTCAAGCAAAAGGGTTTGGGTTTTTTGTTTTGTTTTGTTTTTAAAATTATATACCCTACTTCCTATTAAAGAGCATTGAGTCTTTAACCAAAATACAGATTATCTTCTACATAATATACTTAGAAATTTGTAGATTAAGACAATGTGATACTCTTCATACTTCTGTTGCTCCATTTAAAGGTCAATGAGTCCCTAATATATGTATATAGTGCTGGATGGGGGCAGTGATTTTTCCTTTGAATCTTTACTTGAATATCTTGTTTGTCATCTATATTCACATAGAAGCAGTCAGGACCAACTTACTCTGAGGGAAATCCTACTTTCCACAAAATGCAGAAAGAAATGTCACTCACCAGTGATATTTATTCAGAAAATTAAAATCAGCATCAAAGCTCGGCGTGCCGTACAGTGAGCTCACATCTCCAATGAGGAGGATAAACCACTAACATTCTATAAGCAGAAAATATCATAAGAACTACTTTCCCCATAGGGAATTTGAGGTTTTATTAGGAGTTCAAGGTAAAAACTAAGTCTTTATATCAACCTACTTATTGCTCTATTTGCATGTCCCTCTAGCTGTGCGTATTGATATGCATTTCCCCAAATAAGAATGCTTCTCTTTGTTTTTTGTTCAGAAGAAAGTGGTGGATGAAAATATCAGGTCTTTAAAAGAAAATTCCAACCCATGAGCATGGAGATCTCTCCACTTTCTGAGATCTTCTTTGATTTCTTTCTTGAAAGACTTAAAGTTATTGTCATACAAGTCTTTCACTTGTGTGGTTAGAGTTACCCCAAAATATTTCATATTATTTGTGGCTATTGTGAAGGGAGTTGTTTACCTAATTTCTTTCTCAGCCTGTTTATCATTTGAATAAAGGAAGGCTACTGATTTATTTGAGTTAATTTTATATCTGGCCACATTGCTGAAGATGTTTATCAGCTGGGGACTCGTGTAAGCAAGAGAATATTGGGACACAGCTAATAATCTGTTCCTCTTTGAAATCATGATTCTGGTAAAGATGTCTAATAATGAAGGAATTGCCCAGGAACATATAGACAGTGAGCATCAGAGAGGGGCATATTAGCTAAGCATTAGAGAGAGTATGGTGGTATGTGAGGTGAACTTCAGATGGCCTGTAGTGTCACATGGGGTAAGCTTCAGATAGTTTATAATGGTGTAAAAGAACTGTAGCCCAAAACCATGAGACACTGATACAATCACTCGTGCTTATCTCTCATCTCACTTCTACATTAGAACCTGAGAGAACTCTAGTTATGTTGACCTGTAGACTATAGGGAAAAAATGGACATATTTTGGACATTTACAACCAATTTTGTTGTGATCCAGACCAATTAAAATGTATTGTATACTCTCAGGTTTTGAACTGGTAAGTTCTATACAGAGGGTTGGCTAGAAAAAGGTGTGTTGGATCACACCTCCATTCTGCCTACAAGTCACCATAGCCTCTGTGTGCCTCATTGCCTGAATTTTACAGAAGGAGGACAATGCATTTCTACTGTTGTTTTGAAGGAGAAAGTGGGACAAAATGTGATAAAAGTTGGGCAGAGGGTTATGTAATGCTTCTTTTTAAAAAATGGGTATTTTAATCTTGAGAATATATGTAACAAACTCAAGTAATTCTCCATGAAGTAAATAATCCTCACACTCTACAAATGTTCAATACCATGTAAGACAAGGAAACATTAATATATGCTTAAGGTTTAAAGGAATATTTAAAATACTTGCCACTGAGTGCCAAGTGGAACCCAGAATAGGAACCTATTATAAGAAAATATGCTAAAATAATTGAAAGAAACTCGTGGTGGAATACGATTATACACCATCTTTAAAATATCAGCATGTTATCTCAGTTCATTTTCTGATTTTGACAATTGCTCTGTAACCATATAAATATGTTCCTCAAGCATATATCCCTATAAATGTTTCTTAAGAAACTATTTGAATGCCCAGGGGAAATCTTCTAACATCAACTACTTCCGACACCGATGAAAGCAGTCTCAGTTGAGTTGAGGACATTTGCCAGAGAAAATCAAATATAGTAGCTGAATGCAGTGTTGGTATAGCTACTGACTTAGAACTATAATGAAAGGTCTTTATACTAGACTTGACTACAGAATCATTTCTTCCTCTGTCACATCCTTCCTCAACCTTCTGCTCTTCATTGTTGGTGAACTTCATATAGCAAATCAAGTGTTTGATTCCAGGAAACCAAATTTGCAAATGCAAGATGGAAAAAAATCTGAGAAACAGAGGAAGGAATGAAATAAATTTTTACCGATAATATATTTCACATTTCTTATACAACCACAGTGCTGGTGGGAGGCTCAAATGTCTTGGCAGCTTTACATAGAGAAGCACACTACTGAAAGCATTTACTACATATGGGGACAATTGAAGCCATAGGACAGTGGTGTTGGATAACCACTGCTTAGTGGTCTGGGTGAGGTAGGGAAAGCTGGAGGTGCGTGATGAAGAAAAAGTCAGGTGTGAACTTAAACAACTTCTCTTTTTTGGCATATTAGAAATTGTCTCCAGTTGCCCCAATAACATAAAAAGAAAATACTAGAAATTAGTAAGTACCCTCTTTAAATGTTAAAAATGGTTAATCACCCAACAAACAACTGTTTTACATAAAGACATATTTATGTAAATACCTTGAGGAGAAAAGCCTGAAACCCTTACCACATTGGGCAGAACTACCTGGATTTACTGCTGAAAAGATTTCGATCCAACAGACTCCTCAAAATTCATTAGAGTCCATAGCTGTGACTCATCCTGTCTTATTGAGCTAGTACCAGCCACATAGTGGAGGAAAACACAGAAGGAGGAATCTCCTCAGAATATGCTTCCTTCTTCTGGATTTACTCTACATAAGAGATTAAATTGCCTATGACACACTGAAGGATGTCCTTATCAGATAAGAGAGAAAAAAAAGCACTTGACTTGAGATAGTGTGTATTGGCTGGTTTTGTGTCAATTTGACACAAGCTGGAGTTATCACAGAGAAAGGAGTTTCAGTTGAGAAAATGCCTCCATAAGATCCAGTGGTAAGGCATTTTCTCAATTAGTAATCAAGGGGGGAGGGCCCCTTGTGAGTGGTACCATCCCTGGGCTGGTAGTCTTGGTCTGTATAAGAAAGCAGGCTGAGCAAGCCAGGAGAAGCAAGCCAGTAAATTACTTCCCTCCATGGCCTCAGCATCAGCTTCTGCTTCCTGCCCTGCTTGAGTTCCAGTTCTGACTTCCTTTAGTGATGACCAGCAATGTGGAAGAGTAAGCTGAATAAACCCTTTCCTCCCCAACTGGCTTCTTGGTCATGATGTTTGTGCAGGAATAGAAAGCCTGACTAAGACAGTGAGTGTGTGTGTGTGTGTGTGTGTGTGTGTGTGTGTGTGTGTGTGTGTGTGTGTGTGTGTGTGAATCTGCATTATGAGGGCTCCTAACAAAAGCACTAACACAAAACATTTAACTGCAAAGATTTTGATGATGTAGGAGAGTCCTATTTTGGACATATTTAAATCTTTTGAAAGGTTCTTCAAACATGATATAGGGCTAGTGATCTAACTCAGTGAGTAAGAGTGTTCTCCAGAAAGCCCAGTGATTTGAGTTTATCTTATGGAACCACATGTTAGAAGTAGAGAGAGAGTCCTACAAGTTGTCATCTGAAGTACACATATATGTGCATGAGTTCATGCGTGTGCTGATTCATTAAATAACTACACATGATTTTAAAAGTTAAAAGAATCATGGTGTGCAATATTAAAGAACATATCCTATGATGTGATCTCCTCTTATAAAAATGTAGGAATTGCTGAGGAAGATAGGCAAAGAAATAACTAAGAGTGAAGAACAGTAATAATGCTAACATATACACAGGACCTTCCCAGGAGACTGTCTAGTTGACCAAGTTTCTTAGAGTAATCTTAAGGGCACATAATTAATAAAAGCCACATTGAATGAAATACCCAATGCTCATTTCCCTTGGTAGACTAAAATTGATATTAGGGGTACATGCTAAATTCCTGGTTTATACATAGCAATATAAATGACAGCATGTGGGAAAATAAAGATCTATTAACTTTCAAGCTATTGAAATGGCAATATCATAAAAAGCAGCAAGTCTCAGGTGTTAGCTAATGGGACATGAACCACATATAGTTGTAGAGACAGGTAAAAGAGTATAAATTCTTACATAATACAGCATTTTCACTTTGTTGTCAACTAATTTTATTCTTTTTTCATCATCTTGAACTCACTGTCCTGCTAGACCTTTAAGATGATCTACTGGAAGTGTTAATGTGGATGCATCATTTGGGAGTGACATAAAAGCCTAAGTTAAATGCTCTAATAAGGATTTTCTATCTCAACATGTCTAACAGGAATATTACTGTTATCTAGGTAACCAAAAATGATAGCAGGTGTGTCCCACCTTTCTATCATATTTAATTCATCCTGAAGGAAGGGATAACCCTGGTTACATTTTCTCAGGAGTCACACTATGAGTCCTGCTAAAAGGAAAGCTGTGAACTTTCATTCCTTCATGTCTAAAACTTATAGATAGAAAAGCTAGACAACTTTCTGCTTAAGCTCTGATCTCATTATGACATAGTTGGATGCCAGGATTTATTTAAAGAAAATGAAATTATCTGTATAATAAAATTTGTCCTACTAGTATCCATGAACTTCGCTAAAAGCCCCGTCGGTGTTTCTTAGTGTCTTGTGTGGCTGTAGGATGACAGGTATAGAAAAGACCTTGGGGATGAGTTGTTCAGGCCTTTGAGAATAATAATTTTGGGTGTATCCTGTGAAATCCACTAAGATTAGAACAGTTAGTCAAAAGAGCATATGAGTTGTGGAAAGAGAAATGTGAACAGCATTACCACCCCAGAGTTAATGCCCTGATAACAGCTATTTCACATTGACTATTCTTCTAAGTTCATGGATGAACAGAAAAGCTTAATAGAATCCCCAAAGGTCAATTGTCCAAATGTTTATTAGAATGGAGATGTGGAAATTATATTATAGATTATATTATATATGGATCTGTGCTTTCCATATATCTTTGTGGGAGAAGGACGCACAACATTTTGGATGGCTCACATATAATCTGAGAAGATGTACCCAATAGGATCTGCCCTCCTCACCTTTTGCATCCTCTACCCAAACACTGAGTGCTAGGGGGTCCCAAAGTCTGACCATGTCAACCTGGTAAAGAGATTTTATACTTCTGATTCCTCCTGTGAGAATGAGAAATACTGAGAGAAGTTATAAGAACATTAGATTGATGATCAGGATATGAATGGCAGCCTCTCAAAAGGAGGAGCGGAGAACCTTAGTTTGGACCTGGACATTAGTCATAAGCCTAGATGATATTCTGGTAGACATTTAGCCACCCAACCAGTTGTGCTAGCTCCATGAATAAATTTGGCCGAAATTGCAAGTAGACCTTAATGTCATCGTCAGTGATCCTTCTTATGTTTTCTAGACAATGAGGTGCTAGTAGACTAAGGAAGGATTTATGTCCTCTGTTCATTCACCAAAATACCATTCACATACATACACATACACATACATTCACATACATACACATACACATACATATACATACATAAACACAGAGCCTCAACAAGCTTCAAGATGCAGCACATGCCAGGTCAGTTAGGGAAATGTTGGAGCTCTTGGAAAATTAGAACAGTCCAAAAAAGAGGAGTTCCTGCAGAGACTCACACACAGCTGAAGAAGTTCATGCATCCCCAAGCCTCATGTGCCAAAACTATATACCCAGACTAAGATTCTGCACATGACCTCTGGAATGACCATTTATAGGTAGAGTTTGGGAAAAGTTAAAGTTGCTTATGAAACACATATTTTTGCCATCCTGAAAGACTCATGAACAGCATGGAATCCAATATGGGATCTGAAGTTTCTCTATCCATCTGTTGCTAATTAAAAAGAGTGCCAAGGAGCATATGGCCAAGGAGCTATCCGGAAAAGAAACAATGGATGAGCCACAGTGAACTAAGGACAGATCTGAGTCCTTCTGTTCCCATTAAGTAGTTGTCAGGTCCTGTAAAGGGAAAAATAACTGAAAAAAGCACCACCCAGAGCATACCTATGGTGTTCTTACTTCTAAGTGTTTTCATGATAGTTTAGACACCCAATGCACACACTATATTTCAGGGCATCCACTAATAGGTTATTATTAGCTTTTCTCTGTATAAATGTATGGCAGGTATATAGGGTATATACTGCATGTATTTTATTAGTATCCATTTTCTTCCTACTGGGTGGGAGTCTTAAATAGCCTTAATTTATTGTCCTTTCCTAGATATAACTACTTATCTATGTAGAAATCATGCTGGTAAGTAAGTCAACTGCAGCTGAGGCCAAAGTTCTCTCTTGTTTATTTAATAGACTTTAGCATCATTGTCAGTGCTACATACCATAATAACTGCAGATCCTGGAAAGTATTTGAAAAGCAGTAATTTTCACCAGAACACAGGGCCAACCAAAACCATCTCAACAACTAAGAAATGGATGTCTCTGCTTTCATATCTTGCTTGTCCCAGTTCTTCCCAGTGGAATGTTTACTTAAGACAACTGTTTGGGGTTCTCACTACATCTGAGTCTCCTATGTGGTTCTGGGTGGTCTATTGTGCTTTATGTTACCAGATTATCATTAACTATAACAATAAAAGAAACTTCCTTCACAGTAATCCATGTTTTGTGTGTGTGTTTTTTTTTTTTTTTTTTTTTTTTTTACTAAACTTGTTTCAGACTCTGAGTACATTTTTTTTCTTTTAGAATAGTAAGACTTTAAAAAGACCATATTAATAGGCTCTAACACATCTAATTTAGAAATAGAGTTTGAAATGAACATTACATGCAAGACTGTGGGAATTTTATTTTCTTTTTGGATATTTATTCTATTTAAAATACATTAATTCAATGTCAGTGTTTCAACTCTCTTGTTAATGGAGACGTTGTAGAAATTGAGATTCTATATTTAGGAAGAAGGAAGTGAGCCACACAGATTTGGAACAACAAAGAAACCACTGTATTTGTAGGCGTAAAATACACAACACAAATATGGACAATAATTTATAAGCTTTTCCTTTGTAAAAATACCAAATGCAGAAAAGTTTTACTGACACTAGTAAACATAAAATATTCCCACCTTTATCTCCTATGTCAGAACTTTATAGGCACACCTTTTGCAGACTCTATGAACCTTTTATTTTATGTACCACTAAACACAGTAGTATGCAGGTCTTATGGAATCTGCTGAACGCAAAACATTCTTGCAAAGTTTGGAGATAATATGGTAAATGCTGTATATTAATCTAAGTGGGGTGACAGTTTTGCTAATCCTGGCTGTATAGTTTTCAGTGAATTGCTAAATCGTGGTCATCCTTAGAAGAAATAGAACATGCTTTAATATATTGTTTTCTTCTTTCAGTAGATGGGAATTAACAGAGACCCACAACTATACTATGCACCTACAGTGAAAGACCTTGTAGTAATCACCCCTAAATGGGTATTTTAATCAAGCTTCTCATCTCAGGCTCATGGACCTATGTAGAAAGGAAGGCAGAAATATCATAAGAGCCAGAGGTGATTTGTGGCTCCAAGGAAATAATATCTTCCAGACACAATACTATTCATACACATACACTATTGAATTCACAGACAGTCTGACAGTACATATAAGACTTGCCCACGTACAAGCAAGGCAAATTTCCAGCACAGACAAGGGAAGTAGACCCAAGTCCCACCTAATGAAAACTCTGTTGTCAATGGCTACTTTCTGAAAGAGAGATAAGTCAGTTTTCTTCAATGAACGTTCACTGATTATATCAATCACATTCCAGGGCAGGTGCCTATGCCCAGCAATAGTTGGCTACCATAAAAAAGACTTGGTGCTTTTCATGTGATTTTATTTTATTAAGTTTTGGTGGGTCTGATTTTGGATTTTGGGTGGTTTCTGTTACTGCTGTTTTTGTTATTTTTATTTTGTTTTGTTTTGAAAGAGAAAGAAAGAGCATGGATTTGAGAAGGTTGGGAAGAGAGAAAGAGCATGGATTTGAGAGGGTTGGGAAGAGGAAATGAATGGGGAGGACCTGTGGGAGGAGACAAATGAGATCAAAATATATTTTATGAGAAATTCAAAATTAATAAGAGATGTAATAGAAATGAAACAAAAAAGTAGAGGGTAGATAATAGAACATACGCATGGGATGGAGGAATGGTCAATTAATTTTCTATTTTTGCTTTCATGTTCTAGAAGTTTCTGATACCTGTATGTTGAACATCTGTAATAATAGATATTAAAGACTACTACATTGGGTTGTGTATGTGATAGATGAGGGATAGATAGAAACATATTACATCTTTTAACTTATAATCAGAACAGGATAATATTGAATTAAATACATTATAATACTCTCCTGCAAATGGGAAACTATTGAAAGTGCTAATAATATATAAATGGATACATTTAAGGAACACACTTGCTGACAAACTAAGCATGACAAAGTACAGGAAGTGAGAACTCATGGTATGTGCTCCAAAGCCTAGCATTATGCTGGAATCATACTGACATTTCTTCATTGTCAAATATATGCCATTTTTGTTTTTTCCTGAGTGAGAATGCTGAAGACAGGACAATTAGTTTTATCATGATCACACAGATTAAAATTGTGAATATTTTAATCTAGATGCTATAGATACAGAATCCAAGATGGTAACTGCTCTATAAATCCAGTATTTTAGTTTTTATTTTTAAGAAACTGTTTTATTTTGTCTTGTTTTGTGATTTTTGTACCTTTACAAAAATCTTTTCTCCTACATGAAGATCTAAAAGAAATGCTGGGACAAAAGTTTATCTGAGACTGAAGGAAAGGCCATCCAGAGACCACCCCAACTTGGGATCCATCCCATGCCCAGGCACCAAACCCCGACAGTATTGCTAATGCCATATTGTGTTTGCAGACAGGAGCCTGGTATGGCTGTCCTCTGAGAGGCTCTTCCAGCACCTGACTGAGACAGAAGCAGATAATTACAGCCAACCACTGAACTGAGCTCAAGGACCCCTATGGATGAGTTAGGGAAAGGACTGAAGGAGCTGAAGGGGATTGCAACCCTGTAGGAAGAGCAACAGTATCAACTACCGGGACACCTCAGAGCTCCCACGGACTAAGGCACCAAACAAAGAGCATAGATGGGCTTGTCCATGCCCCCTGCTACATATGTAGCAGAAGACGCTGTGTCTGGCCTCAGTGCTTGGTCCTGTGGAGGCTTGATGTCCCAGAGAAGAGGGATGCTAGAGGGGTGAGATGGGATGGATTGGTGGTGGAGGAACACCCTCTTAAAGGCAAAGGGAAGGGAAGATGGGGTGAGAAGCTTGTGAGGGGGGACTAAGTAGGGGGGGACAACATTTGAAATGTAATAAGTAAAATAATTTTTAAAAAGCAAAAGAAAAGTGCACCGCACAGTGTTGTTTTTCACTCTTTTCACAATAATGCCAAAAGCATGTAAATGCGATGTAATGATCAACCCTTTCCCACAATGCTCTCACATTAAACTTCAACTAAAATTATCTGGCTACACACTTGTGAAACTAATTCCAGTGTCTTCACTTTATTTCATGTTAGTACTAATAGATTTATCATTGTATCAACTATATTATCTTAAAACCGTGGCTTTAGAATAATCAATGCTATTAATGTGGCTCAATTTGTTTTTCCCTCATTCATTTTTTATTCTCCATTCTTTGATTTCCGCACAAAACTTAGAAGCAATTTTTCACTTTATGTGCATGCACAGAAGCACACCCTAACATATATGTAGTAGTATTGATTTTGATGTACTTCATAGAAAGAAAGATGTCATGAAATGGATACTTTTATAATATTGATTGTTTCTATTAATAAACTAATAGAACATTACGAGATGGCCATAAAAGTGATGAAGAATACCGTGTTTTGGATGTAGATGCTTTACTTTCTTTCTAGTCTGTGTGTAAGTCGCATTACTCTTATTAGGTTTATCCTCAGCAACTTGGGAATAGATTTCATCTTATGTTATATTGTTTTTAATATTACAGTTTCCGTTACAAACACATCTTTTTGATATTATTGATTTTGTTTTTTGAAACATTACAAATAAAAGTTCTTTTCTCTTGCTCTTTGAATACTGCACACATGTATACACTGTTTCTTATCATCCACCACATTCTCTCTTTTGAACTTCCCCAACCAGGCCCTCAAACACATTTTTCTCCAACTTCTTATTCTGTTTAAAATGATTTTTAAACCATTGAGTTCAATTAGTGCTGTTGCTATGCCCATTTTTATGTCATCTACTGTGGCATTATCTACCTATCAAACTCGAAATCCCTCAACTACAAAGAAAAGTGACTCTTTTACTCATCAGCATCACCAACTGCCAATAGTTCTCAGATATGGATAGGGTATTGCTGTCTGCTGCATATTTTAACTGTCTTGATCTTGTGCAGTTCTTGTTCCTTAACCACAGCTCCTCTGAATTCATGTGGGCAACAGCCATCTCATATACAGAGGGCAGCAGCCCCTTACACAGACATTCTTCAGCCCCTGGTGAAGTTGGGTCATTGCTAGGACCTGGGGTAGAGAAGCATGCAGTGTGACTTTCTTTCATAGCACAATTCAATTGGAGAGGTCCTTTACAGAAGAATAATGGAGAAACATGGGCAGGAAACCTTGAACTAGAGGAGGATTATATGATGATAACTTACATGTGGTGAGTACTTGAATTTTATTATATCCAGACAGAAAGGTATGTGTGAATTTCATAGCTGTTCCCAAGCCCTACTCCCTCTAAGCTCCAGATAAAGTAATGGATGGTCAATTTTATGTCAGTATCATACTTTGCTATGATTTTCTTCAGGATGTAGGCTCCTCAAAGTTTGGAGATAATCTCCTGTTTACTAGTAATCTATAGAGTCTAAGAGAATATTCAGAGAAAAAAAACTTGGGAAATATTTATCTTCAGGGATCATGCACCCACTCCAGCAGTATCCTCAAGAATTTTCTCCTTTTCCCTCACCACTGTGATTACTTATTCTGTACTCTGCCAGCCAAATTGAAATTTTCCTTATTTTCCCATAACTCTACCTTCAGCTGTAGGAGGTTGCGTGATACATTACAGAGAAACACATAAAACATGTCCATCTTGTCTATCATTCTGAGAGGAGGACCTGCCTATTTATTTTCAAGTTTTATCATACTAAGACATCTCTTCCAATTCCAATGAACTGCAAACAAATTAAGGAATGAACAAACAAAGAAAAATCAATAGGCACAGTGTGGGCTCCGCTAAAACATGCACTAAGTTTAGACCAATACAAATTAGCATGAGCTCTGAGTAAGGGGGGCCTGCAAATCCATGAAAGCTTCCATAATTTTGCTTTTTTTCCCTAGAAAAACAATAAACACAATGAGTTACAGAGCTTGATCACATCACTATTAGATTACAGTTGGTAGTAAAGTAGGTTCAAGGGCACCGTGAACAGTGTTGGTCTCATCATGAATTCAGAGGTTATTACATCCTGCTACTGCAAATTTTTTGGAATGTTTGATACCTAGGTTGTAGGGATGGTGGAAACAAAACAAAACAAGAAAACAACCAACCAAAAAAGCCTACTGTGTCTTGGTGAAGTAGGTCTATTACTTCAATTCTTCTTCTGTAAACCATAGACTTGGTAGTGTAGGTATGACTATTATCGCAAAACCAGATCATTGTTTTACATTCGTAGTACTGTGAGTCACTGAAATTGTGATAAAGATTGTCCCCAGACTTCTCTTTTGAGGCTAGTCTTCAAAATCAACCTAGAAAGTCACAAGTTGAAGTTTTAACTACTGGATATGGATTTGAGGATAGCAAAACTGAAGACTGAATCCTTCAGACTGATTGTGCAGAAGAGTCAGGTCAAAGGCCCACCGCTGTTAACTGACAACAGTGTTGCATCAGCATAAATGAACAAATCTGTAAGCTCAGTCATCTGCCACCCAAATGAACCAGCTGTTGAAACCATTCGCTTAAAGGTATTAACATTATGAACTTAGATTAGTTTGTTAGTGTATACGTCTGTACTTCCTATAAAAAATGGACTTAGACAAGTGTCTTACATTTAGAATCTTTACAAGGAGTATAAACAACCTAATATTACAGCAATGAACACCTGATTCCTCACAGGAAACCTGAATAGATTCGCTACAACTATGGTTAATTAAGAACTGAATTATGGGGCTGGAGAGATTGCTCAGAGATCAAGAGCACTGGCTGCTTTACCAGAGAATCTGGACTCAATTCCCAAAACCCATATGGCATTTCACAATTATCTGTAACTCCTGTTCCATGTGATCGACACCCTCATACAGTCATATGGAGCCAAAACCCCAATGTACATAAAATTAAAATAATTTTGTGAAAGATGACTTACTTCACTCTTTGTCCTTCCCTTGTGGCACAGTTACACAATCAACCTGCTTCCCAACTTTAACCAGAGAACACACTGAAAAAGACCTTGATAGTGCATCTTCATCCATCTACCAGCTTCTTACTGCTCAGTTCCCAGTTCAAAATCACCCCTTCCAAGAAGTTTGTGCCTGGGTAGTAGCTTCTTTCTCCTTGAACTGAATGACCTTATTTTATATATTTTCATATACAGCATGAGACTATTACTTTTTAATATCTATTGCCTGTCTTCTCACACAAATACTTAAATATCTTCAAGGCCAATATGCTTGTTTACAGATGAGTTAGTACTGTCAATACCAGCTCTTGGTATGTGTTAATTCACACACATAAACACATACATGTACAGACTCATGTGTGTATACACACATGCAGAAGAATTCCCATTTGAATAAGGTGAAGTTGTATCATATAAGATATGAATAAATGGAATCTATTGTTCAAATCCCCTGCAAGACTTCATCTATAGTTCAACGGTGTTGAAAATAGACATTCATAATATAATGCAAAAGTTTAACTGATCTGTAGTCTTATGCCTATCAAGGCACAAGAAACACAATCACTATTTGAAAAATAGAAAAGAATTTTTCAGAAGTAGAGTCTTTTCCCAAATAATTTTGATGACTAGGCTATCCACTCAGTATTTTATTTTGCTTTAAGTTTCTTAAAGACTTGTCAAACCTTATCCTTTTTAAAAATGACACCTACTTAAAGGATTTCAGAACCTTCTAGCTAGAAATTGATTCTACTTTTCTATTGCCTCAGTAGAGTCCCTCCAGCTTCTCATTCTATGCTTTAACTGACTCTCTCCAATGTGAAACAGAGCTTCCAGGTTATTGTTGGGGTAATCTTCTCTAGAGTTAGTGGCACAAAAATTGCGAAGGTTGGACCTGATTTTCAACTTCATGGCAGTTGGATAACTACAGCCACCAAACCCAGACGTTCTTGTGGATGCTGGGAAGTGCTTGCTGATGGAAGCATGATAAATACAGAGGCAGATGCTCGCAGCCAACCATTGGACTGAGCTGGGGTCCTGGATGGAGGAGTTGGAGAAGGGACTGAAGGAGCTGAGGGGATTTGCAGCCCCATGGAGGAAGCAATTGGCCAGACCCCTGAAGCTCTTGGAGACTGGTCTACCAACCAAAGAATACACATGGAGGGACCCATGGTGCTGGCTGCATATGTGGCACAGGAGGGCTTTGTTGGCCAATAGTGGGAGGAGAGGCCCTTGGGCCTGAGGGTTTTAGATGCCACAGTGTAGGGGAATGCTAAGGAGGAAAGACAGGAGTGGGTGGGTGGGTGGGGGAGCACCCTCATAGAGAAAGGGGGAGAGGGGGAGGCATAGGGGTTTTCTGAAGGGGAGACCTGGAAAGAGGAACATAGTTGAAATGTAAGTAAAGTAAATATCCAAAAAACATATATTAAAATTTTCAGCTGTAAAAAAATGTGATGTAGTAAGTTCATTGCATAAATATCAAGAATTTATGGTATTATGAAAAATGTTTGTAAACTATTTAGGACAATTTTGTTCCACTGTGAATAAACGTCCTTTCGTTAGAAAAAAAAAATTAGGAGTCACATCTCTGGCAAGGTCCATGAGCATGTTTTCAGGATAGGTTAACTGGGCAGAGAAGCCTGTCTTTTGGAGTGAGCAGCACCTTGAAGACAGAAACACAGTGTTATCTTCTACGTTGTTTTCATTCTCTCTGGTAAGTGTGTCTATCCAGTTGTTTTTGTTGCATCAGAACTCAGCATCTCTGAGTTTCAAATGTGGACTAAAAGACCACAGCAAATCCAGGAATCCTCCTTACCTGCCATATAGCACCGGACCAGGGCTTCTTAGGCATCCAGTCTCTTGGATTCTCTAGGCAGAGTTCGCTGCATCCTCAACATTTTGATAACCACTGTTGACTACCCAACCCCTGTCTTGTAAAGCAATCTAATAAATCTCCCTTTGTAGTATGTATTCCTTCAATCAATTCTGTTTCTGTGAAGGTCCCTGACTAATGAAATAATTTTGTTTTATTATATATTGAGGCATAAAGCTTATGATGTGCTCATTGCGGCTTCGTATTACTTTGTCATCTATAAGGTGCATGCTATTTCTAAACCACACACAACCTGGGTTAGACACTATATATCTATATATCTATATCTATATCTATCTATCTATCTATCTATCTATCTATCTATCTATCTATTTATATCTCATTACCCTCATTTAGGATAGGTCTTGCCACTCAGTCTCCAGAAAGGCCCCAACTGACTCCTAGAGGTTTGCCTCTTAAGTTATCCTGTATTCTGTCTTAGGGTTTTATTGCTGTACAGAGACACCATGATTATGGCAGCTGTGATAAAGAAAAACATTTCATCAGGCCTGGCTTACAGTTTCAGAGGTTTACTCCATTATTGTTATGGCAGGAGATATGGCAGGATGAAGGCATACATGGTACTGGAGAAGGAGCTGAGAGTTCTACATTTTGATCCTCAGGCAGTAGAAGGAGACTGTCACACTAAGCCTAGCTTGAGTGTATTAGACCTCAAAGCCCACCTGAATAGTGACAAACTTCCTCCTACAAAAAGGACACACCTCTTAATTGTGCCTTTCTTTATAGGCTAATCATTTAAACACACAAGTTTGTGGGGGTCATACCTATTCAAACCCCTACAATATCTAGATGATAAACAATCAGAAGGAAAATTTCTCTCTTTATTTTTATTTGACGAAATTAAGGTTAAAAGGTAGAAGAGGGACATAACATATTCCAACCTGGTAGGGTGGGATTTGAACTAAAGTTTACAAGTTCAACAGTTTCAGTGCCCTGTAGTAGGTTGACACCAACTCTCATTAAATTATTAGCCAAACTTTTTTTGAGATTTTAATCTGGAGGTTGTAGGATGGCATATCAATATTTTAAATAATACCAGAGGATAATCATCTTTTACTGGAAAAGGAAAGCAAGTGTTCTTTAATCATGTGTACACATCATTTATACAGTATGGTTCACTAAGCACATCTCACATTTGTTCCTTACAGCTTGGCATAATATTTTATGTCATAATTATAGCATAATCATAATTCAGGCTTATTAAAAACTGACAAGTTAGCCTGTTGATGGGGATAGTCTTCCTCCCTAGTTATCAAGTCTTTCTATCATTTAACAGCAGATTTTAATCCCCTTCCTTAGAGAGAAATCATAGTCTATGAATATGTGAATGAAAGATTCAAATGTGCAAGTCAATGAATGTGATGCTTCTTCCTTAAATTATAGGCTACAACTCTCTGACCATAGGTTGATGGAGACAGAAAGTTCATGTGTTTTGTGGATCACATTTTGTGAATACACCTTCTATAGGAGAAAGAAAGACGGCTGTGGATCTTCATGAAGATGACACAGTTACCCAAATGCAGTATTTTAGGGTGGACTGTGCCCTCCTTCCTCTGTGAGAATATGGCATCAAGTCACCTTTCTTGTGAATTTTTTTGCTTTCCACTGATTTTATGAATGTGAATTACAGTATCAGTCAGGTATCTTATGAAGGATGACATGAATTTGAACGGGACTAGCTCTTCGAAGTGTTGGTTGATGATCTTGAACCAGGCAAGTTATCTCTACACTTCAAGGGACTCATAAAATATCAGCGGTACCTGATGAGCCATGTGTATTAATGTGTTTGTGAGTTGGGAGGGAATTAAAATAAAAGAAAATACACTGTATCTGTGCCAATTGAATTTATTTTGTCCATTCAAATACACTTGTTTAAATCTTGTTTCTATTCCCTAAGATTCACCTCTTAAATTAACTACACGATAAAGAAACCTGACTACCTCAAATCTAAGTTCTCCATATTCTTTGACATTATCATTTGACAGGTTCATTGTTCCTTTTCCATCGTTCCTGTATCTGAGCCACACATCTGTGCAAATACAATTAGAGATGATAAACTCGATGGTGCATGCTCCAAGCATGAGAATAAACACAGTTTAGTGAGAACCATGATGACCTTGGAAGTGTGAACTCTCAGTGCTGGTGAGAGCTCTACTCAAAGCCTACATGTAAGTAAACCACATTCTAGTGCTCAGCTTCTGTGGCTTTGTCAAAGTATTTGAAATTTCCTTCTGACTATGATTAATATAAGAAAGCACCAAAGATTTGAGAAATTAAGATAAATTATAGAAACAATCATCTAAAAGAAAAATCCTTTTATACTTCATAGTTGTTTCATCTAGTCATAATTAAGGAAAGATGTGAACGTAAAAATCAACAACACATTTTCTTTGCCTTCATACACACATGAGAATCTTCAATAATCTATTATTATAATTGTTTAAACAAATACCCAGGATTTTTCTTTTAAAAAATACCATAGATATAGATTTTCACTACATGATACCAGAATTTCTTTGAGTCATGAAAATAGTATTCAATTTGGAAAGAAAACTTTTATTAATTTAAATTAAATTGCTCCTTTAAAGATTGTAAGAGAATGGCCATAATTAAATAGTGTTAATGGCCCAACAAGAGTTAAGTTACTAAAATGAGATGGTAATTTTTTTATTTTTTAATTATATGTTTTATTATTTAAAACTATTTTAAATTTCAATATATTTTGATCATCTTTTTCCCTTCCTCTAAGCCCTTCGAGGTCCATTCCCCCTCTACCCACTTTAAATTCTTTCTGAAAAACAAACAAGCAAACAAACAAACAAAAATCCAATCAACAAACTCCGCAGAACATGAAAATGTTGGTAAACTACTCATGAACATGAGCGATACTGTGGATTGGGTGATAGACAGTGTCATTCCACTGGAGAGAACCGACTTGCTCTTCAGCTTTGTTCAGTATCCAGAGCTTACTGTACTACGGGAGCTGGGTTCTGATGGCGCCATATTGGACTGGCTTCTGTTGATTATAGTCTTGTGCTTGCCTTTCTTCATCCCGTTGTCTCTGGTGTTGGATGGCCTGGTGATCCCTTGGTGATCCCAACATTGCAGTTATGACTTGAGGGGGTGAAAGTTGGGAGGAGGTCTTGCTTTTTGTGTGTGTCTCTTTCTTTTTGTATATATTTCTTACTGAACTTTGAATTAAGAATCTAGCTAACTTCACATCCTCATAGCTAGTATCCTGAAAATCTTTTGCCAAACTCTTGAGCCAAGGTTTCAATGTCTCCTAAATTCTTATTATAAAATTATAATTAGTGGGGGGTAGGGGTGTTATACATGTGAGTGCAATGCCTACTAAAGTCAAAAGACGACATTCAATCCCTCAGAGAAAGTGTTATATGTTGTTGTAAGCTATGGGTGCCGGCAACTGAACTCAAACCCTCAGCAGAAACAGCAAACACCCTTAACTGCTGAGCTGTATCTCCAGTCTTCTCTGTGGTTTCATTTTTGTTTGTTTGTTTGTTTGTTTTTTTCGAGACAGGGTTTCTCTGTGTAGTCCTGGCTGTCCTGGAACTCACTCTGTAGACCAGGCTGGCCTCAAACTCAGAAATCAGCCTGTCTCTGCCTCCCAAGTGCTGGGATTAAAGGCGTGCACCACCACTGCTCGGCTTCCCTGTGGTTTCTTAAATAAACTAGTTTTTCAGATTTAAGTTACCTTTCTCTTCTATTTGCTCTATAGCATTTAGTCTGTGTTTCTCACCGAGTCTTCTGCATCAGTTAATAACTAGACAATGTTTTCCTGGAAAATGTAGATCCATATCAATAATTTTGTAATAACTAATATGTTTCATTTACATTTGAGGATGCCAAATGCCTTGCTGAGCCTGATTCTCAGTCTGAGCTCACCATCACCTCAAGGAAAAATCCCTGGATAAAATTAGCTCCCCAGGAAATCTGTTTCTTTATCTTGAATTCCTTAATATCTTATTTTGAGATAATTCTGAATTTACAGTTTGCAAATACTACACTACAGGTAGTTTCCATAATCATATGTAGTTATATCCAAAATTAATAAAATAAATTTAGTAAAACATGGAAATCCAGACTTTCACTGAATTTGTTTCTAACAGTACCCTCTATGTGACCTAGACACCTGTCAACACTGACAGACAAACACACATTTACATTATGAACCTTGTCCCAACCAATCTCTTGTGATCTGTCAGCATCTCTTTGTATTTTGTGATTGAAAATTTGGAAGGATATTGTTTAGATACTTTGTAGAATAAGTATTAATTTAGATTTGTTTCTGCATTTCACAGGTTTTTATCTAGGGTTGTGATTTGAAGATAAACAAGAGAGATAGAGAGGGGTATATCAGCAGGATTTCTCCAGTGTGTGGTCTGGAGTCTACTTGATACATTTTAAAATGTGAGAGGGGCAACATGAACTATAAGTAAAAAAGGTGAGAGATAGAGATAGATAGATAGATAGATAGATAGATAGATAGATAGATAGATAGATAGATAGTTAATAAAACAATACAAATGATAGGATCGTGTATCTAATAATATCCTCCAGTGGCATTGCTTATATTGACTGGAATGTTTATTAGAATTGAGTTAGTAAGTTTGTTTCATCTTCCACAGAAGGAAGAGAAATTGCAGGACAAATACAGTGAAGTAGGGGTGTACTGGCTAGTTTTGTGTGTCAACTTGACACAAACTGGAGTTACCACAGAGAAAGGAGTTTCAGTTGAGAAAATGCCTCCATGAGATCCAGTGGTAAGGCATTTTCTCAATTAGTGATCAAAGGGGGAGGGTCCATTGTGGGTGGTGCCATCCCTGGGACAGTAGTCTTGAGTTCTATAAGAGAGCAAGTTGAGCAAGCCAGGGAAAGCAAGCCAGTAAGTTACATCCCTCCATGGTCTCTGCATCAGCTCCTGCTTCCTGACCTGCTTGAGATCCAGTCCTGACTTCCGTTGGTGATGACCAGAAGCATGGAAGTGTAAGCTCAATAAACCCTTTCCTCCCCAACTTGCTTCTTGGTCATGATGTTTGTGCAGGAATAGAAACTCTGACTAAGATAAGAGGTTATGGTTGTTATACCATATACAAACAGATCCAAACGTTAATTTTCTTGTAAGTAAAATAAATCAAAATCCGCTGAAGCTGTTCTGGAAAAATAGAGATAATAAAGGTTGGACAAATGAATTTATCTATCTCACCAATGTTTATTGTCCACATACAGAATGAGAATGCAAAGGGGCCGATTTCAATAACATAGAAAAATTTTCACTATAAAGTGCAAAATAAAGAATAAAATAACTTTTAATAAACATGGCATTTTCTATTATGGTTGAAATAAATCTTTCTCCCAGGAGAACGAATTAGCATACAAGAAGTCAACACATAGGTAAATATGTTACAAGTACAGGGAATTAAATTTTGCCATGCTAAATTGAGTAGTTTAAAAATAATTATATGAAGATAGATCAGCATCTCTGTTGCAAGATCAGAGTGAAAGATAATCATTGCAAATATGTGTTTAATATGAAGAGTAGATTAAAGGTGGTAGGTAGTAGGTAGGTAAATAGTTGGATAAATAACATAGATAGATAGATAGATAGATAGATAGATAGATAGATAGATAGATAGATGATAGATATCTATTTATCTATCATCTACCAATCATCCATTTATCAATCTATCATCTATCTATCATCAATGTACCTATTGATATCTGTATAGATGATTGATAGATACATAATAAATGATTGAATGATAACAGATATTTGCATATATGCTTCAAAACTTACTCACAAGGTTGTGTTGATGTTCTTAAAGATTGTACAGCTCAGGATGATATTTTCAAGTTCCTTCCATTTGCCTGCGAATTTCATTAAGTCATTGTTTTTAATAGATGAGGAGTATTCCATTGTGTGAATGTACCACATTTTCTGTATCCATTCCTCTGTTGAGGGACATCTGGGTTGTTTCCAACTTCTGGCTATTATAAATATGGCTGCTATGAACAGAGTGGAGCATGTGCCTTTATTACATGTTAGAGCATCTTTTGGGTATATGCCCAGGAGTGGTATAGCTGGGTCCTCAGGTAGTATTATGTCCATTTTTCTGAGGGGCTGCCAAACTGATTTCCAGATTGTACCAGCTTGCAATCCCACCAACAATGGAGGATTGTTCCTCTTTCTCCACACCTCGCCAGCATCTGCTGTCACCTGAGTTTTTGATCTTAGCCATTCTGACTGGTGTGAGGTGGAATCTCAGACTTGTTTTGATTTGCATTTCCCTGATGACTAAGGATGTTGAACATTTCTTTAGGTGCTTCTCAGCCCTACGAATTTCCTCAGCTGAGAATTCTCTGTTTCCCATGTTTGATAGGGTTATTTGGTTCTCTGGAGTCTAACTTCTATAGTTCTTTGTATATATTGGATATTAGCCCTCTATCAGATGTAGGATTGGTAAAGATCTTTTCCCAGCTTTGGTTGCCTTTTTGTGCTATTGACAGTGTCCTTTGCCTTATAGAAGCTTTGCAATTTCATGGGGTCCCATTTGTCAACTCTTGATCTTAAAGCATAAGCCATAAGTGTTCTGTTCAGGAACTTTTCCCCTGTAACCACGTGTTGGATACTTTTCCCCACGTTCTCTTCTATTAGATTCAGTGTATCTGGTTTTATGTGGAGGTCCTTGATTCACTTGGACTTTAGCTTTGTACAGGGAGATAGTGAAATTCACAGGCAAATCGATGGAACTTGAAAATATCATCCTGAGTAAAGTAACTCAGTCACAAAAGAATGAACATGGTATGTACTCACTGATAAGTGGATATTAGCCCAAAATATTGGAATACCCAAGCTTTACTTCACAGTAACCATTGGACTGAGTGTGAGGTCCTGGATGGAGGAGTTGGAGAAGGGACTGAAGGAGCTGAGTGAGTTTGCAACCTCATGGAAGGAGCAACAGTGTCAATGGCCTGATCCACTGGTGCTCCTGGAGGCTGGACCACCAACCAAAGAATACACATGGAGGGACCCATGGTTCGGACCACATATGTGGCAGAGGAAGACCTTGTTGGTCATCAGTGGGAGGAGAGGTCCTTGGGCCTGAGGGTGTTAGAGGCCCCAGTATAGGGGAATGCCAAGGTTGAAAGACAGGAGTGGGTGGGTGGGTGGGGGAATACCCTCATAGAGGCAGGGGGAGGAGGGAGGGGGTAGGGGTTTTCCAAAGTGGAGACCTGGAAAGGTGGAAACATTTGAAATGTAAATAAAGTATCAAAAAAAAAAAAGGTTGTACAGCTTTAGGGGGTGGGGGCTCTCTGAATACATTTACTGTGTGTGGAACTTGCAGGTTGTAGTTTAGCCAGTTTACAGCCAGAATTCCTCTGTGCTTCCTAACTGCCAACACTGTGTCAATAGATCTACCGTCTCCATTGCCACAGCTATAAGCTGTTTCTGCTGCCAAAGATTGCTGGCTCTTGGGAGACTCATCTCTTTAAATCTTCCTACACCACAAATACAATAACTGATTGAGGTTGAATGCTTTATAATTTCTATGCCAAAGTACCGGAAAAACATTTACAGTGTAGAAGTAAATGCCAGAGAACCAAGAAGTTGTACCATAATATTAACTCATTCATACAGACTTTTCTGAACCAAACACAGACTGCAAATTATCTCAGTCTGTGTCAGTACAGGAGTCTTTATCTCGTCAAATAATTGCTTCTGGTTGCACTGCCTTTAGAAATTTGCAATAAAATTTTTCTCTGTACTATAAAATGGCATAAAATAGAGAGTCTGTGGTCTGAGTCTGCAGCACATCGGTCCTGGCCCTTTGGGCTTTGAGAATCTATTGAAAAGTCAGATGCTTTTATATGTTACTTGGTCTTTTCCCTTTGCTGTTTTAATAGTCTCTCTTTCTTCTGTATGTTGAGTGATCTGATTATTATATATGGCCAGGAAATTCTCTTCTCTAGTCTAGTCTATTTGGCATTCTGTGCTTCTGGTACCTTAATAGGCACCTCCTTCTAGTTAGGAAGTTTTTTGTCTATGATTTTGTTAGAATATTTTTGGGCCCTTGAGCTGTGATTCTTCTTCTTCCTCTATTCCTATTATTTTTAGCTTTGGTCTTTTCATTGCATTCCTAGATGTTTTATGTCAGGAGGCTTTTAGATTTAACATTTTCTTTGACTGATCTACCTGTTTCTTGTATCACATCTTCAATGCCTGAGAGTCTCTCCTCTTCCTTCTGTATTCTGTTGGTGAAACTTTCCTCTGTAGTTCCTGTTTGGATTCTTAAATTTTTGATTACCAGAATATTCCCTCAATTTGCATTTTTTTTAATTTTTTTTATTGATTTTATTTCCAGTTTTAGGCCTTGAACAGTTTTATTCATTTCCTTGCTCTGCTTGTTTGGTGTGTGTGTGTGTGTGTGTGTGTGTGTGTGTGTGTGTGTGTGTGTGTGTGTGTTGTATTACTTTAAGAGATTTATTCATTTCCTCTTTGAGGACCTGTATCATCTTCATATAGTTGGTTTTTAAGAACTTTTACTTTTGTTTCAACTATGTTGGAATATTCAGAGCCTTATATAGTAGGATAGTTGGGCTCTAATGATGATATCTTACCTTGCTTGTTATTGATTTGTCTTTTATGATTATGTACAGTTTTCTGGATTTTTGATGAACATAGATCTAGGTGCTGATTTTTGGATTTTTCTTTGGCAAGTAGGTATTTTGTTCCTTGATTTCTCTTTCCACTTTGAATTTTGGGAGAGTGAAATGGCTCTTTTCCTGGCTTACTTAGCTAGTGTGTCCACAGGGAACACCTACTGGCATTAAAAGCTGGGGTTGTGGGGTGAACTGGGAAAGGGATGTTTGGAAGTGAAGTAATTTGTGATCTGTTGGGGATGGGGTCAGAGAGTCAGAGAGGAAAGGGGAGACCACAGCAGGCTTCCTATTACAGAGTTGGGGATGAGACTAGGGGGAATGAATCTGAGGAGCAGTAGAAGAGGCGTGGATCAATCTTCAGTCTATTTGTTGCCCTGGGAAGAGCAGTGGTTGGCTTAGCAAGGGGTGTGTGATGGACTAGAGTACTGGGAAAAAGCAATGAGTGGGAAGTGGGTGGTTAAAGAAAGGAGATTTGTGGGACCCACATGGGATAGACACACGGCAGAGAGAAAGCTGACAAGGATGTTCTGCTACAGAGCAGGTAAGGAGACTGAGGAATTCAATTTGGGTGAACAGAGAGAGAGAAGAGAAAGTCTTCAAGCAGCCTACCTAGTTTTCTCTAAGGCATAGCCTGTGGTTTAGCAAGGGATGCCTGTTGGAGTTGATGGTGGAGATACAGTGACTGAATGGGAAGAGAAGATTAGGAGATGATCTGTGGAATCTACAAGACATGTGGGCAGGAACACTGTACCTGGTGTTCTGATGCAGCACTGAAGTCATGACTGGGGTGGATTTGGAGTGGAGGAGAGAGTAGTTCTGGGAGCTCTGGGTGGGGGGTCTGGTTGGTTGATATTGTTGTTTTTCCTATGGGGTTGCAAACCCCTTCAGTTCCTTCAGTCCTTTCTCTAACTCCACTATTGGGGACCCCAAGCTCAGTTCAATGATTGGTTGCGAGTATCTGCCTCTGTATTTGTCAGGCTCTGGTACAGTCTTTCAGGAGACAGCCACATCAGGCACCTTTCAGCAAGCACTTCTTGGCATCCACAATAGTATCCAGGTTTGGTGACTGTACATGGGATGGATCCCCAGATGGGGTAGCCTCTGGATGACCCTCTTTAGTCCCTGCTCCACATTTTGTCTTCATATTTGTTCCCATGAGCATTTTATTCCCCTTTCTAAGAAGGACTAAAGCACCCACTCTTTGGTATTCCTTCTTCTTGAGCTTCACGTGGTCTGTACATTTTATCTTGCATATTCTGAGCTTTTGGGCTAATATCAGTGAGTGGATACCATCCATGTTTTATTTTTTGGTTTTGTATTGTTTTGTTTTGTTTTGTTTTGTTTTGTGATTGGGTTATCTCACTCAGGATGATATGTTGTAGTTCCATCCATTTGCCTGCGAATTTCATGAAGTCATTGTTTTTAATAGCTGAGTAGTACTCCATTGTATAAATGTCCCACATGTTCTGTGTCCATTCCATTTTTATCCATGTTCAATACAGCACTATGCTTAATATCTAAGACAGGAAATCAACTCTTTGTCTTTCAAAGTCTATAAGAATATAGCAAAACAAATCTCTCTCTCTCTCTCTCTCTCTCTCTCTCTCTCTCTCTCTTTCTTTCTCTCTCTCTCTCTCTCTCTCTCACACACACACACACACACACACATCCAAATGAAATTTTATCAGAGACCCATGTGTAAATCTGGGGAATGCTACATCATGTGCAACAAGCCAGGCACAGAAAGGACAAATGCCACATCATTTTGCCTTTTCGTGGGCTCTTAAAGGTTAAGACACCTAGACATAAATAACTTGATGACCATAGAGTATTATGGCAGAGAGGAGTTGGGGAGACATGGAACAAAATGTAGGAATGATGAATCAGCTCAATAGATATGATATTTAATGTGATAACTATACTAATATTTTACTATGTTGAGATATCTATATTCCTCATACAAAAACCATGATAAGCATCTGAGAGAACAGATACACTAATTAGCTTAATTTAGCCAGTAAAGTGTGTCTATATCAAAAGATCATGTTGTATGTCAGGAGTGCATTCAATTACTTGTCAACTAGAACAGAACTGTAAAATGAAAACAGCGAGAAAGGAATTATGTCCGGAAAATGGCTATAAATATCCTACATAAAAATTTCAGACAAATGACTTTTTTAAGATAGGTGGATCTGCAAATAAGATAAAATCTAAGTTTCTCAAGTGAAATTTCTGTTGCTTCTTGAACCAAGCATCACAAAAGCAATTATCATATAATCTGTTGATTTTGATCCCAAGTGAATGTTTGCCAAACACTCCCCATTACAGATCTCTTGTGCATTAAATATTTATGCCCAGGCTGTTTCATGGAATTTTGAGTATATACTTTGCTTTTAGAATTAATTTATTTCTAAAATTTTTAATGCAATGTAATTAGCTGAATTGCTCTTAGAATATAATCACTTGTTATATATTTGAATAGTTAATCATGGCTTTGTGGAAATGTGACTGGCTTATAATCATCTACATGTCTGTCATGTTCTTTTTGGTTAGAATAGAATGATTGAGTTTAGTGTCCAGTTCGAAGGAAGCACTTGAGTGGTGACTCCCAGACATAGTCTTAGCCCTCTGTTGCCTGAAATCAAGAACAAAAATGTGGGGCTTTAGAAATGTCCTTTGAGACTAGCTCTATCAACATAACTGGTTAATTAGCACATTGGAGGGAGGACAAGATTTGACACAACCTTGACCCAGGTTAGTGAGAAGGCTCACCTTTGATTTCTTGTTGCAGACAATTGCCACATTAGATGACAGTGTCTAGAAAACTCCTTACACTTTCCATATATTTTTATATTTTTTAAGGAGAGGCCACAGGTTATACTAGGCTCACTTACATTTGTGGCTCCAATCTTTCCATTTGCATGAAGATTTCTGATTTGCAAAGACTGTTTATCACACAGTTCTTTCTTCCTGAATTTTCTAAAGGAATGGTGACAGTATATCTATTTTTCACCTTATGGAATAAGTTCAAATGAGGTTATTTCTTGACTGAAAGCTAACAATTTCAAACCTTTATAGGCAGAGTTGCTATCCTGTATCTATCTCCTTTCATTTCTGACCTTATGTTTTAAAAAATAACCCTTTTGTTTCTGACCCCTTTGAACACTATAATTTATCTGCACTCAACCAGGTGATCTGTGATTCTTTCCCCCTTCAGAGTCAGGCTTCAGAATGTACTTTGACATGTTCAAGTTCAATCAGAAGTTTGACCATGTCCAGGAGCAGGTCTTCAATGGCTCTGCCTTCTTGATCTTTAAGAAACCTAGGAGGGGGTGCTGAATGACAGCTGAGCTTTGTGCCTCAGACTTCCTTTGCCTGGGAGTCAGTCTCACAAGCTGCTTGTGTTTTATCCCTCAGCCATGCTAACAAGGGGACAAAAAAAACCCTCAAAGATGGGCATGTCTAACATGACACATTTCTTGCTTTATCAGTGTTCCTTAAGTGGGGTTATAACTTAGGAAATGGCTTATCTAACAAGCAGGTAACAGTTACCTCTTCTGATCACAAAGACAGTAAGGGCGATTTCTATTCCTTTTCTATATTTTTCTCTATGCTAAACAATATGCTAAGCAATTTTATAGCCACAAATCCATTTAAGTCTCCAAAATGCTTTATCAATAAGATACCATATATCAAAGAGAGAGAGAGAGAGAGAGAGAGAGAGAGAGAGAGAGAGAGAGAGAGAGAAAGAAAGAAAGAGAGATATGAAGACTAAAATAAAATTGAGTTCAGGTACAATTCTCTATCATGCCCAGGGTGGGTCTGATGAAGAATCACTCAGTTAGTTTGAAATCATTAATACATCCATATTTTCTCATATCTCCAATTAGTCTTTATTTGTCAATCTAGTATTGTGTTTGTCTTAGTTTTGGTCCCCACTGTTGTCATAAAACACCATGACAAAAGCAACTTGGGGAAGGATGGGCCTCTTTCAACTTCTGCTTCCAAAGCACATCCCATGATGGAACAAAGTCAGAGCAGGAACTCACACAGTGTAAGTGGAGAGCGGTGCTGATTCAGAGACCATGGATGAGTGCTGCTTGCTGGCTTGTTTCTTGTGGCTTGTTCAGCCTTGTTTCTTATAGCACCCAGGATCACCTGCCCATAGATTGTACTACTTTCAGTGAGCTTTGTCTTCCAGCATCAATCACTAATCAAGAAAATGCACCACAGTTTTGCCAAGAGGCCAGACTGGTGAGGGTATTTTCTCTGTTGAGGTTCTTGCTCTATCCTAATGACTCTTACCTTGCATAAACCTGATATAAAACCAGACAGCACAGTGGTGGATAAAAGAATGCCTCCTTATTTTTTTTTTCTTCTTCTGCAAAATGACAGATGTGTATGCTGAAGAAGCCTGCTGCTTTCCTAAATTCCCACGACCCAAAAAGAAATAAAGAAAACCAATAGCATTGTGACTCACCCACTCTACTCTTTGGGCAGATAATTCAAGCCTTCAAGAAAATGCAGTTTCTACTGAAGAATGTATTAGACTCAGTCTATTGGCTTCAACTTGCTTTTCATTAGTTCTCTAGTACGGATTTTTTTCTTTTCTTTTTCTTTTTTTTTTTTTTTTTTTTTATTAAGCATTCCTGTCGTTTACATCTCAAATGATACCCCCCTTCCCGTTACTCCGTCACAGCACTCCCACCCTCTCTGCCCTCTCCCCCTCCCATTTGCCTCTATGAGCATGCTCCCCCATCCACCCACTCACTCCCGTCCCACCGTTCCAGCATCCCCCTTTGCTGGGGCATCATACCTCCACAGGACCAAGGGCCTCTCTTCTCATTGATGTAAGACAAGGCCGTACTTTGCCACATATGTATTTGGAGCCATGGATCCCTCCCTGTACATTCCTTGGTTGGTGGTCTAGTCACTGGGAGCACAGGATGATCTCAGGAGGTAGAAGGAGGGAAGACCTAGGAAGGAAAAGGAGAAGGAGGGAAAAACAGAGGGCAGGATCAGGTACTGGAGGGGACCAGAGAGAGCTACAGAGGGTTAGGAAATCGAATAAATATATGTAGCAGTAAGGGATGCGGAACTGGGGGTAGTAGCCACTGGAGAATCTCAGATGCCAGGGAAGTGAGAGACTCCCAGTACCCAACAGGGACAACTTTAGCTGAAATGTGCTGTGAAGGGAAGATAGAACCCGTAGAGCCCATCTCCAGTAGATAGACAGGACCCCCAGTCAAGGGATGGAGACACCCACCCATCTCAAAGTTTTGAAGCCAGGAAAGATCCTCTCTAGTACACATTTATTTTGCATGCCATAGAAGCTTCGGAAACTTCATTATCTACTTTCGGTTCCTTGGGGGAGTTCCTTCAACCTTACTGGGGATGCTTGAAATAAACATGAAAACAGACTCCCAGCCCTGAAACTATGACCTTAGAGTTTGCTACTGGGAGAACCATAACTGAGATAATAAACATGTATTTTTGAAGTTTCCATAGTCTTCACTCATTACAGGCTAATTAAATTCCTCGGTTTCTTCTTGTGGCCCCTTCCTACTTTCCAGAGTGAACGTTTCTGACCTTGCCTCTAAAGGCAGGCAGATAAATACTCTGATTACTTGGTTTATCTCTGTGAAACCCCACCCAGTAATTAATACCTATGACAGCTACATGTGGAGAAATGTTGTCTAAGGCAATATTTGTTTATTTGTCTATTCTGTATACTTTTAAGACCATATCTTTTCTCAAACAGCCTGAGGGCACATGTACAACGAACGAGTCTGCTAATTAAGATGCAGCTGCTACATCAATGAAACATCAGATGGAGACAGCAGAGACCAGACGACATGGGGCTGTGAAGGTTCCACTGTTTTGTTAAATCAGGATTTTAACAGTTTTTAACTTTCTTTCTTTAATAGGCTTGTGATATTCCCTGAGATACCTAATTGGGGTTAGGATCATAAATACCCAGGTCTTCAGTAGAAACAGCACTGACTTCAGAAAAGCCAGAGTGGATGACACAGCTCATGGTTAGAATTTTCTGGATGAAACTGAGGAGATAGGAAACTAGATAGCCAAGGGCGAAGAGGAAGAATGCTTTTGGCCTCTTAAGGTCACATAAGAAACTTTGACTTTTCCACAGCAGTAGGTAAAACCTATGTGCTCATGTTCCAGAGAATTAAAGCATGTGATCCTAGCCAATATAAATTACCCTTTCTGCATCTCAACTTCTGGGATACCCAGAGCTAACTATGTCTGATTTCTTCATAGAACTTTGGGTGGAAGTTGGTTTAAATATGCAGTACTTTCATGTTGTTCTTTGTTTTGGTTTTTTGTTTTATTTGTTTCTTTTGGCAAAGTTGTTAGCTCAAACTGACCTCAAGTTGCCTGTATAGCCAAGAGTGACTTTGAAATTATTTTCATTTTAAAATTATGATCATTTATTTATAAATAACTATAATATTATCTGTGCTTGGATCACTCCATCTCTATTACACTAAAGGCATTTCTTCACTATCCCTTTCCTCAGATTTTTTTTTAATTACGATGGAATATTGAAATTGGTCCAAATAATTTTTCTGCAGCTATTGAGCTTACAAAACCTATTTTCCTTTATTAAAAATCTTATGTGTGAAATTATTTGTTTACCTGTTATATCCTAGGAAGAAATCTACTTGAATATGAGGTGTGTTCCTTTAAATGTGCTACTCAATCTGTTGCATTTGCGTCAGAATCATTGAACTATAACTTTTTTTTTTTTTTTTTAATTTTTGAGACAGGGTTTCTCTGTGTAGCCCTGACTGTCCTGGAACTCACTCTGTAGACCAGGCTGGCCTCGAACTCAGAAATCCACCTGCCTCTGCCTCCCAAGTGCTGGGATTAAAGGCGTGCGCCACCACTGCCCAGCGAACTATAACTTTCATTCTATAATTTCCTTATATGGTTTGAATTGCTCGTAGCACTAGATTCACAAAATGAGTTTTGCAGTAATGCATCCTTAAATGTTAGGAATTTGAGACGGATAGAGTCAGACCTCTTTTAAATTCCCAGGAAAAGCCATTTCACAGGCTGTTTTGCAAAGGTCTGATCTTTCTGGATGTGGGATATTTTATACAGATTTATCCATTTCATTTGGATTATAAAATTTTGTTCTCTAATTCTTCACAGTGGTCTCTAATGGTTTTTTTTCTGCTTCTGTGGTCATATTTCTTTTACTTTATTTTTCATTTCTGATTTTATTTATTTGAATTTGAAGTGATTCACTTTCATTTCAGTCTAGTTAAAGGTTTAGAAATAGTGTCTGCTTAAAAAAATCTTTTGTTTTTAAAAATGCTTCATTTCTATTTTTCTCTGAGTTTTCTTACATCTATTTTTGCTTTCTTCCCTTCAAGTTCTTTCTTTGTGTTAAGTGATCTTAGTTGGTGCTGTCCCCCCCCCCTTTTTTTTTTTTGGTTTTTTCGAGACAGGGTTTCTCTGTGTAGCCCTGACTGTCCTGGAACTCACTCTGTAGATCAGGCTAGCCTCGAATTTAGAAATCTGCCTGCCTCTACCTCCCAAGTGCTGGGATTAAAGGCGTGTGCCACCACTGCCCAGCTATCCTCTTTCTTGATATATAGATTATATTGTTGGGTTAAAAGCAATGACTTTCCTTTGTCTTACACTGTTCCATTCTTGCTACAAATTCTCCCTCCTTTTTTTTTTTTCGGCATTGTCTAAACTATTGCAAGTTAGGTTTTGATAATTTTTAATCTTAGTTTTTGAGACTGTAATACAACTATATTATCTTCTCTGCTTCTTTCCTTTAAATTTTCCAATATACCCCTTTTGGCACTTTTTGAAATTCATAGCCTCTTATTAAATTGACTGTTATTATGTTCATATTTGTTTGTGCCAATATATATGCATATAATATAAATTTTCATAATATATATCCATAATATTCTGTTTCACACACACACACACACACACACACACACACACACACATTACTTAACACAGCCTGGTTAGCCTGAACAATGTTACTTGTACATATGCTTTCAGTTCTGATTATTTGGTGATGGAAAAGCAATTGCAGTGTTCTTTCTTGTGAAGGACTATTCTCCTACTCTGTGTGCCTTAGCTGCTCATAGTTCATTGTGTCAGTCTGAGGCCTTGTAGGCTTTTTCTTGTCCACTTTGGCATGTCTGTTATTTTCTTTTCTTTTCTTTTTTTTTTTTAATTGTATGTTTTCTTTATTTACATTTCAAATGTTTTTCCTTTTCCAGGTCTCCTCTTCAGAAACCCCCTATCCCATACCCCCTCCGCCTGCCTCTATGACGGTGCTCCCCCACCCACCCACTCCTGTCTTCCTGCCCTGGCACTCCCATACACTGGGGCATTGAACACCCTCAGGCCCAAGGGCTTCTCCTCCCACTGATGTCCAACAAGGCCATCCTCTGCTACATATGTGACCAGTGCCATGGGTCGCTCCATGTGTATTCTTTGGTTGGTGGTCCAGTACCCAGGAGCACTGGGGGGTCTGACCTGTTGATACTGTTGCTCCCTCCATGGGGCTGCAAACCCCCTCAGCTCCTTCAGTCCCTTCTCCAACTCCTCCAGGACACCCGTGCTCAGTCCAATGGTTGGCTGAGAGCATCCGCCTCTGTATTTGTCAGGTTCTGGCAGAGCCTCTCAGGAGACAGCCACATCAGGCTTCCATCAGCAAGCACTTCCCAGCATCCACAATAAAGTCCAGGTTTGGTGGCTGTATATTCTGGTTCAGTTCATGTGTTGGCATTCACATTGTTAAGATTTCATGGATAAAGCTGCTGACACTACTGTATCTTTCTTTCTCAGTTACATATAAAATTCGAATTTCATATGCATCAGATTTTGTCTGTTTTATCTTTGATTTCTTCTGTGACTCATGGATGGCTGAGGAGTGTATTGTAGATTTTATGGTTTTTATCTATAATTGTTTATTTCCACTTTCATATCATTTTGATCAAAAAGAATGCATATTATGATTTCAATCTTTTAAAACATATTAAAATTTATTAATAATTGTTTTATGACTGGACATGGGCATGTACTATTTCCTTTGGACAGTCTTGTTAGTGTGTAAGAAGGGTGTTTTTGCATTCAACTGAATGTTTTTTATATAGCATATAATACACACACATACACACACACACACACACACACACAGACACACACAAATATATTGAATTCAGTTGTCCTGCTCTCAAGCTTTATACATCCTGACTGATTTTCTGTCTAAATTTTTTGTACACATGAAAGGTGAACACTGATGCCTTTTAATGTTTCCACCATTATCTTCATTCCCTTCTATTCCCATTTGTTTTATATATTTAAGTGCTGGCATATGTCCTAGGAATTTATATATTTAAAACTTTTATAGTGGGTGGACAACCTGATTCCTTTATAATTGTCTGGTGAACATGTTTTCTCTTGTAACGTATTTTGGCTGAAAATTAATTTTTCTGTAGCTTAGTTTGTTTATTCCTTTCATAGAAACAAAACCTTGTATTTATCCATATTCAGCCTTGTGTCCTTAAAGAACCAGTTAATTTTATGTAGGCAGAGTACAAGTGTCTCTTCTTTTCTTTTATCACCCACTCAACTTCCTTGTATCTTTGATTGTAGAATTTAATCTATTTGCATTTAAAATAATCATGGATAATGAAGGATGGCCTTTGAAACTGTTTGAAGATCTTTGAATTTCATGTTTCTGGAAGCATGCACATTTCCATACTATGGAAATCTTCAGGTATTAATTATTTAAATAGTCCTTTCCCTGGTTTGATACTACCTTCTTGTTTTAGGGCTCCCATAATCTATATATTAGTAATTATGGCAGTTCTTAATTATCATAACCCAATATTGGAGGTACTAAATGATAGCTTTGGACTTGTAACTCTGTGACAGATATTATCTAATGCACTGGAGCTTGCAAGGTGTCACCACCATGTTTAGAAACTCGTATGAAGCATACCCTACATCACATGGCTGGGGCATAAGGATGATGAAAGGGATCTCCACCAATCATTTTAAAGGGCAGGACCCACTGACATAATGTCTACAACTAGACCTGACCTTCAATAGCTCTATCTGCTATTCATAGAATCCAAAGTCTTGGCCCAAACCTCTAACTCATGAGGATAAAATCTAACAGTATACTTAATGAGACTATTGATTCCATTTTCCTGTCAAATGTGCTTTGAAACAACATGATCCTTTATCAGCACATTAAATATATATTTCTGAATTCTGTATGGTCCACCTCTGGACATGATAACCTAGCATTAATTTTTCCTTAACTCGAAATTTCCATGGTCATGAATCCAGTTTATTGGTAATGCAACATGTCATGGATTTAATCCAAAATAAATTATAAATGATCATGTTTAACCAGATATGTCCACAGATAATGCCATGTTCTTGAAATTTATGGAGTTGCTTTTGCAGTTTTGGATTCTTCCCTCATTGTTCTGACTTCTGGGGGTCTAAGGAAAGACAAGGTTCTCCTGGTCTTGACTTAATCTTCTCTCCCTGCGAGCTGTGTCTCCCCCGGTGTTACAACACGCCTTGACTCACACTAACTACAGCTCCAGACCACATCCTCAGTGTCTCTTCATAATAGCTGTACACCCAACTACATATTATTCTTCTAAGTCTCCCGTTGCTTCTATGTCCACTGTTGAGGCAGTCTGATCAGTCACTGACTTTATGTCCATAGGAAATATTACAGTGAGAACTCATTTATGGACAAGAAGTTTGTACTACACAGAAATATTTTTTGAGAAGAAGGGAATATTACACTATAAATCTGTCACATAAAAGTGATTTCCGATTTCTGTCTTCACTAGGATGTATCTGAACAAGAAATATTACCTTTCTTCTATGTACAGTGTTCTCTAACTGTCTTGTTTGTATGTTTAATGACTATATTTAATGACAAAGCTAGCAAAGAGATGACAAATGATAATGCAGGGAGTTAAAGATACTGATAGATATAGAAGGTAAGAAATCATCACACACACACACACACACACACACACACACACACACACACACACTAGCACAGCTAAGTTTCATAGTCTTCTCTTACCAGTAAAAGGAATAATTTGCTTTATTACATTGTCACCCCTTCATGACGCTGACCAGGTGTCCCTGCCTTTCACAGTAGGAGTCTTCTCTACCTATTCACAAGGAGAATTACATGGGGCTAGAGACTGATATGTGGAAATAATGTGCCAAATACTAAGGCATGGGAAAACCATTTTTAAGAAGCACAAAGAAGAGAGAATTTACTGAAAAACCTGAAAATGTGAACAATTTCTAAATCCTAGGCAGGGGATATAGTTCTGACACATAAAACTAAAATAGTTATAGCTGATAAGAAAGCCAGGATTTTCTTTTGCATCCTCATTTTATTTTGTACATTTTAAAATTGTTTACACCAGCAAAATATTATGATATCAAAGCTGCAAAATTGTCTCATATAAATTTATTTCTCGTCATATACTGCTCTCCTTGTCCACTACGTAGGTATTCTTATAGTGCTATGTTGAGAAACTTTATGTCTTTGCAGGTAAGCCAGTTGTTTTGGGACAGTGTGTTTATATTCATAGCTATAATTATAGGTCTATTTCTCTGTTTAGCTGTAAGTAAAAAAAAAAAAAAAAAAAAACCCACCCTTTGTTAGTGTGTTTTGAAGTGTGGAATGTGGGGATTTAAGAGTCTGAAGCTCACACCATATGACTGAATCTCTTTATTTCATTAAATTTAGAATTTTTCAGCCACCATATTTTCAAATATTCTTTGTTCTCTTTTTTTTTTTTTTTTT